>VYZX01007011.1:1071-61171 GCA_013401335.1 Brachypteracias leptosomus | reverse complement strand
TCCGCAGCGCTGAGAGGGCAGGCTCGGCCCCGCCGCGCAGGCCTCCGCCGCTGCTCCCGGTGTGCGGGTTCCTCCCCCCTCTCCCCTCCCCTGGCAGCGCGGGTTCCCCACCGAGAGAGGCGCCCGGCGTCAGCGGACCTCCATGTACGACAATTTGTACCTGCATGGATTTGAAGACTCGGAGGCGGTGAGTGCCGGCTGAGGGGGGTGCCGCGGGCCCGTCCCCCCACAGCTTCGTTAACGGCGGTGGCCTGTGCCGGTGGGAGCCCCCCGAAATGCTGCTCCGTTACATAACGGGGGGGGGAGCCGCGGTTTGTCGGGGTCCCGGCAGAGCCTCCGCCGGTTCCCCGCCGCTTGCGCTCCCGCAGCCGTGGGCAGGCGGCTCCCGGGGCCGGCTCCGGCTCCGCTCCCGCTCAGCCGCTAATTACACAACCCCCGGCCGGAGCAGCGGCAGAAGTTGCTGGGCTGCCGGCTGCAGCCCGGCCGGGGCGCTGGGGACCAGCACAGCCGCGGTGGCCGAAGCATCCCCGGGGTGACGGCGCCTGGGTCCCCCCAAAGAAGCCGGGATAGGGACCCATCTCCTCGCCCCCAGTTTGCGCCAACCTTGCTGGGAAGCCGGTGACATCCCTCACAAAATGGTTCTTTGCAGCGCTGAGGCTCCATCAGCCAGGTCAGGGCTTGATGCCCCAAGCGAGCACCGCTGGTCGGTGGTGGGCCCGGTGGTGTCTGCTGCGTGGGAGCCCCGTGGGGCCGAACGACCCGGGGCGAGGGGAGCCGCTGGATCGCCGCGGTGATGGACACCCCTTTCCATGTTAAACAGGGATCTGTTACATAAGGCGTTGTGGCCAGCTCGTAAAATTCCCCGGTTATAACATAAAATAGAGTGTACGTCAATGCAGACGTATGTATGGTATGATGTGGTGTCCCCAGGAGGATGGACAGGAGCCTGTGTGGCTCCGGCTGAGGCTGTTCTCCCTCGCCTGACGCTGAGGTCGTGCCGGTGTGGGGCTGGGGAGTGGATCATCTGTCTGCATGGTGCCTCACGTACCAGCAACTTGGTTTAGCATCCCTTCATTTCGGAGGGCAAGGGGCCACAACTGTGCAGAATTGAAATGCAATCATGCAGTACCTCGTGTCGAGAGGAAACCCCTGGTGTTCGAATCCTTCAGAACTGTCTGAGTTCTTTCAAAGCTGTGCTTCTTTGGGTCAATTGAGAAATTCCTGCCCTTTTAGTGTGCCTGTGTGAATTTGTGGTTGTGTTTCCTCTCGCTGCTGCTCACAGGCTGCCATGCCAAGTGCAGATGAGCGTGTTGGTTCCTTCAGGGATGTGTTTGAGCATCCAACTGGATGTTTCTGTAAACCAGGCGTTTGGAAGGCAAAAGCGTGAATTCCTGGGAACTGTTCTCAATCCTGAACCTGCCTTGTGCCGGCAGAATGTCTTTCATCAAAGTCTAATTGTGCTCTTAAGAAGACGACTTAAGAGTATAGTTGCGTGGCTAAGAAGGCCAACTTAACTTGCTGTGGAAGAAACGTTTTATCTGGAAAAGCCAGATTTTAAAGCTCACTAGAGAACACAGATAAATGGCTAAGTGGGATTCAAGGGTGCTTCTGAGCTGCTTAACTCGTGTATTTCAGTAAAGCCCTGCTGATTGCTTCCAAGAACATTATTTGGGAAAAGCAGTTTTAATGAGAGCAGCGGACCAGAGCTCTCTACCTGTTACACAAACGTCTGTGCTGGGATTTGTACTGAGGATCATGGCAGTAGCAGAGGAGAGGAACAAGGTCTTTAGCCTCCCACCTTGGAGGTCTGGGCTGAAGAAGTCATTTCCAGCTTCCTTAATACTCTCTTAACGAGTTCATGATAATGCTGTTTACAGCTTTTGTGATTTTACAGTCTCCTAGTACGTGAGAATGTTTGTTATAGCCTCGACTTTCAGAATTGTGGGAATATGTGAGAATCGCAGAATCTCACCCCAAAACCAACCCCTAGAAGCAATCTAGATATCTCATAGTCACGTGGAAAACCTAGAGGCTGTAAAGCCCGGGGGCTCAGACACGAAGTGGATGGAATTCCCCGAGTGTTTGTTTGCTTTAGGCTCCCAAACTGCTGCTTTAAACCGTTATACCTTACTATTATTTGGGATTCTGACTCACGAACTGAGGATGCCTGCTGAGACAATACTCTGGCAGCCAGGTAGCGTGATGGGTCATACGAGTATTACTTTCAAGCCAAAGAGAGGCAGCACAATAGAATTAATACAGTGAAAAACAAATTGAGGGGAGAATACGGGTTCCCTGCGGTTAGGAGAAAATAGCAGTGAGCGTGCAAAGATTAAAGAAAGGGCCTCAGTGTTGGCTGGGCTTTAGGAGCTGCAAGGCGTAGCCCAGATGTTGTGCTGCTGGTGAACTTGAAGGAGCTCCAAGCTTGTCTGCTCAACGTGCTCCTTCATTCCCTGAAGCACAAGGAGACGTGGTCGAGGATTTGTGCTTCTGGTGTAAACTAAACCCTGTCAGGAGGAGCCGTTCTGGCACAGCAACATCTTCCTAAAGCAGGTGTTTGCTCTTGTACAATAGTTTTGTTGGAAGAGACCTTTAAGATCGCCAGCCCAACCCCATAAAGCCTGATATTCGTGGCAAGAAATAGGAGTTAGCAAATCACTACATTTTTTACCCCAGTTTTCGTTGTTTTGCACATGGAGCACGTTCACTCTGCATTTCTCTGAAGGAAATCCTGGTCTGTGTCTGAAGCAGCAGAAAGCTGTTAAAACCCAGAAGTGTCCTGGTAACAGTGAGCAGATACCTGGGTGCTTTTTGTAATTGAAGCTATCGCTATATTTGTATGGTGCACATATATAAAATACATGCACAAATACGTATTTTTGTTCCCGTGTTTATAAAGAAATGAGTGTGTGCCTGAGTGCTACAATCCCTTCCCAGCTGGGATGATTAATATGAAATAGATGATGCACTAGCTAGCGTGAGGCTTTTTGGAGGAGGAAAATTACATGGTTGAGGCTGAAAGAAACTGCTGGTGATTGTAGACAAAAAGTAGCTGCTACGCTGAAGAAAAGAGGTGCAGAAATACAGAAGCAAAACCAACTTTTGCCAGCACAAGTGAGCAGCAGCACAGAAAGTGCAGGTTTATGGGGGCTGGAAGGTGCCTGACCATAGTGAGAAACATCCTCCCACTGAAGATTTTTGCCTTGTTTGTTGCCCTGCCCTGGGATTTGGGGATTCTCGGGGGTTTCTTTAGTGCTTTGGGTAGTTCTAAAAGGGTTTCGTTCCTTTTGGGCATGACAGCTTGTTTGGCTTGTAGGGAAATATGTCTTATGTTCATGAGAACAAGAGAATAATAAGAGAGTGTTGCTTGTTTCTTGGGAGAAGAGCCCGACCCCACCTGGCTCCAGCCTCCTCTCAGGGAGTTGTGCAGAGCCAGAAGGTCTCCCCTGCGCCTCCTCTTCTCCAGGCTCAGCCCCCCCAGCTCCCTCAGCTGCTCCTCACCACGCTCCTGCTCTGGACCCTTCCCCAGCTCCAGTGCCCTTCTCTGGACATGCTCCACCATCAGTTACTGGGGCTGTTGGAAGTAGCTTTGGATAGAAGTTCAGCTTAGTTTTGCATCACCAAAAGGTCAGAGGACAAACAAGGGGTGGCCTGGGGTGGGCTGAGCAGGTTCCTGGGGTGGGCAGGGCTGGGTGAGGAGCCCAGGTCTCATGGCCTCAAGAGGAGGACCCATGGGTGCAGAGCAGTGGTTGCTCATTTGTTGCTGACGCTCGGCTTCTCCTCGAGCAGAGCTGCTCTGGGTCTCTCTGTTGGAATTAGTGAAGTTTTCTGAGGGTTAATCCGCAAAGGGTGAGGAACATCAGGACCAGTCACTCCAGGCTCGTTTGCCAACCTGCCACCAGTGCTGTGCTTGCTGTTCGTTTCTGTAGGACTCCTAGTTTTGAGTGTGCTCTAAAGTCTGTCTTGACTGGAAACACAATCGATAGTTTCTGAGGGAAAGAGATGATCCTCTGCCCATTAAATCCTCTGAATTCTCACCGAGATTTGGCTTTGATACAGTCAGAGTATCTCTGTGGTTTTGGCAGTTTCCAATCTGGTTTCATTTCCATTATTTCTCAGTAGATTGCCTCCACTAATGAATCATCAGCTGCCCAACGTTCTCCTTGTGTTTAAAGGGCTCTCTGACAGGGGTTGCAGAGTTGCCTTGTTTTCTGGTTTGAGGTTCACTTGAGCTTTTTCCTCCTCCAACTTCCAAAGTCCTCGTACTACATCAGCCATTCCTACCGTGCCTGATGTTTTGTGCCCATGCGAAAACTTTTTTCTTTTATCTGACTCGGATCTTCTGTTTGTTGTGATTTGATAACGTGGTAGTCAAATAAAAGTTTCAGTAAGAATCATGAGTAATTTTTAGAAATTACTGCCTGCTGTTTCCATAGAGGTACCTTTTTATTTTTTTTTCAGCAAAAATACATTAAAATGTCAAAAAAACCCACCCACAAAACGCTTCTAGTCATCAAAACAAAAGAAATGTCCCGAGGGGCAGCTTTCAGTGTGTGTTGCAGCTTCAGCTGCCTGGATAGTGTGTGCTGAGCAGTAGTGTTTGTTCCTAGGGAGGCCCGAGGTGTGTAATTAACTCCCAACTTTACTCCTGCCTTTGGTTCCTGAGTGACCATGGAGCAAAGTGACGAGGGCTTCTCACAAACACGCTGCTCCAGGACTGGGGATTGCCTGAAAAATTTCTCAGCACTGAAGGAAATTGCCCTCCCTGGGCTCAAGGGCATGTGAGGGGGGGCTGTGGCTCTCGGGGCTGGAGGGCCACATGAGAGCAATAATAAACACCAAGGGGAGCAGCTTAACCCAGGATTTGTTGGTGCCATGGCTTGCTGCCCTCTCTCCCCAAACACGTCCTGCCTGGGAGATGCTGAGCTGTCAGATGTTTTCTGTCGAGTGTGCACGTACGGAGATGGAGCCTGGATTTAAAACTCAGCAACTCGCACAGATGCAGATTGCTTCAGGAGCAGGACAAGCCGGACAACTGTTCCTGGTCGTTTGGAATCCAGGGATTAATTCCAACATGGCATTTAGCTGGCTGAGTGCTGAGCTCGGGAGGGATCGCAGGTGGTGTCAAAATTTGCTTGCAAACTTCCCTCAGATCCTGGCTTGTATTTTTCCACAGTGCCTCCTTGCTGATTCTCATGCCAGCAGAGAACTGTTCTAAGCCCTTGAGTGTCTCATTCTGCCATGTCCCTCCCTTCTTTCCACGTCTTCAACATATATTTACCATTCAGGTGCACTATGCGGGTGGCACCCTGAGGAGCTTGACAGCCTGCATGGTCTCTGTCTGTGCCCAGGTAGTTTCCCTCTTTCAGGAGAGCTCCATTGCTCGTGGGCATCGTGGTTCTCTTCACTTGTGACAAGCTTCAGGTCATGGACTTGTGCATGCCGAATGAATTAGCTGCCTGCCAGTCACCCCTGGTGGAACATCTATGCATGAAACTGTTCAGGGACGTGGCTTAGAGGGAACTTTTCACCGTTTGTTTCATAAGAACAGGACGACTGGACTGGAGCCCTCTTGCCCCATCAAAGCTTACTGGCTGACGTGCTGGAGCACTGGTTTGTGCACATCTTCCTCTGTGTCACTGGGCACTCAGAGGGATTTCTCCTCTGGGGAAAGACAGGAGAGAGCAGTTTGTGAGAAATGAGGAGGTGTGGACAGCTGGGTGGGTTAGAGGAGTGTGCCTCCAGGCACAGGTATCCAGTGTGGTTAGACATCTCTTGAATAACTTTGGAGCCTCCTCTTCTGCACACCTCAGGCTCTACAGAGAAATCTGACCAGGCTTAGATCGATGGGCTGAGGCCAACGGGATGAGGTTCAACAAGGCCAAGAGCCGGGTCCTGCCCTTGGTAACAACAACCCCCTGCAAAGCTCCAGGCTGGGGGAAGGGTGGCTGGAAACTGCCTGGTGGAAAAGGACCTGGGGGTGTTTCCAAGGCTGGAGATGTGGTGCTGAGGGCCATGGGTTAGCGGTGCCCTGGCAGTGTTGGGGGAATGGTTGGACTTGATGATCTCAGAGGTCTCTTCCAACCCAAACGATTCTATGATTCCTGCATCTTTTATTACCTTCCCTTCCTATAAGGTTCTGTCTTTCCTTGACTTGGCTCAGTTCCTGATGTACTCACTCTGAGCAGATGATGGGTTTGTGTCTATATATACACATACATATGTGTATGTACATACATATGTATGTAGGGGAGGTTGGCCTCAGGAGACCCTTTCCCACTGCAGCTAGTTTGTTGATGGAAATCCAAAGAGGACTTTCAGAGCAGAAAGGGAGGCAAGAAGAGGGGAGGGGGTTCTGTCCATCTGCAAGTTCTGATGACTCTGTCTCGTGCCCTCCTTTGTGTACCCCAGGATGATGATCAGGTAAATGTGATTTTTGGTTTGGAGGGTTATCAGCATGCCCAGAGTCCACCAAGCCTTTCCACCCAGCTGGAGAGCTGAAGGAAGCCAGCGGTGCTGGAGCTTGTGCATACACACAGACATTTTTAAGCCATGTTCTACTGAAAAAACCCAACTCTTGCAGGGTGAGGGCTTTGGCTGTTCTTACTCATTGAGAGCGGTCCAGAAGAAGATTACTGCGTGAAATATTCCCTGTGTGTGCAGCTGCAGGTTCAGAGTGCTCAGGTGGATCCTTCACCGATGTTTTCATACATTTTGAGACCATAACATCTTAGGTCTTTGACTACATCAGGCCAAGTGTGTCCCTGGTGTTGCCCGAGTCTAAAGTCATGGTATCTGAGGGGTGACTGTGCCAGTCGTTGTGTATCACACAAGTCCATCCCGCTTCCGTGGCCTCGGTGCTGTCTGCAGGAGGAAGCCTCTCTCTGTGAGATCTCTTCTGCAGGTTCTCTGCGTGTAAGTTCTCTTCAGGACATGGTTTAGTGGTCACAGTAGTGCTGGGTTGATGGTTGGACTTGAGGTCTTTTCTAATTTATGATTCTATCATATCAGCCAAGTGGGAAGATACATCCCAAGGAGCGTGACTTTGCACGCATACTTTGTGTCTTCCTTCATAAGCAAGGATTGCGTTTGCAGGAGAGATGTGAGACCTGTTTGGCATCCGAATTGAATATTTGGTGGTCCTCAACAACTACAAAGTATGAATAAAGCTGGGCTGCCTTTCTTCTGACAGAGAAGGAAGCCCTGGGCTGTAGCCTCGGGATCACACCCCTGACAGTGTAAATAGAGGAGCGCTGCAGCGTCCTTTGCTGAGAGCTGCTCTGTGCAGTGTCCCAAACCATTGCTGCCTGCTCCTCAGGCTGGCTCTGCTGAGCATCTCCAAACCTTTCTGGCCTCAGTAGGAATGACACGTGCCTGTTGACTCTGAAATGTGGGGCCAGAACCGAGCTGAGGGATAAAACCAACCGGAGAGCCCAGGCTGCAGTGGAGCTGTGAATGCATTGCAGGGAAGCACAGCCCGAAAGTCCCGATTCCTGCTCGTTTTTTCCAGCCATTAAATAATTCCTCCCTTTGGTTGTATCGCCTCTTAACCCAACTGCTGCAGCACTGCCAAAGACCTCTCCTTCCCAGCAGCTGGCGGCTGAAGCGGCCTTCCCCATCCAGCCTTCTCAGGAAGGGAACCGGCACCGCGCTTTCCCAAGCGGCCGCCTGCCTGGCCGGGCACGAGCTGCAGTCTCAGGAGATCCTAGGGGCGTTTCGGTTTGGGGCTTTTCTGCTTTCACTTCATTTGGCTCCTTTCTCCTGGAGCGAGTCTCTCCTTGCTCGGAGTGGCAGCGATGCTGCTGACACAGCCTGGCTGGGAGAGGTTCTGCTGGAGAGGAGCTGCGGCTGCCAGGAGGGCTGAGCTGCCTCCTGCTCTGCTGTTCTTTGAGCAGCTGCTGTGGCCACTGGCAGCCTCTTCGGAGACTGTGCTGGTTCATCCCTCGGCCTGGGAGAACGGCCCGTGCTCCTGAGGGGTCACTGGTTCTACAGCTGGGTTGGAAGAGGTTGCTGGAGCACGGCGTGAGGCTTCCTCCTCCTCCTCCAGCCCTCCTCCTCCACGCTGGTTGCCGTCTCCTCAGTCAGCTGCTGCCGAGCCGGGCAGGGAGCTGCTGGGCGCAGGAGCAAGCACTGGTTTAAGAGCAGAGCACAGTGGAGCTGTGCCCTCTGCGTGGGGCTGTGGCACGCACAGGATCTCCTGAACAGGCTCAGGGAGAGCTCTTCAGTCACCCAAGTCTCCTGCAGGTTTTGAGCTGTGGAAAGCAGGCTACACTCAGCACTGCTGCAGCTGAGCACAGGCCTGGTCCCAGAGGGGTGTTCGGCCCGACAGCTTCCAGGGAGTGAGCTCCTGCCCTGGAAAACTCTGTAAATGCACGGAGAGAATGAAATACGGGACATTAAAAGGCCCTACAGAAGATGTGAGTTTAATACGAGCCTTTCCTTCCTGCCAGCAGCACTTGGGCTCGCAGTGAGTTGTTGTGGAGCATCTCTTGGTGATCTGTCTCCTGCAAGGGGTGTCACCAAGGCATTAATAATTCTATAACTGTGCCTGAGTGTGTGTCCATCTCAAATCTCTTCTGTTATAGGAGGTAAACACGGGGTTTATGTTAAGAACAACATCATGTTGTCACGGCACTGAAATATTTTATTACAAGAGCTGTGGTGCAAGAAGCAACCATCCACCAGCTTCTGGACCGAAGTTCCTTGGGACTTTCACATTTTACTTGATGATCTTTGAGTATTTTTCTTTTCTGCTGGATATTTGTCTGTACTTCTGACCAAGCTTTGACGTGGCTGTAGCATCACACCCATTCCTTGTCTGTTTGGTTTCATTGCAGTGCAGTTTATAGGGCACCGGCAGAGCCCTTGACAGCAGTGATGTGGGTTTTTTTCTTTTAGCAGACTTTCTTCTAGATACCTATTTTAGCAGATATTTATTCTAGAATATCCCCACTTAATGGCAAAAGCTTTGGAGCAGAATAAGGGATTTAAGTCTTACCAAGCCTTTAGACAGATTCCACTCCTTGACAAGGCCTTTTTTTTTTCTTCTTTCAGCAAAGAACACTATCCAGGTGCTTAAAGTTGTCCCATTTGCTGCTTGGCTAGAGTTTTGCTAGAGAAGGAGCTTTTTGCACAGAACGAGATCTTCAGTAACTGGCAAAGTTTTTGCCTTTGCCAAATCAAAGGGGTTGTGAGCACAATAGTGATTCCTCAAGGATTTTTTTCCTTGATTGCAATGCTTATTGCATGCTAGTAAGAAGGAATATTAAATTGTTTCTCCTAAGCCATTTAATTAAGAATCCATTTTGAGATAATACCGGAGGCAGTTATTAAGAAAAAGGATTTTGTCTTTGAGTTTCTAATTTTTAACTCTCTAAATAACTGTCAAACACTGTTGTACTATGTAAAATTAAAATAGTTCGTCATGAGCTCATGGGTAGTCATAAGAATTTGGGGAAATATATTCAGACCGTGCTACGTACTGAAAAAATGTGAAGTGCCTGGATTTAGGTGTAGCCTGAAGTTTGGGCTGTTCTCTCTCCCTGGGCTTGAGTTCCTACCTCGTGCCACTTTGTACCTTTATATATTGTGAGTTCAGCTGTCATGTGCCTTCAGAATTTGGTCCTTGGTGCAAGGAAGAGAAGAGCTCATAGCAGATCCCCATTCCTTGGGGGGGAAAGAGTGGAAAATGCAGAAAGAAGCAAAAGCAGACTGCTGTGTTTGTGAGCCTCGTTCGTCGGTGTTTAAAGCTGTTCCTGAGCCTCTGAGTTTGGGAGCTGGTGGAAGGAACAGGCTAATTAAACCCAAGCTACCACACAACGTGCTCAGCCTCAGCCCGGGCCCCACCAGTTGCTTGGGGGGAATGAAGCAGCATGGGGTTCATTTCAGCATGTCACAGCTTCCCCAGTTCCTACCCAGCATGAATCTTTGAGGCAGAGTCCTTTTGGTGTAATTACACAGGAGATGTCAGTCTGGGTTGGGTTGTTTGTGCTCTGGTGAGACCCTCGGCAGAGCCTGTGAGAGGTGGGCTAAAGCAGAGAGATGGGAGGACTTCAGAGCCACCTAAATATAACCTAGCACAGGAAAGAGCTGCAGCCCTCTGTGCAGTGCGTGGAGTGTGGCTGCCCACCAGCTTCCTCCAGTGAGGGATTGCAAGGCGTGTGCTGTCTGGGATTTGACTTCGGGTCCAGAGCTGGGCTACCTGGTACCTCCAGATCCCCAGGGCTTGGTTGTGTCTGACAAGCCAGTGGGTGATTGCAAAGCCAACCAGCCACCCATCTGCTGGAGCTCCATCAGCCAGGGTGTGGTTCTACCAGGTGGGTCAAATTGTGAGACAGTTGAGCATGTTCCAAACCACTTCTGTTTAAAAAAAAAAAAAAAAAAAAGAAATATTCAGGGTTATTTTGGTTGTATAAAAGCTGATGGTGTGGGAAGTGGTGACACCACGCTAGAAGGAAATGGGGACACTGCAATCATGAAACTCCCTAAAAAGATGTATGATCTTTCCTTTAACTGGTGGAATTAGGAAGGCCACGTGGGGAAGACAGGCAGGTGGCCAGGATCTGCTCAGCAGCGAGGTCTCGAGGAAAATTCCACTGCCTTCCTCACTTCTCTGGTACTTTGGAGATTATTCCATTGAACATTTCTGCTCTGGGGGCTTTTTTAATTCCGGGAAGCAGTTTGAAGAGTGTTGGATAGTTCTTCACCTACTAAATGATCAGAAACTTACATTCTAATGCTACTTCTTTTTTTTGTCCATAAAAACAAGGCTTCTAGCTAAGTCTGCTGAGCCCAGAGCTCCTGGCTTGAATTGGGCCATGAACTGGATGAATCTCATCCTTGGCAGAAGGTTGGTGGGGGGTTTCTCCATGTATAAACCTCAGGCAGGGTAGGTTTTGAGGCTTGAGGGGTTGTCTGGACTTCTTCTGGTCCTCTACTCGTCTGGTGGAAGGTAGGTAAGGTGGAGGGGGGGAGAAGGGAAGAAGGGTGGAAGGATAAAATTGTGAACATCACATCAAGTTGGGGAACTGCCCAGAGAGGTTGTGGAGTCTCCTGCTCTGGAGAGATCCCAAAGGGGCCTGGACACGCTGCTGGGCCCCCTGCTCTGGGGGAGCTGCTGGAGCAGGGGGGCTGGAGGAGATGATCTCCAGAGGCCCCTTCCAACCCCCCCACGCTGGGATTCTGGGATTGCCGAGGGGCAGAGGGAGAGACTGGGGGCTTAGGAAGTGCCTGAGGAAAACCCAGTGTTATTTCAGGCCTTCCTGGCTGAGGACTTGGTGCTGTATGGCTGAGGAAACGTTGTGGTAGACCACATATGGGAAACACAGATGCTTGTGTAGCTGGCAGGAGGATTAATTTTAGTTTGGGGGCAATATTTGTCTCTATTCTTTCATTTTCTCTTTTTTTTTAAGACTTAGGGAACATTCTTGACTTCCTGCCGTGTTACTGGGGACAGACACAAAGTCCTCTTTCCAGGAGAGCTCATGTAGGATAATAGGGACAATTTTATTCACTGGTGTGTTAATATCAGGTGTCATAAAACCCCACTGCAGGAGCTCCTGAGAGCCTCGGGAAGATCACTCAATCCTTTCAAGAGCCACAGTAATTAGAACAAACTGAAGCAGTGTCTCTGCACTGCTGCAGCTTTAGCTCGGTGCCTTTTATGGCTGCAGAAATACCTTTTCTTCTCTCCTGGGTTTTCTGAAGAGCTTTCATGGAGAAGAGGGACCAGCTGCAGAGGTTGAAGCAGAATTCAGACTAAAGGTGTTCAGCTGTTCATTCAGTCCCACTTCTGACTGCAAGCACTTGGAATCAAACACAGATCAGAGCTTTCCCAGGCACATCTCTGCTCTTTTATGGTGGAACAAAACCAAAAAGGAGTTGGAAAGGTTTGTGTATTGTTCAAATGTCAGAGTTCAGACACGGGTTTGGAGAAAAACAAGTGGAGCCTGTAGCCATCCACCTGGCTGGGAGCCTCACCTTCACTGCAGAGAAAGTGCTTTGGGTGGGAAGACCTGAATCCAAACACTTTGGGAGGGGGAGAAAAATCCCGACCCCAAAACAAAAATTATTAGCTCGGAGGGAGGAGCAGAATCCCAGAGTCCAGCAGGGTGGGGGTTGGAAGGGACCTCTGGAGATCATCTCCTTCAGCCCCCCTGCTCCAGCAGCTCCCCCAGAGCAGGGGGCCCAGCAGCGTGTCCAGGCCCCTTTGGGATCTCTCCCCAACCTCTCTGGGCAGCCTGGGCCAGGCTCCGACACCCTCACCCCAAACAACTTTCTCCTCCTGGGTTCCACTTGGGGCCCGGTGCCCCTTGGCCTGTCCCTGGGCACCACCACCAAGAGACGAGCCCCAGAGTTCCATCTAAGGCAGAAGAACCTCTGAGTTCACAGTTATTTATAACATAAGAAATTACATCTGTCCAAATGTGACAGGGCAAAGTTTAGAACAACCAACATTCAGTGGCCACCATCTCAGGCTTCTTGGTTGGACTCAGTCTTAAAGGTCTTCTTCCAAACAAATCATCATCTTTCAAGGTCTCTCTGACCCAGATGATTCTCTGGTTCTGTTCTTTCTGAGTCTACGTAGATCTTTGAGCCATAGACCTTTTCCACGGGTAACTCGTAGTGATCCTGTACTGCATGGCAGGCAAAAATCTTGCACATCTTGCGTGTTCATTTGAGCACAGCAGCAAAAGATGCAGTATTTTGGCAGGAAACGTGTATATTACTAGTCCTTTTATTTTAAACCGAGTTTCTTAGATGTGAAAACACAATCTGGGCTGAGCTGAAGGCAGCTTGAGAAGGGAGATGTGGCTGCAAGACTGGAAATGCAGGGGGAAAAGAAAAGAGATCATGAAAAGAAACCTTAGAACAATTGCCCTATTTTCTAATCATTAGTATTCACGGAGAAAAAACATGTTCTAACTCCCTAGTAATTTCCAAATTGCTGAGACACCTAATGAGTTGTCTTAAATAAATTTACCAAACATATAGAAGGAAATAATTACTGAGCATTTAAGTCTGAAATCACAACGCAATGCAAAATGCTTGTGCAGCTGCCACGTGTGTGTGTGGGGGGTTATTCAGCAAGAAAATGGTTTGGTTGGGAACTGCCCCTTGTCCTGGTTGGGCTCTCAGTGGCACATTCACATTGTCTCTTAGAAGGGGATTTGGGAAGGAGTCCCACTGAAATGCTCTGTGGGACCTGGTTATTTAACAGTGCAGTAGCTGGAGCAGATTGGGGCATTCTAGGGGGATATTAATAATTCTGAGGACGTGAAAAGCCAAATAGGGGCAGTGCTTCCTGGGTGATCTCTGCACTCACTCTGCAGAGCCTTTGCCCTCTGGTTTTGCTGGAGTGAAGGTTTTGCAGCTCCTCCTGCCCCAGTCCTCGGGATGGGAGCTCTCTGCAGTGTTTGACTGGGGTTGCTCCTCTAGCAGAATTTTCTGGCCCCGACCTTGCGGCACAGGAACGTTCCCATGCCAAGTGAATAGATACCCACTGTTTTGTATTTGCCTCTCAATGACATCACCTCAGCAGTAATTAAATTTAGCTGCCCACCCTGAGTGTGGAGAGCGGGTGAGCACCAACTGTGGTCGACAGTCGCTGGCCACTCTTCTTGGAAGTGTGGGATGTTTTAGAGCCTGCACCTTTTGGTTCCTGTTTTCATTTAAAAATGGGTCAGTGCTCGCCCTCTGTGACACGTGTCTTTGGGGTGCACTTACAGTAGTGACCTTGGTGGATTGAACCACCGTTTCCAAGCAGTGGGAACAGTACAGGTACTGGGGGGGGGGCTCATCTTGGGCCAAGGGGCTGCGTGATGTGCGTGGACCATTGAGAAGGTTTCTGTTGGGGCTTGGGGTGAGCTGCATCTCCAAGGAATAGGTCTTCTGTTTAAAAAAACCCAATTCCAGAAGCATCATTCCTTGAAGGCTCGTGGCATATGGCAGCATATGGCCCTGCAGCCAGCACTCTGCCTGGTTGTGCTCCTTTTGCTTCCTCAGGAACTCTGTCAGGTCTCTGGGAACGTGTTAAGGAGGTGCAGAGCCTCATGCATGATGCTCACTGACCTCGATTCTCACTGAGAGTTGCAGAGGACTGAGGACACTTGGCCTTCTTTCGAGTTGAGGTTCTAGTTCTTGGTGACTATTGTGCGAAAGGGAGGTAGAGGCTGGGTTAACGTAACCTTCCCACTGATAAAATCACTGTTCCTTCCCCAGGTCCCTACTTGGGGTTTTGGCTCCTTCCACAGTCGGAGCACAAGGAGGTCTCAGTCCCACCTAGGGCCAGAGCTGTGGCCTGGGCTTAAATAGGCTTTAGGATCCGGGAGGTGAAACTGCCGCGAGCATCCCGAACTCTGTGGGGAAGCTGGAAGGTGCCAGGTGGGATTCCTGTGGTGAGGAGGAGGGATGGGCAGGGGTAAGGCCAGGATGGGCCAGGGGTGGTCTTTTTCTCTCCCGAAGGATTTCATAGCCTCTCCAGCTCTGATATTACTCCAGCCATTCAAAGTAACGGGCTGCCTCGGGGTGTGCTGCCAGTCCTGAGGCTTCCTCATTTGCAAGCAGGTTTCCAAAGGGAGCTCTGTTCCTGCAAAGCCATTCCTCACGTCCTGGGCTGAAAGCAGAGCCCAGGTCCCAGGGCTTCCCCCCTCAGCAGCCTGCACGCTTTATTAGGCACAGTGACTGCCACCCGTGCTCAGCGGCTGCTTGTTCCTGGAGAGAGATGTGCTGAGTGCCCCTGGCTAGGCCTGCAGCAGGAGGAGGAGGAGGAGGAGGAGGCTGCCTCAATCAGCCAGCGCTGCCCTGTCGTCCTGCTTGATGGAGAAGGCAGAAGCGTCCTCCCGAGCAGGGTGTTTTCAGAAGTGCTCTCTGGGCTGGGAGGGGCTCTGCAGCACCCTCAGCCCTTCAGAGGAGACCACCCGGCTGCTGGGGCTGCTGAGGGACCGGTGCTTCAATTGCCCGGGTGGTGTGAGGGAGCGGGGCCAGCTGTGGCTGCCCCGAGGGCAGCTCCCACACAGGTATTCGTGGCAGCTGGAAAACAAATATTGCAGCCTCACTGAAGTCTTTGTCCTACCCCCCACTTTCTGAAAGCGTAACAGGTAAAGGTTGATACTTTCTCCTGCTCTTTTCTCCAGCAAGGAAGCGGGAGCTGGCTGGGGGTGGTGTCCAGGGAGGGGCTGCCTGTGGAAGGACACGCTTCAGGACTTGGTCTAGTGGTCATGGCAGCGTTGGGTTGGTGGCTGGACTCGAATGTTGCCAGTGTGAAACTGTGGACGTGTGATATGCCCAAATCTTCAGCTTGTTGCTCCGTGCAATATGAAAAAAAATTAAAGGGACTTTTTCATGAAGTTTTGGTGTACAG
Source organism: Brachypteracias leptosomus (assembly GCA_013401335.1). Taxonomy (NCBI): domain Eukaryota; kingdom Metazoa; phylum Chordata; class Aves; order Coraciiformes; family Brachypteraciidae; genus Brachypteracias; species Brachypteracias leptosomus. The sequence goes on along the minus strand of VYZX01007011.1, from coordinate 45,810 downwards.
AAGGTGAGGACTGTCTTCTTTCTTCTTTCTCCTGCTCTCAGACTTTACTGAGGTTGTTTGGGTTTTGGTGTGTGGTCAGGCAGGCAGTTATCCTAACATTTAGTGTCATCACATCTATTTCAGCTGCCACAGATAGGAGCTGTCAGTCCAGAACTTCACGGTACTTGGTGCTGTAGAGGCAGGAGCGTTCCTGTGGGCTCCCTGCACAATAGTCTGTCAATATTCTGATCTTCAATTGAAAATTTGAAGCAGAACAAAAAATTAAATACAAGAAATGATGCTTTGGTGTGTGCAGTTTTAAAAAATAGTCCAAAAGCTCGAGTTCTGAGGGTAACAAAGGTTAGTTTTAATTTATGGACTGTTTGTGTTGTAGTGGTTCCCAGAAGCCTTCATCAGCTTCTGAGTTGCAGTCGCTGCTGCCAAGAGTCCAGTGTAGCTACAAATGCATCTTGGCTGGTGACTGCAGAGTGCAGCAAGCAAGGGTGGTGTAGCAGAAGTGTGAGAGGTGACAAAACCAGAATCCCAGCGGGGGTTGGAAGGGACCCCTGGAGATGCTCTGGTGCAACCCCCCTGCTCCAGCAGCTCCCCCAGAGCAGGGGGCCCAGCAGCGTGTCCAGGCCCCTTTGGGATCTCTCCACAACCTCTCTGGGCAGCCTGGTAGGACCGTGTGGTGCAGTGATGGAGCTGAGAAAAGTAAACCTTGATCTTGCTTGGTCTCCTGCCCCAGCCAGACGCGGGTGTTCCCTGGCCCGTGCTCAGGGCCCTTGCAGAACCAGCTCTCCTCTCCTAACCCTGCCCTGCTTTTTCTGCCCATCTTGCTGCTCTTTGCAGAATCGCTCCTGGTTTGCAGTGCGAAGCTGCAGCTCAGCAGCGTGTGAGTCACAGTCCTGGGGCTGCATCTTGCAGATAAGCCACTTGCTGTTTGGCATCACTTGCAAGGGAAGGGATCGTGAGCTGTGACTGTCCCAGTGCCTGTCGCTGGGCAGAGGGGGGTGGTGAGTGCTGAGGAGCAGCCCGGGGTGGCCGGGAGCTCTCGGCTGCAAGGACTTTGTTCTGACAGCGTTAAATAGGTCAGTGCTCAAATGGGTACCACTAAAAGCCAGTGTGGGGAGGGCGCATCCAGCAGAGGCATCTCTTTCTCTTAAATGGCCCTGCAGAGCTGTGCTGAGCCATGTCCAGAGGAGTTGAATAAATCCCAGAATCCCAGCGTGGTGTGCTTTGGAATCTCTGCAGAGAAGGAGACTCCAGCACCTCCCTGGGCAGCCGGGGCCAGGCTCCAGCACCCTCACACCAAACAGCTTTCTCCTCCTGCTCCCATGGAACCTCCTGGGTTCCAGTTTGTACCCGTTACCCCTTGTCCTGTCCCTGGGCATGATGACCTGACAGTCCCGTGTTGGTGGTTGGACTTGATCTGGAAGGTCTCTTCCAGCCAAAGTGATTCTCTGGTTGTCTGATCCATCTCCCAGGATGGGGAGAGGGATATCGGGCAGGCTGTGAGCAGCCCAGGGAGAGGTGTCTGGGCTGCACACCCAGGCAGGCCTGGTGGCTGTGGAGTTCCTGGTCTCTGCTCCATCACCATGGAAGCAGAAGGAAGAGCAGCATGTGTAGCTTCCGAGCTGGCAGAGCCTGTGCAGCTGCCAGCAGCTGATGCTGGTTGTCAGCCTGTCGATGTTCAGCTTGTTCCAGCTCAGGACCGTGCCCACGTGTCTCTCCATGGGCACATGGTGCTGAGAGCACCCTGCCCTCCCCACCTCACCTCGGGGGGCAGCTGGCCAGGGTTTGTCTGGGCTGTGAAGGTCCCGGCTGTGCCTTGGCTCATGTTGGGCGCGTCTTGTTCTTGCCATGGAGGAAACGTGCCCTCCCTGGTGACAGCACCGTGCTCGTGGCCAAGTGAGGATGTGACAGGGAGAGAGCATATGCTCCTCACTGCTCCACTGCCAGGAGTCTCCTAATGGGCATGGATTCACATCAATATTTAGGGATATGGCAGTTTACAGGGAGAGTGAGAATATTGACTTCTGTGGTAGATTACACAGAATGTGTGTCCCTGAGCTGCAGGATGTAAATCAATTTAAGGAGGAAAATTGAAAGACATAATGCTGTAGAATGGCTCTTTTGGAACTTGTGCAGAGTTACAGATTTTGGAGCTCTGTAGGGATTTAAATCATGATTCTGTGATCTAGTTCCACCCCCCTGCCATGGCAGGGACACCTCCCACTCGACCCGTTTGCCCAAAGCCCCGTCCAGCCTGGCCTTGAACGCATCCAGGGATGGAGCATCCACAACTTCTGGCTCCACACAACCATAGGACACTGGACACTGGAGTTGGGTTGCTTTACAAAAAGAAGAGAGGAGCCCCTGCATAGTTCAGATGTTGCCAGACACCCCAGATAACATCCCAGACAAAAACCCTAACATGCTTCCTCCCTTACAGGCTGTTGTGTTCTGCTTGTAGGTGCTTTTCTTGATTGATCTCATCCTATAGCTTTTGTGTTGCCCTGTTGAGTAGCCTTGAAAACGTGGCTCTTGCTGCCTTTCCCCTCTTGAAGCACAGAACAAAGCTTCATGTGAGTGGCTCCGAGGCAGGGAGGGAAGGACGGCCGCAGCGATCGGGTGTTTACAGGGAGGGGTGACTCTAACCAAGCGTTGTAATACCTTAATTGTATTTGATGTGACCCAGCCCTTGACAGTCTCGACTCAAACAGGATTTAAGTGTTACAAAGATCTCTGGACCCTGCCCACGACTGAGCTGCATTTCACTGTGTCAGTAAGAAAGGGAAGTGGAGAGAGAGGGTTTTCTTGGGATTTTTGTCTTTGGCTGAGTGCCCTCCATTGGTAAAGCCCAGGTTGTTTCTCTGCTAAACTTGGGAGGTTTAGATTGGACATTTGGGAGAAGTTCTTCACTGCAGGAGTGGTCAGGGACTGGCCCAGGCTGCCCAGGGAGGTGCTGGAGTCCCCATCCCTGGAGGGGTTCAACAAACGAGTAGATGTGGTGCTTGGGGACATGGTCTGGGGGTCAGGGAGATGCTGGATGAAGGTTGGGCTTGGTGCTCCTGGAGGTCTTTTCCAACCTAAATGATTTATGATTCTAAATTCAGCTGACTTTTCGTGCTAGCAGCGGTACCTAAACCCCCCTTAAAGAAACGAAATGTTTTAAGAGTATTTCATGGACCTGGCTGGGGAGGGGGCTCAGTTTCTCAGGGCCATGCATTCCTCCCCAGGGCTCAGCAGACTCGTACACAAGCAGACCCTCAGACTCGGATGTGTCTCTGGAGGAGGACAGGGAAGCGATCCGGCAGGAGCGGGAGCAGCAGGCGGCCATCCAGCTCGAGAGGGCCAAGGTGGGTGCTTGGCAGCTCTGGTAGCAGCCACCGTATGGGGCATTTCAAGGGTTTACATTCACACTGTTGGTCTGTAATAATGACGTGGTCTTTAGAAGGAGCTCAACAACTGAGTGAAGGCACCTGCAGACAAGATGTCTGGGGGAATACAGTGCTAACGGTCTTGTCTAAGTGGGGTCTTCTCTAGCGGGCTGAACTCTGCTGGTTTGGGTGAGGTTATTAGCTCTGAACTCTGATCTGTTTGGCAAATAGCCTCTGCTGGGTTTCTGTAGCTGGCTCCTGGGTTGAGAAGTTTCCCCTGTTGGTGATGTGTCTCTGTTTGCAGTCCAAGCCAGTCGCCTTTGCTGTTAAGACTAACGTGAGTTACTGCGGAGCTCTGGATGAAGATGTGCCTGTCCCCAGCACTGCCATCTCCTTTGATGCCAAGGACTTCCTGCACATTAAAGAGGTAAAACCCAGATGCAGTGAAAGAGAATCTTTTTGCATGCCAGAGACTATGAGTTGAACAGTCAGAACTGAGCTACAGCAGATTAAAAAGAGAGCTGGGGGCTGAGTGGAGGTAGGAGAGTGCAGCACATCCCTCCAATTAGCGATCATGTGCTGGCACTTTTTAGAGCTCCAGCACCCTGGGGTGCTTATCTGGCACTTCTTTAAACACTTGATGTTACCAACTTGTTGCTGCATTTCCGTGTCACAGGAAGGAAATAACATCTTGCTGTATTTTAAGTCCCCTTCGACATGGTAGATCCAGATTCTTTTCATCAAAGGAAGTTTTGATGGATCAGAGGCAGTAGAAAGAAACGTGCATTCTGGGTTTATTTTAGTGTTCAGTTGTCTCTCCCTTTGCACATGTGTGCGATCACTTCAGAGCACTGCTCTGCCTTGGACTGGGCACGCTCAGGAGGAGAGCACCTGCTTCTGCACCTCTGGAGCCTGATGGGAGAACAGGGGGTGCTTTCCATTCCTTCTCCCTCAGAAGGACCCAGGAGAGGCAGCTGACTCCCGGGGGCCATTTTCTCCGTTCCAACAGATGGAAGTTTGGTGTGGGTTTTGGTCCCAGATTTCAGAATAAAGCTGAAGTAGGTGAGAAGTAAGGTCAGCCTGGTGCCAGGATGAGCCAGCAGCAGTAGGTGAGGAGCTGCTATATTGGGAGCATGTCCTGCATGTCTCAGCTGTCTCCTACAAGACTGTGCATTATGTGCTTACCTGAAAGAAGAAGTGGCAGCAGCTCCTGACAATGCAGGAGGAACCACGGGCATGGCAACCAGCAGGAACAAGCTGCAGTCCTCCCCCGTGCTGCACGCAGAGAATAACATATGGGAGGTCTGACCTGATGCCATAGCCCCGTGCTCCCTGCTGCACCGTTGTCACAGGGGCTGTTCAGGCACTCTCAGCAGAATGCTGCCTCTCCCCTCACGTCACTCAGAGCTCCACGACCTGCTAGTGAAAGACAGAGTCCCGTGTTCAAGGCGTACGTTTAGAAGCAGACTAGGATGAGTAATGCTCATGGGACTCAGGTTTCACAGGAGTTTATATCCCTTGATTGATTTCTCTGATGTACAACAGCAGAGTGCTAGATCCTGAAGTGTTTGCCTAGTTTAAAGAATTAAAGCAGAAGCAGCATAATAAAAATCAAGCTTTGCTCACTGACGTTGTCTCAGTTGGGGTCATGGCACCATGAGGAACAGGTACTTAAAAGTTGAAGGGTTTGGTTGGCTGCTGGAGCTGGTAAGTTTTCTGTCTTGTCTGGGGTAGGTTGGTCTTTATTTGGGTTTCTGGAATGGTTCTTGTAGAGCTTTCCCACCACACAAGGTTCTTGTGAAGGGACAAGATGTTAATAACATCCCTCCGAGTACCAGGAAAGGAGGAATTGAAAATGGCAGTGGTGCTGGTGATCTCTGATGTGTAGACCATTACGTTTTAGAAGGAGCCAACAGGGTGGTTTTGATGGTGATTCTGGTGATGGTGATGATGGATTTGAAGGTGTGACTTTTCCACTTGACTGCTTTCTGTGGCCGCTGTGAGGCAGTTTGGTGGCCTGGGTTCCCCAGAAGTTGGTTTGTCCCGTTAAATCACCACCACACTCAGCACCACAGCTGCTGAGATCAGAGGAGGAGTCTCAGCAGGATGTGTTGGGCCAGCCAGGAGACAAGCCACAGGTAACAGCCCTCCCCACTCTGCAGCTGCAGAGACAACACCAACCTTGAAATGCTGCCTGCACTGCATTCACACGGCTCGGCCAGCACCTGGGCATCAGCACCAGGCTGCTTTCAGTGCCCAGCGTGGAGTTAAGGTCGTGGGTAACAGAATAAGGGGGTTTTGGGCCACAAGTGAGGCAATAACCTGTGTGTGTTGCAGAAGTACAACAACGACTGGTGGATAGGGCGGCTGGTGAAGGAGGGCTGTGAGATTGGCTTCATCCCCAGCCCCCTCCGCCTGGAGAACATCCGCATCCAGCAGGAGCAGAAGAGAGGCCGTTTCCATGGAGGGTGAGAGAGCTCTGACCTTTCAAGTCAGTGCTGACACTGGGCAGGGTTTGCAAAGGTCACTCGAGTCCTTTATTGCGGTGCCTTTGGAGGAGTGTTTGGTTTGGGATTGCAGATGGAAACTGGTGTTTGCAGGGAACGGTCCTGTTAGGTATTGCTGGTGAGGAGCATGAGAAAACTGTGTTGACTTTAGGAAAGACCAGTGGTGCTGTGGGGGGGGCAATGACAAGTTTCCCAAGGGCTGGAGAGTTTTACATCCCCCTGGATTTAACTCAACTTGGTGCTCAAAGACACCAAAGTCACTCTTCTATTGGCTGAATGCACAAAATACTTTCTCCTTTTTCTTTTTTTGTTAAATCACTCCTAGCACATCATTCCCACTAACTGAAAAGAAAATGTCCGTGTTCAGGGGATAGCGGGGAGAACAAAACCCTTAGTAAGAGATGTGAGCCAGGCAAGGCTGCACCTGGCAGGTAGCAGCGAGGGGAGTGGGGTTTAGCCTGGCAGGGACATGGTGTGATCGTGCACCTGATCGAGGTCAGGAATCGTTTCAAACAGAAACCATCTGGGGCAATGTTTTGGGGAGGATTAACAGCACTACCAGTGCTTTTCCCACATTGCTTTTAGAATCTCTGGAACAGCTTCAGGGGAACCCAGCCTATCTCCATGCTCAGGGGGGGATTATCTCGTTCAGAGAGACGGGCACGAGCAGAGTGTTTAAGATACTGCTCCAGATTAGAAGGACTCTCTGCTGGTGTCAGTGGGTGTGACTCCCCTGAACCACCCCTGCTTGCAAAGTTACTGTCTCATCTCTCCTCTGGAGAGCATTAGGAGTAAACCCAAGCCTGAATGAGAGAGGGGAAGTGCTGGGAAGGATCTCTCCAGAGGGTTTAAGTGGTCTGCTCTAGCACTCCCGGGCTGGTGTGATAACATTGCATGCAATGTATGCTGATAAAACAGTTTATCTCTGAGCACCTCTGCTGGATACAGTCATAGAGCATCTTCATGCCACCGTTTCTTTAAAAGCTGTGGCACTGAGGCTCAGTGTGATGGAGAAGAACTCCAGTTCTGGCTGAGTAGGCACTGAAAAGTCACCTATCAAAGAGGGGTTCTGGAGTCTGCACCTCCCCTGGGGCAACTTGAGGCCCTGTCCTCTTGTCCTGTCACTTCTTCCCTGGGAGAAGAGCCCGAGCCCACCTGGCTCCAACCTCCTTGCAGGGAGTTGAGTGTGAGGAGATCTCCCCTTTTCCTCACTCCTGTCCTTACTGAATTACAGACACTTTGGTTTCCCCGTGTCCCTGCCTGCTGCTCTCCACCCCTCACTTCAGAGGAAGCTTTCTTGCGGCGTAAACGTGGGTGAAGAGTCTCCTTCACTGGGTGGTTTCTCATGGGGCAGTGTCTCATAGCTGCTGCCTCAGATCTCACACCTTTGGATCTCTGGGTGCTTGGTGTTAACGGGGCTCTTTCTGGTACCGTAGGAAATCGAGTGGAAATTCTTCTTCAAGTCTTGGAGAAATGGTTTCTGGCACATTTCGAGCCACACCCACTTCCACAGGTAAGAGAGGATTTTATTTAAGGAAACTCTTGCTATTTCTCAGGCTTCTATTTTAAAAACCACCTATGAAAAATGCAGGTTTCCCCCTTTGCTGACTTATTAAGACACTTGCCAGAGAAGTGCTTGCGTGCGGAGGCGGACAAAGACATCTGTCTGTAGAGAGGTGGTGGTTGCCAAGGGTCTGGGAACAGGTTTTGGGAAGAGTGGGAGCTGCCCCTGGAAGGAAGGAATGACCAAGTGAAGCGGGGCTGGCCAAAGGGAGGTGCCCAGAGAGGGGCAGGAAGGGCAGTGCCAGAGGGGCTTTTGGTGGCAGGTGGCGTGGTTGTTTTACACCGTGTCTGCTTTGTAACCACCTTCTCCTTTGGTCTTCTAGCAAAGCAGAAACAGAAAGTGGTGAGTAGGACTTTCCTTTCCATTTCATTTTGTTGAATTCTAATATGTAACCCCCAGGACTTTCATGTGGGGCTTCTGTGGTTAATGATCTGATGGGTGGTTTTCCTCTTCCAGACAGAACACATTCCCCCCTATGATGTAGTGCCGTCGATGAGACCCGTTGTCCTGGTGGGGCCCTCGCTGAAAGGCTACGAGGTGTGTGTGCCAGGGGTCTACAAGTAGGATTTTCATATCTAACCTTCCTTAGTACGCTCACAGTGTATGTAGTACAACTGTTTTATAATAATTTAGAGTGATCTCAGCTTAAATTGTTATTTAAAATGTGAAATAAGAGCTAAGGGCACAGGTAGCACTGGGCATCGTTTGGGTGAGGTACCGGCTGAATTTTTCCACCCACTTTTATTCTCCTTTTTTCACTTCTAAAAACTTCCATCTTCCCCTGAACCTCCTTGTTGGCAAATGAAGCAGCTGAACTTTGGTTCAGCAGCACCTGAAAGCAGACATAGGAACTGGTGACGATTGTCACAGCGTGTTCTCTTGATGTTTACTTTTATTAAAGATTATTAGTAGGCTGGAATATATTTGTAAAGAAACCTTTAACCCTTCTAAATGATTTGCCTCTGTTGACGTGGGAGTAGGGCCAGGAACACGCGCACACGAGCACTTCACCCGTTTTTCAGGCCTGCTGCAGATTCAAGTGAGCATTTAACACGTGCCTGGGCTCCTAGCAGGGCACTTTGGTGAGTGTAACCATCTGCTAAGTGCTTGGCTGAATTAAGGACTAAATGAACGTAAAATCAAGGATACACTTCATTGTAGCTTCCTTAATGTTGGTAGCACTTTATAGGATATTATTAAACATACTGGAATGGTTCTTTTTGGAAGATTACAGCATGATGCCACTGTTAGAAAAATGCAGTGTTCTTGCATTGGTGTTTTAGCAAGAACGATTGAAAGTGTAGTTGAGCAAAGGAGGAGTTAGGTGTTTCGTGGTTTACTCCCTCTGCGTTTTAATTTTGTGGTGATGTTTCTTGACAGGAGTGAATTTAATCCGTTGACTTCCATGTGCTGCAGCACACTTTAATTTGCCTAGGGGCTCCTAAGGTCAGAGGGGTAGAGGCTTGTTGTTAATAACTGCCTCTGCAGATACACTGCCCCACCTTTGTTTGAGAACATAGAATTAAACGTGACATCTTCAGCACAGAAAGGTGTTTGAATGCTGGCACAGTTGCAATATGAATTTCAGTTACAGATAGTGGTCTAGGTAACAGCAGTGCCTCGATCGGACTTGACAACTGCACGGGAAAACTGCTTCCACTCTTGTTTTGTCCTCACTAAACTCTGCAACAACCATTTCGAAAGACACCCTGGGAGAGCTCAACTGCCAGAGGCCTGGGGGCTTTGCTGAGGTCCTGTCTGGGCTGGCAGACAGCAGTGTCAGCCTGGGCTGGCCCAGGGAGGACAAGGAGCTCCCTCAGGAACGCAGATGGCAGCTGCTGAGGTTGAGCTTCTCCCAGGTGCTTGCCCTCGTACAGGAATGCAGACATGGAGATTTTTGCCTGCAGGCCTCTCCAGGAAGAGTTGTTCTCTTCTCTTCGGCCACCCAGCGTGACCCATCCCCTACCTGAAGCTTTAGGCCAGTTGTAACCCAAACGATCTGCTCCCCTCAGGCAGCCCCTGTGCCCCTGCCACGCTCTGAGGCCTGTCGGGCAGGGTGTTGCGGTGGGAGGTGCTGAGGTGCAGATCCAGGCAGAGCAGCAGCTCTCACACCCTCCTGTGTTTGAGAGAGTCAGGAAGCTGCCAGTATTCCTTGCAGAGCGTGACAGGCAGGGCTGCTGCTGCCTGGGGCAGGTTTTGGTGCTGGGCCGGGTCCTTGCCTCCTACTTACCTCTCTTCTTGCTTTTGACTCCTTCTCTCCCTGCCAACCCTCCCTGTCCCATCTCCTCACCCCGCCAAGGTGACAGACATGATGCAGAAAGCTCTCTTTGACTTCCTGAAGCACAGGTTTGATGGGAGGTGAGAAATTCTGTCCTTTTCATGCCCTTTTTTGTTTCCTCCGTGCTTTACTAACATTTGAGTGAATTATTGTCAATTTTTAATGCGAGAGGATTGATGCATGTTCAAAAGAGCAGATTTACTGGCTGTGTATCAGCACTGAAATGCAGCTCCCTGTGGGGTGGAACAAGCTAATATATTGCTAGGAGTGCATGTGCCTTCATATCTGCTGTGTCTGCAGTAGGATTTAATAGAGGAATTCTGCCTCAGCCTGAAGTTACAGGATTGCACACAGAATACAGTTTTATTCACAGCCCTTTGAGCATGTGAACGGTTCTTAATTGCTGGATAAAAGGAGTGTGTATCCACTCGCACCCAGCCAGCTGCTGAGGTCTGCAGAGCCCAGATAGAGGCACTTCTTGGTTGTATTTGGAGGTTGCTGTGTTTGGGATGGGTTCATTCCAGCACGTTCTGTGGAGTCCCAGGCTCCTGTGCAGCAGGATGTGCTCTAAATAGGACTCAGCACAGCCTGGCCCTGGGATGAGTGTCAGAAGCAGCAGGTTTCAGCAGGGGGCAGTAACGGTGATCAGACCAACACCTATGGAAAATCAACTCAATTATCCTTGGCAGCCAAAATACTTCAAAAGGCCGTTTGAAGAAGGAAGTGCAGAGAATTGAAATACAGAAAAAAGTGTCAGAACTTCCAGAATTGTAAAGAGGGCTCCTCTTGTTCAGCTGGAGCCGGGAGAACGTTTCCCGAGGAGCTGCGAGGGGGCTGGTTTGGGTTTCTTGGCTAGGAACACAGCCTTGGTCCCTGGCATCTCCTCCTTGCCACCTCCTCAGTAGCTGTAGGTGGAACATCCTGGGGATGTGCTGCCCTTCTCTCAGCTGAGTTTGTTCAGATTCTGTGAGGAGGAGCTTGGGCTGGGCCAGCCGGTGTATGGCAGCAAGTCAGGTTTGAAAGTACCTAAAGCATGGGCGCTAGGACAGTGGAAATAATAGTGTCTGTTGTTCAGGAGAGCTGGAGGAGGACTGAGGGTAGAGGCACCTTCTGGGCTGCAGCGAGGAGATGGTGATGCTGGAGTTACCCCAGGCAGAGCTTGGGCAGCACGTGTAATGATCAGCTGCTGTGCAAACTGCCTCCTCTCCTCCTCTATTTTTAATTGCCCAGCTCAAGTGATTCTATCAGATCCCACCAACGCGGTGATTGATGGAGCCCTGACAGATGAGTCTCTGTCCTGGCAGCCTGCTCTGAAACTCCTCATGTCTGAGCTGTTCACGTGGCCCAGCAGTGCCTCCTCTCCCTGCTCCTGGGGCTGTGGCTGCTCCAGTCCCACCACAGCTCTCTGCCTGGGCTCTGGGCCCGTTGCTGTTGGGTGAAGGTGCAGAACCACAGCACAGGGTCCCTTCCGGCTGTTGGCAGCTTCACGTGTGCTGGGGTACTGGAGATTCATTGTTTGCCCCAGGAAACCATAGCAACTGGCAGTGACAAGCCATCCCCAGTTGCCACGCCAGGATTGCTATGGATATATCCTTGCTGAGGGATATTTTTACAGCCTCTATGAGGATGTACTCATCAGGGGCCTGATCCAGAAGATCAGCAGTGTCTGAATACAGAGAAGAAAATGTAAAGCACACTTAGACGTGTCTGTTTAGGCCACTGACTCTGGTGGGAGGTGGGAAAGCTCCTTGCCCTGCTCTTCTGTCGCTTCTCCCACCCCATCCTTGGGCTGCACAGAGGGGAAGAAGGGAGGGATCCTCCCTGTACTGAGGTGTTCTTTGGAAGTCACAGAATCACAGAATGGTTTGGGTTGGAAGGGACCTTCAAGATCTTGTCTGGTGGGAGGTGTCCCTGCCCATGGCAGGGGGGGGGAACTAGATGATCTTGAAGCTCCCTCCCACCCCAAACCATTCTATGCTTCTGTGATCCATTAATTGCTCCTGTTTCTTTCTTAAACTCATTTATGCTTCTGGTCTCTGCCGTGTTTTCTGGCAATGCATTGATTTGTGTATTATGTAGAAAAAGACTTGCACTTCTTTTTAACCCTCCATCTGATAGTTTCACTCAGAACTGCATAAATCCTGCATTCTGTGGGACAGCTGCTGCTCCTTCCCTCCTTTCACTCTTCATGGCTCTTTGGCTCATCTCAGCCCTCCTACATGGGTTTCTGTCAAGCGATTGTGTGGCCCTGGGGTTTTAGCCTCCTGTCTCTCATCACCTTGCTGACAGACCAAGTGAAAAAGTTAAAGAGGAGGCTCCAGCAGTGCAGGTGGCCATGGTCGGCTTCCTTTTCTCCTGCTCAGCCATGAGAGCCAGGTCCTGGAGCCCCTGGGCACAGCTCCGTGTCTGGGGAAGGAGAGGGCCTGTGGGAGGACAGCTCTGCTCAGAGCCTCAGACACTCAGACAGGACTGACATGCTCTGCTCAGGTGGCCACACGTGGCCCTGCCTCACCTCAGCAAGATCAGGTTTAATCAGTGGCTGGAGTGCCCGGGTGGAGAAGGGCTGTCACTGTCCTGGCTGCTGCTCTGGGTGTCCCGAGACTTGGGTAACCTGTGTAAGTTCATGTAGGAGTGAGTGAGTTGGGGAGGAGGAAAGTTAATCAACACCTTAAGCAGAAGAGCAGAAGCTCTGGCAGAGCTCACAGCAGCTTGGGGACTAGACAATATTTCACAGTCACACCACATTTCTCTTTGGTTGGTCTTTAATGGTGTCACAAGGCAGCTGTAAAGCCCCTCCGAGGGGTGTTTGGTTGTATCTGCACTGTGGAGTGGTGTGAGGCACACACAGCAGCTGGAGATCTGACTGCTCTTGTCCTGCTCTCCTCCTAGGATATCCATAACCAGGGTGACAGCTGACATTTCTCTTGCCAAGAGGTCTGTCCTCAACAACCCAAGCAAGAGGGCAATAATTGAGCGGTCAAACACAAGATCCAGCTTAGGTAAGACATGCACTTAGGTGTGATTCTTGCCACGCTGGAGGATTGCAGCCTCTGAGATGTCCTGGGCTCTGCCATTTGAGATGTGTCTGCAGTGTTGTGATGTATGATCCGGGTTTTACATGGGAGGCATCTCAAGGGGGAGCAGAGCACGGTGTGCTGTTAGCCTGGATTAAGCAGCTGCCTGGAACCAGCAGCATCGGGGCTGCTGCTGGTTTGCAGAAGGTGAGTTGGGGGCCTGCAGCCAGAATATGCAAAAGCTCCAGTGCTGTCTCCTCCCAAGGGGGGTTGGCCTCACAGCTCCCTCTCCTCACCCGGGGCTTCTAATTCCACGTCACAGGGTGCCAAAGAGCTGTCACCTTGGCCACCCGGGCAGGAAACGTGTTCCTGACCCTGGGACTGGTTTTGTGTTTAATGTTGGGCAGGCACGGGTTCATTTTGCTGTCTAGCCATGAGGATCCAGGTCTTCCCACCCTCTCCTCGCAGAGTCCTGGGTTACTCTGGCCTGGGGAATTGTTATTTCTTTCATGAGAGTGGAAATTTGTGTGTGGTACATGCATGTCTCTGGGCCACCACCCCAGGAGGTTGGGCTTCAGTCTCCTCAGGAAGAAAAGGCCCTTAAAGGCAGTTCTCTGACACCCTGGGTGCCTGTTTGACCCAGAGGTGGAGGTCTAGGAGGCCTCCCTGCTAGTTGGCCTTCTGGTGCTGGAGCAGGCAGCCCGAACTGAGGTGCTGCACAGGTAACAGTAAATACTCCTGTGCTGGGGGACACGTGGTGTTCTGAGGAACATCTCAGGCAATGAAATGCCTGTGAGCTGCTGCCATGCTGCTCTTTTGTGCTCTGCTGGTGTAACTTAGAGGCTTCAATTTGTGCTGCAAATTTTAAACCTGTTTAAAATTCATCACGTTCATGGGAGTGATGAGGAAGGGTTGGAACAATGAATATCAGAAATGTAATTTACATGGAAATAAACCTCTCCTCCTCCTTCAGACAAAAGTGCTTTGGTGTGAGCGTTGCCATCAGTGTCTTTTAGAATAACACCCTGTCAGTTATTTAACATAAACAATTTTCTGTGGGTTTGGAGCTAGAAGGTCACAGTTCTGCTTTTCGTGCAGACTCTTGTTTAAGTGAAATCAAAATTACAGTCTGAGAATGAAAAAAGTTTTAAGAAATATCCATACATCACTTGCTGCCTAAAATAAGAAATCTTAGGACTCCAAAGCTATTTAGCAGCTTTGGAAAATAAGCTTAAGTCTGTTTAGTGCTAATAGAAACAAGCATTTAATTGTACCCGATGTTTAAATACACTCATACTATAAAGAAACGTAGGACGTGTATTTTCAGGCAACAAAATTGTGTCAAAGGTAATATTTATTTTTAAAATTGCATTGAGTGATAGACTGTTTTATGGAAATGACATTAACTGACATTAGGGGTTCATATACTGAACTATGGTCTGTGAAAAGCAGGGGGAGATGGTGGGTTTGTGTTGGTCACCCTGGGGCTGAGGGGCTCTCACCTGCTCTCTTTTCCTTCCCAGCTGAGGTACAGAGTGAAATCGAGAGGATCTTTGAGCTGGCCAGGTCCCTGCAGCTGGTTGTGCTGGATGCAGACACAATCAATCACCCTGCCCAGCTTATCAAGACATCTTTAGCACCGATTATTGTCCATGTTAAAGTGTCTTCTCCAAAGGTACCGTGTCTCACACACAGTGTGGGCACTTGAGAGGGGCCTGGGGGTGGCGTGGGAGGGAGCAGCGCGGTGCCTGCACCTGGAGAGAGGTGAAGAGGAAGAAATAGTGACATTTTTAGGATCAAGGGCGTGACGAGGGAACATCTGGTGCAGTTTCTTTTTTCTGCCCTAAACTTTAACCTGGCCTTAGGCCGAGCCTCAGACAAGGCACCCACCAGTTCTGAACACAAAAAACCCTCCTGAGGAGCAAGTTCTTTCTGCAGCTCTTGGTTCCCCTTGGTGGTCCCTTCACAGCCCCCCTGCCCCAGCACAGCTGTAGTTCTGGGTTGTCTCTACAAGCCCTAACCTTAGGCTGAGCTTCAGAGAGGACACCCAGCCCTTGGCCCACTTCCAGGCACCTAATGGGGGTTGATTGATCACAAAGCCTCTCAGCTTTTGGCGGTGGCATCTGCAACTAGAGCAGGTTTCTCAGTGTAAAGTTGAAACTTTACAGGGCAATACTTTTAGAAGCCCTAATATTTCCACTCCTTAAATTCTCATAATGAATACAGTGGAAGGGGGAAAAAAAAGTAATGTGAACCACGTATGTAAAATACCTTCTGTATCCAAAAAGCACCTCAGAAGAGGTTAACTCATAGCGTTATAGCAACACAGTATATAATGTGCTGCTGCTGCTGTGCCACAGTCAATCCAGTACAATTCTGGACTTGGTAATCCTCCAAGGGGATGTTGGGCTGAGCTTTGTGGAGCTGTGTGGTTCTTAACTCACATTTGCCTCCTTTCCCCTGTCAGGTGTTGCAGCGACTGATTAAATCTCGAGGAAAGTCCCAAAGTAAACACTTGAATGTTCAGCTGGTGGCAGCTGATAAACTCGCACAGTGCCCACCAGTAAGTACAGAAGAGAGGCTGAAGAGCTTGAAAGGTTTCTGCTGTGCTGATCCTTGATCATAGCTGAGTTCATGTTATGAACTTTGTGTGAACTTTCATCTTCGTTATCTCCCGTGCCGGGTTTATGGTGACCTTTGGTGAGGTGACAGGTTGAAGATGACGTGCGCGGTAAAACTGATCTCCCAGTGCAAGTTACATCATTTGTAGAGCAGTGCAAGGGCCAAAGTCCCAGACTCCTGGTTTGAGAGGAGGCTGCAGAGGACTCTCCTTCAGACCTAGTGGGGTGTGAGTGGTGTGTCTGGGTGCACGTGATCCCCCAGCCTCCTGACTCAGCAGCGCCTGCAAGACCAGAAATGCAGTTACCTCATGGGAGCACAGTCACTTTATCAGAGCTCCTGGTGACTCACCTGGAGCATCCTGCTGCTGAGGAGCAGAGGTCCTGGGTAGCTGCTGGGATAGGCAGGTGCCCTGTGGACAAGCTGCGCTGGTGTTTGGACAGGGCAGCTCGGGCTTGGGTTTACTTTTGAAAACCACACCTGGTTTCTGTGGCAGAGAAAGTCACTCAGTGGAAACCAGTTTAGAGTCGCCACTGCCTTGGAACCCTCAAAAGGGAGAGGAGAGTCTTGGTGAAGTTCAGCCCAAAGGACCAAGCTGATCCATGATGTAGTTAGGTAAAAGAATGCAGCTAAGACCAGAGGTGCTGCTGCCACCTCTGCGCTGTGACCTGCTTCATGACACAGCTCAAATTCCTGCCAGAGGGGAATTTGTTTAAACTGAAGATACTTGAGAACCCTAAAATCCTCCCTTTTTTCCATTTGCCAGCCTCGAGTAGCCAAACAGTGCTCTGTGTCTAGACGTTTTAAAAATAGCTGTCTTTTGGGGCATATTTAAGTTCAGGAACTGCTTTCATTATTAATTCCTTGCTAATCTTTCACTGATGCTGCTCACGGGGTGCTGAGTGTGCCTGTCACTGCTCGACCCCGTGAAGCAGCAGTGTTATAGCAGAGAATCGTGGGATGGCTTTGGTTGGAGGAGACCTTTAAGTCTTCTAAACCCACTTGTGTAATTCTCCTGGGCTCTGGTGCTTTATGGAATTGTAGAGGATCAGCATGATGAGAACTGCTGAACTCCTCCCGTTTCACCGGCAGCGTTGCAATGAACCCAACCTCGTTGTCGCCCTCAGGAAATGTTCGACGTCATTTTGGACGAGAACCAGCTGGAGGATGCCTGCGAGCACCTGGCAGAGTACCTGGAGGCATACTGGCGTGCCACCCACACCACCAGTGGCACCCCCATGACCCCTCTCCTGGGCCGCAACCTGGGCTCCACCGCGCTCTCGCCCTACCCCGCCGCCATCTCGGGATTGCAGGTATGGAAACACTCCCGCCCCAGCACCAGTGCAGAGCAGGTGGGTTTTCTTTAAATTGAGGGGGAAAGAGCGCGGTATGTTTAATACAGCACAATTTACAGTGGTTTTGTTAGTTGTTATTTGCTGTTTGGCCACCGCCAGCAGTGCAAGGGAGGCCGAGGCCTGTTGGCTGCTCTTGTTTAACGGGAAGTAAAATGGCCGCCAGCCGTCTGGTGAGGAGGGAGTTCTGGAGGAGGTGAATGGCACTGACAAGTGCTGTTAGAGCCATATATATTAGAAAATGGCCTTTTTCTTTAACTGGGGAGAAAATATCATTGCGAATGAGGGCCTGTCAGGTTGAGAAGGTGTATGTACGGTATGTGCCCCAGTTGAGCCCAGCTGCCCCATTTCAGAACAGTGTCTGTAACGATCCCTTTTGTTTCTCCCCTCATGACTTCACCAAACATCCACTTTCGGGTGAAAAACCTCCATGCTTGTCTCTTGTATCAGCAAAATGTCTTCACCCTTTTGAGTCGAGTGTGAATAAAATACATAATTTTCTTTTCTTTTCTTTTTTTTTTTTTTTTACCCATTGAAAAAAAATTCTGACCATTTTTTTCCACAGGGATAGCTCAAAATCGGCCGAACTTTGACACTTCAAACGTGGCATGTAAATAGTCCTTAATGAGAAGTACGTGCTTTACTAAGCTTGACACCAGAAAATGTTTTTGATTACTAGTTGTGAATGCTTGAGAAGATCAGGATTGCAGCCAGCTCTTAAGGCTGGAAGGTTCAGGAGGTCTGGATGCGTGTGGCTTTAATGTACAGCAAGTCGAGCAAATGACATTTAATGAATAACTCAGCACATTTAACCTCTGTTCTGCTTGTAGAGTATGGGCAAGCAGGTAACACTTCTGAAGGCACTGGTGCATTGTTCAGTGTTCTCAGTTAGCTGTTTCTCACACTGAAGGTGCTCACCTTCCTAATGCTGTGCTGGATTTCATTAGGACCAGTGAGCTGCTGCTTCCTGACTGCCTGATCACACGAGCACTGTTCTATTAACTGGTCACGTGCACATGTAAAGTCTTGTTTCCATTTTCACCTGCCTTAAAATTTCAGTTCTCCATCCCTTCATGACAATAAAAACCCCATCTGCAGAACTTTTCACCTCTTCAGTTTCGTTTTGAGAACTGGGTGTATCCACAGAATTTTTTTCAGGCATTTATTTCTCTCTGATCAATGGACACCAGCAGTAACTGTGAAATGTTGCTCCATTTACTTAGGGAAAACTCACACTGAAGATGAAAATCACCCCTGTGCAGTGGGCTGGCTGAAGGTATGCATCACATAATCCCCACTTCACCCGGATTGTGAAGGCTTAGGTGGGACTTGACTGGAGCTAGTTCTCTGCAGAGGGGTAAATTTCTCCCTGGGCGAATGATGCCCAACTAGAGAGTGCAGGACTTGGCTTTTGGTGCTGCTCCAGCCTTCAGGCCCCTTTCCAGAGTTCAGAGGTTTTGTGTGGTTGTCTCATAGTCAGTCTGAAGCTCTTACCTGCCTGAGAGCTTTGAGGCTAATTTGAGGATTTGCATCAGTTTGAAGAGCAGTGATATGCAGTTGGGTAATCAGAAAGCCCTCGTGACAGTCCTAAGAATTAAACTAGCTGAGGTGCTTATGATATTTTAATTTACACTTTGTAAGACCTCATGACTCCTCACCTGATACCCTGGGGAGCTCAACAGCAAAAGCCCAGGGCCCTGTGTACCAGTCACAGCTGGGAAGGGGACAGGTTTGCTGGGACACTCTGCCCACTTCACCCAGTCAAGCCTTGGAGTATCCCGTTGTTACTCAGCTGTGGCTTGGACTTCACTGAGAATTGAAACTTCTTATTTATTAGTTCTTGGTTGTGACCCTGCCTAAAAAAGGGGAAGGTTTAGATTAGATGTGAGGAAGAAATTCTTCACTGTGAGGGTGGTGAGAGCCTGTGCCAGGCTGCCCGGAGAGGTGGTGGCTGCCCCGCCCCTGGAGCCATTGCAGGGGAGGCAGATGTCCCTGCTGACTGCAGGGGGGTTGGATTCGATGACCTGTAAAGATCCCTTCCAACCCAAACCAGTCTGTGAAATCAATAGGAGAAGTATAACTTGTGAATAAAATTTGTGGCCTTTGACATCTAAACACTTCTAGAGTGTGATGCTCTAAGGAGAACTCGGGGAGAAGGGGGTAGAAGCTGAGCAGATTTGCAGAGGGCGCCTTTTCCGTGCCAGCTCGTGCCGAGGAGCCTCTCAGTGGTAACCTTGGTAGCACCGATGGGCAGGAGGAGATGGGACACCCTATCTGCTGGGCTGTAAACCTACCCCCCCTGCTCTCATCAGTTATGCAGCTGAGCAGCTCCCGGGTGCAGAGGGGAGGGGGTTACAGCAGCAGAGCTTCGGGCGGAGGCTCAGGGCTGAGAGGAGCAGATGATGCAGGGACCCGAGGCCACCCGAGTGCAGCCATCAGGCAGCGTTCTCTTGGCAACTGCCCCATCAGAGGGGTGATGTTGGGTGTGTCCTCTGGAGAAGTGTGGGCCGAGTTTGTTGTGAGGGTACAGCTGGCTGTGCTCCAGAGAGGTTTAAAGGGGGAGGGCAGCAAACCCCGTCAGTTTTTTAGGCTCTTCCTTCATTGCGCCAGTTCAGCGGCAAAAAATACGAACTCATTTTGTTGATGTGAGAAATGTGTCACGTTAGCATTATGGGAGCATGAGGACAGCAAAGGCCAAGCCTTTTAATTAATAAATTATCCTAGAAAGGATTTTCTGTCAACATCTTTAAAATACTTACTAAGTTTTAGTCACAGGAATTGGTTCCTGTCCAATTGCAGCCACCCCTTAGCTCCCTGGTTAGTGACCCCTCATTGGTTTGGTCAGCTGGAGGATTTTAAACAGGGCTTAGAGCTGCACCTTTTAAAAAACCAAAACCCAAACGCCATCTTCAGATGTTTCCTAAAACCACAGGAGCCAACGCTCAGAAGGCTCTCAGCAGGATAGAAGCATGACCAGAGTTCATGATCAGAGAAAAGTGATAAATGCTGACTACATCAGCTCACTTTTCACGCCCAGGTGAGCCCGCCCGTGTCTGCTTTCAGCTCTAGGAACCAGGCTGTCCTTGTGCCCCAGCCCTGCGGCGGGGGGGCTTCACTAGAGAGAGACTTAACTCGAGAGCGGATGGATTCTGAGGGACCTCAGAACCAGGCTCAGAGCAAGCTCTAAAAGCAGACGCGAGGTGCTCTTTGTCTGTATTAACGCTGGGGTTGTTTGGCACCCGTAGAGCCAGCGCGTGAGGCACAGCAGCCACTCTGCAGAGAACTCTCCCGTTGAGCGCCGAAGTCTAATGACCTCAGATGAAAATTATCACAATGAAAGGGCTCGGAAGAGCAGGAACCGCTTGTCTTCCAGTTCCCAACACAGCCGAGACCACTATCCTCTAGTGGAAGAAGAATACTCTGACTCGTACCAGGACACTTACAAACCCCACCGGAGCCGAGGATCCCCGGGAGGATACAGCCACGACTCGCGACACAGGCTCTGAGCTCACGAACCTGGGGAGTGGGATTCATCAGCTGATAACTTGCCATAACGTAGCTAGGAAACAGAAATGGAAATCATCTTAATTTGGCAGGTGTGGCTCCGAGGCCGCGCTCTGCTGTCATCCGATGTTGAGTAGGGGGCACCACCACAGGCACCAGGCCCTGACGTTAATGCCCAGCCCATCACATAGGTTGGTTTGGGGATTCTTCTTTGCTTTCTTTTCTTTTTTTTTTTTTTTTCAGTACAGCATTTGCATTTATAGCCATACTTTTTTCTTGTCGTTAGAGATTAGACACATCCGTTTGTAACTTAGGGTACTTATCAAGGCACTTATAAAATGATTTCCTGTGCTGGAAATTCCAAATGACCAGTTCCAGTTGGAACCACTTTATAAACCAATTCCTGTTGGAATTTGGGTGAATTGACTGGAAAGTCGACTTGAGCACGTTGCAATCAATTGAGAAACGAAACACAAGTGAAAAATCTGGAAATCACAAACCAGTGGAAGCCAGAAAGTCAGCTACAGGAGTTGTTTGCTGGAAGCTCAGTTTACATTCAATGTTAGAATAAAAGGGTTTACTCTAGCTCCTTATTTCCAGGATGGCTTTTTCAGACCAACCAAATGTAAACTCTCAAGAGTTCCAAATATCACAAATTATTGCAGCAGTTACAAAACACTTTCCAGTTTGAAATTATTTTTAGAGCTGGCATGAATGTTGCAGCAAAGTGATTTCTTTAGATGAGCCAGTACTGACAGTTTTGTTGGGGTCAGCAGCGATGGACCACGACAGGAGAAGGGGAGATGGGAGAAGGAACAAACCTAAGAATAGTTTGGAGGCTCAAGGTTGAGAAGAGTCTTTTATTTCTTTCTTCTGTTTACCTGAATACAGCTAGCAGTCCCAAAATGGAACATTAGTGTGTAGATACATCATATTTTTTCTCCCATTTTTAGTATTCTGCCTTTTTCAGTGGAAACCAGTGCACTCTTCTTACCCAGTGTGCAGAGTACCTACAGCCCAGTACAGCCCAGTACCTGCCAGTACCTCCCTCCACGTCACATCTTTCCAGATCCGTCTTTGAATGTCTGAAAATTCCAGCGTCGCACAAGAACTCTCCAGAAGATCACTTTCAATTTCAGCAAGGAAACCTGAGGGGAGGGAGTGGGGTCAAGCATTCCTGAGTGATGCACATTTTAAATAACCCAGTGGCCAGAATTAGCTGGCAGTAAAAATGGGGTATCCAGAAACAAGTCTGCTCCCGGTGGAGTTGTGGGGCTGGCGATTCAAAGAACTATGAGGAATCTTTGGAGATATTGCTGCCTTACTTCCTCCCAGTCCCCCCTTCTCACCTCCTGAGGCTTCAGTTTCTTTCAATAGGTGAATTCCTGGCACTGGACCTTGTGTCTTCCACGATCAGTGCAGCCTTAGCTCCAGCCCTGCTGAAGGATTCCCCAAACCTGGCCCTTTGGCCCAGCCCGCTGCTGGCTTTATGCAGAGACTCCCGAAGGTCCCTGCTGTGCGTTTCCTCACATCCACACAAATGCTCTGAACGTGCAGCTGCTTAATGCATGTTCACATCAAATTTGGGTTTCTTAAAACTTTTTCTCCAAAATGAGGATCATTAGCTTTGATATTCATGTATTTTCTTCCCAAAGCCTGCTAGAAGTAGGCTTTAAAAGCATGTAGCACTAAAGGAATTTCCTCAGTATCCCAGTTTCTTCTGCTTTCCGGACCAGTTAGGAGAGATCACTGGTATTTTCCACCCCTGTTGGGTCTGGTTATCTTCTTGATGTGGACAACGGGACGAGTACCTCCTCTCCTATCTGGTACAACCCCAAATGATGTACATCTCTAGCAGCAGCAAAAGATTGCGGGTGCACAATAAATTGTTTAAGCCACTTTGCTGCCTGGAAGCTGTTCGAGGCCAGGTTGGATGGGGCCTCGAGCAACCTTGGTCTAGTGGGAGGTGTCCCTGCCATGGCAGGGGGGTGGAACCGGATGAGCTTTGAGGTCCCTCCCAACCCAGCCCATTCTGTGGTTCTCTGAAGGCCAGCCTTCAGCACCACTAGGTGATTCCAGTGGGCCAATAACCAAGAAAAACAGCTCAAATACCCGCATCCCTTGGAGTAACGGAGTTGAGAGGGGACACGACGGACCAGATCCCACCTCATTTTCTCAGGGCAAATCCCCATGGATTCCAGAGGAGCATTTGGGCTGAGAAAGTGCAGGGAGCTCTGGTCTGGGATGGTGGCATCAGCTGCCTGCCCTGGGATCTTCTGCTCTAGCACAGGGGAGCCTTCTCCAGTGTTCCCAAGCCTTGTTCCCTCTACGGCACACGGCCCTGCATGAGAAAGGAGGCATTAGGCAAAACCTTTTCTTCTCTAAGCTTTACTACTGAGTTCCTTGTTTGTGTGCATCCGAGTGTTCCTCGCCAGGGTGCCCTGAGATGTAGAACCTAGACTAGCCAGCTCTTTATTCTGTAGTAGCAGTAGGGCCAGATCATTTAGACTGCTTGAAGATATTTGCATTTAACAGCAGGTACCTGCAGAGCACCTACATATATTTCCTAGCAAACGAGGTTACAGCTTTTTCATTCCCTGGACAGAACTGGAGCCTTTTGGAGCCTCGTTTCCAAGTCTTCCACGACACTCATGCACAAATTCCATCCCCTGCAGCTTCTGAAGTGCCAAACCCACTTTATTTCTCCTGAGAAAAACGAGCACGTGAGGGAAGTTACGTATTGTCTGGGAAGAACACAGCCAGCTCCTCCTCTGCTGGGGTTGACTCTCATCTGGAATTGGTTTACACTCCCCCGTAATCAGTTTCCCCTCTCCCTCTGCCCATTCCTTTCCCGTAGAAGAAACCAGTCAGAAGTGGCCCAGCAGGTCTCCTTGCTTGCTGGGTTTTTGTCCTTTGAAGGTAGCTGTATCTTTTGAGTACAAACAGACCACACGTGCTAAGAGATGATTAATTTACCCTAGACACAAGCTCTGGGAAGTCTTTCTCTTATAAAGTGAATTATTTTTAGGAAACAGTGATCTGTGCCAGGCTGCAGTGTCGGGTCAGGACGTGTTAGCTCCCAGTATCTGTACTGGAACTGCAGTGGTGGGGTGTTCTGTTACACCACAGGGCTGTATAAGCCCATGGCATTCCTGGAGGAACACCAGTAAGGCTCACTTCCCAGTCCTCACCCCATTTCTTCCCATTATCAAAGATCAGAGTTCTGTTCCTGAGCTCTACTTTATACAGAGGGGTTTACAAATGTTTATAAAGCATTGATTTATTTTTTTTCTTAAAGACTTTTTGTTGCTGTTACCTGAGTTTTTCATGAGGACACTTTTGGATTACCAACAATTCAGCCTATAAAGGTGATACAACAATCTCAGTACCTAAAGACAATATATGTCAGTGCATTCAGATATTGGGTGGATCAACAAAGCAGCTTAAAAATCCTGAAGCTGCTTGAAAGTCAATGGATTGTTAAACCTTTGAAATACTTGGTGAAGTTAATGCAACGTTCAAGTTGTATTTAACGGGTACAGGTTCTTTTACTAGTGCCATAAATGAACTTTTATCCCCTGGCATGTGCAGCTCACAACTGATGATGTTTCTAAGCAGGTACATGATGGGATGGTGTTTAAAGCTGTTCTCTATCAAATTGCCCTTTACAAAGAGGGGCCAAACTAAAGGATCATCCTGGCAAAAATCCGTTCCTGTGCTTGAGAAGTGCTGGCCCAGCCTGGCCCAGCACCTGGGCTTACCCTGGTGCCCCTCATTTGGTGGGACCAGCCCCAGCGGTCTCTGGAGCAGGTGCTGCTACCTCTGCTGATCACACCTCTCAGGGGCTGAGCCCTCAGCCTGCTCCTGACCCCACCTGGCTGGGTAACTCTGATGGACCCAGGTGAGCTTGGGGCTGGGGGTGGCTCAGCAGGCACCTTTAGCCCCATACTCTTGGTGCTGATGGAAAAATGCTCTGCTGTGTTCTGGAAGTGGCTTCTGGAGTTGGTATTTGGGGGTGCTCCTTGCTTTTAAAAAACGTTTGGCGGGTACTAAAGGAGGGAAGGTGGCTGTAGGAGCAACAGGGTGATGACAGTTGTCTGGATGTGAAGTTCAAGTTCAGTTTGACTGCAAACCTTCCGCGCTCAGCTTGGTCTCAGTGCCACGGGCTTCTCTGAAAGGCCCAGAATAGTGTCCTCACTGACATTGCCCTTCCCAGAGGAGTACTGGCAGTACCTCCCAGCGTGCTGACGGGGTAAGCTGGGGCTCTCAGGAGTCAGTCTTTCTCTAAGAATGTTTAAATGCGTCCTCTGCTGGATTTTGTTTTCCAGGTTCAGTGCTTCTGAAGCCTGGCCTTGATTCCACAATCTGCTTTTTTTTTTTTTTTTATAGCAAAATATAGTTGGAGACTACCAACAAAAAAATCAGATGCGCATTTGATGGTTGGACTCGATGATCTTAAAGGTCTCTTCCAACCAAAACAATTCTATATTTTGAAAGT
Source organism: Brachypteracias leptosomus (assembly GCA_013401335.1). Lineage (NCBI taxonomy): Eukaryota > Metazoa > Chordata > Aves > Coraciiformes > Brachypteraciidae > Brachypteracias > Brachypteracias leptosomus. The sequence goes on along the minus strand of VYZX01007011.1, from coordinate 21,112 downwards.
ACCATTTATACAAACCTGGTTTTGCTCCTAAAAGTGAGTATTTTAAGATTGGGTTGTGTTGCCCTGGTTGGTGTGAATACAAGTCTGGATAGCTGGGGCTCTGCTGCCATCTATTTTGTTGTGGTTGCCCCTCATGCCTCCAAACAGTGTCTCTGCAAAGAGTAACAGGAGTGCAAGGTGCTGTGATGTTCCCGACTGTACCTCGGGGGGAATTCACTTCCCACTGTCCTTAAAGTGATGCCAAACGAGAGTATATTGCTCAGAGTCCTTTGAGTAACCTCTGCTAGGTTGTTATTCAAGCCCAGTTTATTTTATATAGAAAAATAAAAGTACATCTTTAGAAACAAAGGGACGTTTTAATAACAATTTAAAAGATACGTAAAGAATTAACTTGGAGAAGGAGCTGAAAATGCTCCTTAGTATTGAAATCTGTGCTCAGATCTCTCAGGATTTGTGGGATCCATTGAAGATGTCAAAAGAAACTGTGATTGAATCCGTGGAGAATTTGGGGAGAAGGTGGAAATGACTTTAAGAAGTTACTAAGAGTGTGTGATTCCCTGGGAAGTGTGGAACTGGGAGTAGCCCTGGCTTGGTCTGGGTGATCTTTTCGTGGATTTGCCTTTTCCCCTCACGTTTCTTGGCAGGGAGTTGCTGCCTGGGCTGGGCCCTGCAGACACCTCCTGCTGGACCCGGCGTTGGCCGCTGGCTTCTCCCCGAGCTGGTGTCTGCAGGCTCTGGCCACGGTCTGCCCTAGCCTTATTTCCTGGGAAACACAACGTCACTCAGTTTAACACCACGCTCCCCTTTGGTAGGAATTCTGCTCCTTACGAGCAGTAGGAAATCAGTTCAGTGAGAAAATCTCGTGTACAGTACAGAATAATATATTTTACCAACGACGTAAAACCAGAGCAAGGAAAAAGAAGCACATTTGTGATAGCACAAACTTACAATAATTGCATTATTGGGGAAAGAAAAGGTAGGGTTTTGATCCAGCATCTGTGGATTTACTGCATTTTCGATGAGTTTAACTTGATACTTCAGCAGTTCCTTTCTAAGCTGTGCATTTTGCAGGTGTGATTGATTTCTAATAACTTGTATTCCTTCCATATTAATTAATGAGGGGGGGGGAAAAAACCCTTTTAAAATTCCAAAGTCCCCTGCATTCATTTCTGCCAATTTCCTCCTCAGAGCTGAAGTGACATGAATAATGTCAGATTTTGGCCAGGGTGTAGATTTTGGTGTATGGACGCACCAGTAGCCCAAGGTCTGGAGGGAACGACTCCCAGTAAGGAAGTCTGTAGGGCTACAGAGCAGCTTGGTTTGGGTGCGGGGATGTGGGGGAGTGAAGAACGTTCCACCCTAGGAGCTGTGGATGAGTCCACCCAGAGATCCAGGGGGTTTAACATTTAAAATGTGCCCGATTCTCTTCTCATGCAGAAGGTTGATGATGATGCTGTAGGAGAAGAGAATGGGGCAAAGTGCAGGTGTGGGTACAGGAGAGAGGCTGAGGGGTGAAGGGAGCGGATGAAGAGTCATCCCAACCCCACACCAGGGACCTTGGGCTTCTCAGATCTCAGAAAATCCCTGTTTCTCACCCAGACTGGTCCCCAGTGACTGCCTGGCAGTGTTCACTCCGGCCTCCCTGGGGGCCAGCTCAGCTGGTACAGACATTGCTGCCTTTACTGAAAAACCCAACCAAGAAAATACCCCCGGATTGTGTTTTCTGCTGACTTGCCCCGTTCTGTTTTCCCTTCTATAGATACTGTATGTGTAGCATTCTACGAGGCATGCTGGGTACAATATACTATGCAAATGTGTACAGTGTTGCATGCTTGGCTCTCCCTCTGCTTTTAGTGGCTTTCCAAGAAAAGAAAAACCACCCAAATGGAACAAAAAGTGTTGTTCTTTTTGTGACTGGAACCATTTTGAACAGAAGATGCAGACTGCATGCCGGTAGTATCCTCATTTCTATGGGTTTGTTTTATGGAATTTAGATGTACAAAAAATGAACTGCATTATGATAATTTTTCTACAATAAATGAAAAAAAAAAACCCCAACCCTACAAACTGTTCAAAAGTCTTTGAAGCTTCTCTATATTCTGCACTGAGGATTGGGGAGAAAAGCCCCGAAGAGTTGGTTTCTGGACAGAAACAAGTACCAAAGTGATGTGAGGTATTAAGGGCTGAGTTAATAATTAAAAGACAATGAAATAGTGTTTGTAGTACCCTGAAAACAAAGCGCTGAGAGGTGCTGCATCCAGCAGAGGGTTCTGTGCAGCCTCTTCCAAAGAGTGGCTGATGGGAGCCAGCAGCTGGAAGATGCTGGAATCATCAGAACCTCTGGAATTCTGGTGCTGTCAGACTGGGCAAGGGAGCGGGGACCAAACCTCAGCACAGGGTGGTGCTGAGCATCCCCCAGACCAAGCCTGGTCCAGATCTGTCTCTGGTTTATGTACAGAAGCCAGACCGAGGCATGAGCTGGGACCTGGGGGGTTTGGTCNAGGCTGGGCAGGGCAGCGGTGGAGCCTCATCCCTAGAGGGGTTCCTAAGCCGCGGGGATGTGGTGCCGGCCCCGGGCGCTCGCTGAGGCGGAGCCGCGTAATGGCGGCGGCCGCCGTGGCCCCGCCCCCCGTACGTCACCTCGCCGCGCCCGCCTCCGCCTCCCCCGTCCTTACGGTGGCCGCAGGGTCGCCTCGCTTCCCCCCGCTCGGCGGCCGGCGCTGAGGCGAGAGGAGCGGGCGCGGGCGGCGGTGGTTGTGGCGGCGATGTCCGAGCGGGAGCCGGCCCGGCGAGGCCCCAGCCCGCCCTTCTACCGGCGAAGCGGGCGCTGGGCCGGGCCCTGAAGCCGCCCGCGGCCCGGCAGCGGGATAACCCTCCCCTCAACCCCTCTGGTGCGAGGGACCCGGCGAGGCCCGGAGCTGCGGCGGGCTGAGGATGGGGATCCTCTTCACCAGGATATGGAGGCTGTTCAACCATCAGGGTGAGGGGAAGGAGGGGGAGGAGGAGCAGGCGGGCTGGGGACGCGGTGCCGGGGCGCGCAGGTGCCGTGCCGGGCCGGGCCTGAGGGCGATCCCCGGCCGGCCGAGGCGGCGGCGGCTCCTCCGCGCCCCTTCTGAGGGGGCCGCGGTGGGAGGGAGTGGGCGCCAGCCCTTGGAAGGCGGCCCAGCTCTGGCCTCCGGGGCTAAGGGGAGAGGTGGCCGCGGTCCCGCAGCCCTGGCCGGGGTGGGGGGTGAGGGTGGCCCCGGGGGACGAGCTGCGGGTAGAAAAGTTGGGGTTTTAAACCGGTTTTTCCTCCTCTAAGCCACTGGGAAGCTCGTTTCATGAAAGGTGGGTGCTGAATTATGAATGCGTGCCCAGAGGATGCAGCTGTGTCGCGTTGGGAGCGTGGAGTTTCATCTTGCCATCTGCAGAGTGGGTTTTGTTAGTGTTTGAAGTGGTAAACCTCGATATCTGGCGAAACTGCTCATTTGTGGAGCAAAGGCTGTAAGTCACTCCAGATTTGTAGCGCCCGTCTCCTTCCAGTGAGGTTTTCATGGGAGTTGTGACTTTAACCCTCAACCACAGGCTCTTATTCGTGTTTATAAGGTCCTGTAAATTCGGCTCTGGGTGGAGTTAACGCCTATTGTGCATGTTGAATGTCCCAGTGATGTGCCCGTTAACACTTAGTGCCGCCAACACAACAACGTATTTTTGTCTTGTAGCGTCCAGCCCCTCCTCAGACCTTCAGTTCCACCTGATTCCCCTCTGTGCTGGCAGCACCACACCAGAACACTAAAGTTCCTAGTTATGTGGGGTCAGGTAAGCAGATATTTTTACAATATTGTGCAGTTATGCAAAGTTATTAAAACTGGAGTTTCTACTTGATGGCATACGAGACAACTCTGCAAAACCACACAATATTGATAAAATCACAAAAAACCTCACTTACCTGACCCCCATCCCCTCCCTCTCCCCTCCGGGATAAGTCAGTGGGAGTGTGCTTGGCTAAGAGAAAGAATTGATCTCTGATCATCTGACGCTTGGGCAGACTTATAATGGCTTTTGGTTGCCCTTGTGGACCACTAGGGAGGGGTAAGAAGCCCCTTCTCACAAAGCTTTTCCTTGCGTGAATAGTCCTGTTGAAGCCAAGGGTATTTCTGCAAGGAAAACTTGTGTAACGTAGCCGAGAGCAGGCAAATCATAGACTGCAACGTGCTGTAGAATTCACCTTCAGTTTGGTGGTGTCTAGGAAAGAAGGTGCTAAATGAAAATAATCACAGATTCTGGCATTGAGCTCCAAAATATACTGAGGTCTGTGTCAGAGTAACTTGTTGGTTCGCCTAAAACTGAATTGGGTGAGGGTTTAACAGCTCTTTGCAAAGACATTTGCAGGCTGCAATGAAGGTATAGCCTTGGAAGTTTACCATTTAACACGAGTTCTGGAGAGCTGCTGAAGCTGGGGAATAGGGAGCACAGTCTGTTACAGTCTGCAAAGCCATGTCGAGGCCTGGGAAGGGATTCCAGTGGGAGCCTGGAAGAAACCCACGTGTCAACTCTCTGAAGTTGTTCCCCTGATGTGCAGGCGGGGAGAAATTGATGGTTGCTTACCTCCACAGAACAGTACACAGACTTTGAGGGGAGGCCCCTCAAGTTCACCAGTGTTTGCTTAGGAAATCAGTCTGAAAATGCAACAATAACCTTGTTTCCTAACGCAGCTGTTCTCCTGATAGCAAAGTTAACTCTGGGGCTTACTAGTGCTGTTTTTTCATTTCAGAGCACAAAGTAATCATTGTTGGGCTGGACAATGCAGGAAAAACCACCATTCTTTATCAATTGTAAGTATGGCCTGAGGCTGAGGGTTCGTGTGCTTCGAGGTGCACGTTGTGAGCGTGGCTCTGGCTTGTGGCTGCTGCTTTCCTTTAATTTTTACTGTGAGTGTTCCTCTGCAGGTGGTGGAACACAAGAGGTGGCAGTGGGGCAAAGCAGGTGTGTGGAAGGGTCTCTGCTTTGCCTGGTACATGAATAAGGTCTTATTCAGAGCTTTCGTTTATCAGATCATGTTGCTGAGGGCTGGGACACCTTTCCTGCGAGGCCAGGCTGAGAGAGTTGGGGTTCTTCAGCCTGCAGAAGAGAACACGCTGGGGAACCTCCTGGTGGCCTTCCAGTGTCTGAAGGGAGCCTGCAAGAAAGCTGGGGAGGGACTTTTTAAAAGGGCCTGTAGTGATAGGACAAGGGGTAATGGATTCAAACTGGAAGAGGCGAGATTTAGATTGGAAATCAGGAAGTTCTTCACTGCGAGGGTGGTGAGACACTGGCCCAGGTTGACCAGGGGCGCTGTGGATGCTCCATCCCTGGAGGAGTTCAAGGCCAGGCTGGATAGGACTTTGAGCAACCTGGTCTAGGGGGAGGTGTCCCTGCCATGGCAGGGGGGTTGGAACTAGATGATCTTTGAGGCCCCTTCCAACCCAACCCAACCCATTCTGTGATTTTATTACAAGTGCCTTTGATGTCACCATATGAGCTGCTCACCAGCTCCATAAAAGACCAGTATATTGAGGTTTAGCTGCTAACCCAATCCATGCAGCATCTAAATACCAAACAAACTGTTCAGTGAGCAGCCAAGCAGTGGAGCCTGAGCCCTCCCTGCCACGGCTCGTGCCCTGTGTCCCAGGAGGTCCTTTTTCATGTCATTAGTGGTACAGGAGGGAGGCTGAGCACTGAGGAGGTGGCAGCCCACGCTGCCTGGCCTGGGCTTTGCTCGAGTCACCAGTGTTGGCTTGTGTCTGTCTTGCCTTAACCTTGCTGCTGGTTTACGTGAGGCTTGAGTGAGCCTCGTATCTCTGGTGCTCACTGCATTCTGATAAAAGGGTGCAGATGTGCCCACGCTCAGGAGCTGCAGGACAAGCACCTCAAGGTCTGTCTGGAACAGGAACAGGTTTGTGATTTCTCACGAGGAGCAGCCTGGGGTTAGGAAGAGTTCCTGAGCCAGCATCAGAAATAATTCCTGTTCAGCGAGGTGGCCACACGGGTCCAGTCCTACACTTAAAATACCCTTCATAAAACGTGTGGCTTTGTCACGTTATGCTCTGCTCCTGCCTCTCTGAAACGTGGAGCTTGTGCAGCGTTTCCAGCAGGCTCTGCAGAGACAGTGGAAAGGTGAGCGTGGTCATCTTCACTTAAGTCAGCAGTGAGAGATTTTACAGAGTGTAAATAAACTGAAGACTGTTTTTTCAGACTAGTAACTTGTGCAGCCAAGGGCCCTCCTCAGCCTGTTTCAGTTTTAGTGCTGCCTCTGTCTCCTCCACTTCCTCCACAAATGTCTCGTGATTCTTCTCCTCTTCTTACTTCTGCAGCCTTGGTGTTTTCCTTTCCCTTTTGTTCCGTGGGTCTCTATGTGCCCCCTTTTCCTTTGCACCCGTTTTAGCTCCGCAGGACTTCCCCTTCTCTCTTGGTGTATTCCCCTTCCCCTGCCTGCTGCTTTGGCAGAGCTCTGGGTGAGGACTGTCCACTCTTCCTCCTGCCCAGCTCCTCCTTAAACCCTGCCTCCATCTGGGCCCATCCCTTCTCTCTTTTCTCCTTCATGGCAGACAAGTGTCCTGAGTGTGAATGAAGATGGATATTAGATGTAAGGAAGAAATTCTTCGCTCTGAGGGTGGTGAGACACTGGCCCAGGTTGCCCGGGGGGAGTTTGTGGATGCCCCAATGCTGGAGGTGCTCAAGGCCAGGCTGGACGGGGCTCTGAGCAGCCTGCACTAGTGAGAGGTGTGCCTGCCATGGCAGTGGGTTGGAACGAGGTGATCTTTAAGGTCCCTTCCAACCCAACCCATTCTGTGAGAGAGAGGCAGAGATAAGCAGCAGGACAACTCATGTTGGTTAGTGCACTGGCCATTGCTCGGGTGTCACTGGAGTGGTGGTTCTTCTAACAGCTCACAGCAGCTCCACAGACACTTTATTCCTTCCTGTCCTTGTGCTCGGATCTCCTCCCTCCCCTCAGGTATCAGCGGGATTCTGTGCTCGGGTGTCAGGCTTCATGCTCCCCTTGTTCCAGTGAGGAGGAGGGACAAACCCACCTATCACATTGCAGACTGGGAGATGCCAACAGCCTGCATGTGAAAGGCCTCAGGTTCCACCAGGGAGAAGGGATTCACGATAGGTCCCTCCCAGGAGTTAGAGGAACTCTGCTGCAACGTGTCTTTTAAATATGGAATCAGCCACTGGCATCTTCTTCCCTCATTGTTGCCCTTAATTTGATTTTATGGTTCGTTCTTCCACCCCTTCTCTTTCCCTTATATAGTTGCCTTCAAATGTGTGTGGTGAGAAGGTTTCTTGTCCAGTGCTGCGACAACTCTGGGGTTCCTGTTCAGGACACTGGCCCAGCCCTTGATCTCCTCCGTTCTCTGCATCCCAGAAATAGTCCAGTCTCAAATTGTAACTCAAAATGTCACTGCAATGAAAAGCTCTGCTAAAGCTTCAAAGAACGTTCCTATAAAATGTAAAACTGATCAGGATTATCAGAAGAAAAAATAATTAAGTTCTTTGAAAATGAACATTTTCCTTGAAGCTGCTGCTTTTCTTTTTTTTTGCCTATCCCATAGAGCGGAGTTTAAATAATTTGGTCTTTAGGAGTATCCAGAGTATTGATGTGAAGGCAATGGTCTGTAGTGACAAAGCTGCACTTGGTACCTCTGAAATAATAACATTTGAGGTATTTAATGTCTGCCTTTGTCTCCAGAAAGCAGCGTTACTGGGCTGTGCTGAAGGGGGAAGACAGGGAAGTTTGGACATAAAGTAACTGACCGGTGAAGGAATCGTGCTCTTAGCAGCCTGCAGAGGAAGGAGGGCGAAGCACAGTGTGTTTGGTGGAGCTGGATGAGGAGTTGTTGTTTTGCTGCAACCTTGGAAATCCTGTGGCTCAACCACATTCTTGAAGCAAAACAACTGCTCTCTCCAGCGTGTGCCAAAGCGGGCTGGAAAAAGAGAAGCTGGCTGCAAATATTGTCTCAGCTTTGTGATTGATTTCATACAGTTCTGTTCACGGATGCTGTTAGCTTCATAATCTGATTATTAGGTAGTTCATAGAATGGGTTGGGTTGGAAGGGACCTGCACAGGTCATCTCGTCCAACCCCCTACAAGAAGCAGGGACGGCTCTGACTAGATCAGGTTGCTCAGAGCCCCATCCAGCCTGACCTTGAATGTCTCCAGGGATGGGGCCTCCACCACCTCTCTGGCCAACCTGTTCCACTGATCCACCACCCTCATAGTAAAGAACTTTTCCCTGATGTCCAGCCTAATTCTGCCCTTTTCTAGCTTAAAACCATCACCCCTCATCCTGTCACTACAAACCCTCGTGAACAGTTGACCGAGTCCTTTCTGCTCTGTTTGTTTATTGTTACTTTTCCTCACCCTCCACCCTCAAACCTTTCTCTGTTTGCTGCACGAGGAGCACTTGCTAAAATTCCTCCCCCCCCCACCCCCCCCAAGCTTTTTACCTCGGCATAGAGGTTGAGGTATTGGAAGTGGGTCACGCTGAGACTCGGTGCTGCGGGAGACTCCCTGGTTTGTCTGTTCCTCACCCTGCTGCTCTCCTGCTGCAGCTCCATGAATGAGGTGGTGCACACCTCCCCCACCATCGGCAGCAACGTGGAGGAGATCGTGGTGAACAACACGCGGTTCCTCATGTGGGACATTGGCGGGCAGGAGTCGCTGCGCTCCTCCTGGAACACCTACTACACCAACACCGAGGTGAGCCGGGCACCTTGCTGGGGCGGCGTCCCAGGGGCTCCTGGCTGTGCTCCCACCTGCCCTGCAGCTCCTGCAGCCTGCTCCTCACTCTTGGAGTCAGTTTTTAGGGACCCACAACTGACCCCTGATCAAGTCCCAAGCGAGGAAGTTGCAGCACATACACCAAACTCGATTAAAACAATGATTTAAGTCAGGGTTTCCCGTGTGTTATCAAATGTGGGTTTTTAAAAAGCTATTTTTATACTAATTCCCGTTGTTCTCCCGTGCTGCCCTGTAAGATGCTGTGACGTGTATCTGCTGTGTATGTTCTCCAAGCTTGGAGCTTGTAGGTTTTGTTAAATCCCTTGCAAACACCTATTTGCAGGTTAGTGTTTGAAGTGGTGGGAGAGAGCTGATAAAGTTTACCTTTTAAGGCTGCAACCAGTTATTTATTGATTGATTTGGCACAGTGGTCTTAAAGGTCTTTTCCAACCTAAATGATTCTGTGGTTTGAGGGTCTGTGTATGCAAGAACAAGTCCAGATCAGGGTTTACAGAGCCGCACGTGCTTTCTGTGTTTCACTTGAAAATGGAGAAGGGAAAGTCCAGAGATGTCCCAGGGCTGCCTTTGTGTACAAACCCCAGCAGAAGCTGTAACCAAACCAGTGCTGCGAGCAGTCGCTCTGCTGGGAGAGGTGATGTCTGATAGTCCCGCTGGCAGGCTGGGGAGGTGGGATCTGCCCTGCTCAGGGGTTGTGGCCAGCAGGGTGCACTTCCCTCTCTGACTAATCCCTTTTCCCTTTTCAGTTTGTGATAGTTGTTGTGGACAGCACAGACAGAGAGAGAATTTCTGTGACTAAAGAGGAGCTGTATAAAATGCTAGCACATGAGGTGAGTAGACCCTTTGTTTTCCCTGCTTTAATATTTATTATAATATTTTGATAGCTTCACGGCTGCTTGATGTTTTCTGCTTTCCCAGTGAAGCCAATACAGCCTTAATAATGTGTCTTACAGCAACCAGCTTTCACTCCAAACAGGGGCTGCCTGTGGCTACAGGGGCTGTCATTCCCTGTGCACGTGGAGTTACAGGAGGAGGGGATCACTTGCTAACTTGTAAAGACCCTCTCTAAAACTGAGCCCTGTGTCAGGCCTAAAACTGAGCATCTGGGTGTGACTCAGGGAACTGGACTGATGTGTAAGCCAAGGAGCATGACCAGAGTGTCCCAAAGATTTTAATTGTTCCATTTCGTGGGGCCAGAGCCCTGATCTCTACCCAAAATGTGTTTATATGAGCCTGGCTCCTGCTGGGACTCATTGACAAGTCTAATCCAAACTGGGTCAGTTTGTATGAGATGACACCGAGGACACTGAGCGTCCAAATTGAAGTGTCAGGATGCAAAGATGTGCCTAAAAATTGGTGGCATTATATCCCAAAATACTCTATCTATATTTAAACTGCAGCCACAGTTTAGTGGCTGCCTGCAGGGAGGGCAGAGACCACCTCTGCATCTCCCTCCAGTGGTCGTGGTGGTCTGAGGCATCTGAGAACTAACAAGTGCTTCACCTCCTGTCCTGACTTCCCAATTTCTGGCGTTGAAATTAAAATTGTTTAATAAAATGTAATAAAGTAGGTCTGGCTTTCGTGGTTGTGAGGGAATGTTAAGCATGGTGTGAGGGGGGTGTTGCCACCAGGTCTGCTGCTCTCAGGGTTTCAGAGCTGTCCTCTTCAGTGCATTGCAGGCCCAAACCAAAGTCTGCATCTTCTGCTCTATAATATCTAAATACTGATCATGGCTTCAGAGATCACCCTAGGCAAAAATGGGGAGTTTGGTTTGCTGGATCAGAGGATTTTCCAGAGCTCTGTGTCAATCAGCCCGCAGCGGTTCCTAATTCAGGTTCCCTTTTGCTGGGACTTCAGGTTCTCTACTTCACTGTCGCAGCTTTCACCTCCAAGGGCTGATGTGTGATCATGGTCTTTCTCTGCCCCTAGGACCTGAAGAAGGCTGGTTTGCTGATCTTTGCGAACAAGCAGGACGTCAAGGAGTGTATGACAGTGGCAGAAATCTCCCAGTTTCTGAAGCTGACTTCAATTAAGGATCACCAGTGGCACATCCAGGCGTGCTGTGCCCTAACTGGAGAGGGGTGAGTGTTAGTCTTGCCTGCAGAAGGGGAGACTGGGATTATCTTGGTATTTTTATTGCCATACTTGGTTTTAACACACCTTCCTCCCGTCAAAAAGAACCTGGTGCTTGAAGATTTTTGGCCTCAGAACGTGCTGAGTTGGGGTCTGTGTGATCTCCAGACCAGCTTCCACAGCAGATCCCTGGTGTCACCTCACAGCGATAAAGCTTCGTATGATTTGGGCCTAATGAGGGCAGGGGTGGGTGGGAACAGCCTAAAATCTGGTCTGTTAAGAACAATCATAATTAAAGATAAATTCAGTGTGTGTCTTGAAGTGCTGGGACCTGAAGTCTGTAGACTGTGTAATAAGACCTGCACTCAGAGTGAACTGTTCCTGGAAACAGCTCAGCCAGAATGACTGAGTTCTTGGGAAGAATTTAGATGCCACGGAATTACCTTTGAAGGGAGTTATCCCAAGTATCCCTTAAAAGTTCTCTCTTCTCTTCCCAGACTGTGCCAAGGACTCGAATGGATGATGTCAAGACTTAAGATCAGATGATTGTTACTGACCTCTTTGCACAGACATTGCTCCCGAAGAGCTGGACCCAGGATTACCTTCACAGTGGCAGAGCCGAGGGGTTCCCATGTATTTATACTGAACGATCTCAACTTTATTTTCTACATAGATGCACACACACACGTGTATATAAATTGAGACCAGGCAGCAAAGAGCAAGCCGTGGTTGGTGGCTCCAGTTGGGTTTCCTGTTTCTTTCCCTCTGAGGATACCTTTAGAAGCTGTGATCAACCTTCTTCCCAAGAGGCAGCCGCTCGGAACAGTCTGATGTTGAGCATGATGAAGACAAAGTGAGAGAAAGGAGCTTTTACCTTTGAGTTTCATTATTCCATTGTAGTCCTCTCTAGTTGAAGATGTTGGCTTCATTATTCCAGTAAATTAGCAAGCAAATCAATGGCATAGATACCAACTCTCCAGTATTTCAAGGTTCCAATGTTACAGATGCACCCATGTTTTGCTGTATGTGTACTGTACATATTTGTGTATATTTATACCTCAATTTTAGGTTAGCTGCAGCCCCTTCAGAGCAGCGTGCGAGGCTGAGGTGGTGTGTTGGCAGTAGGACTAATGCTTGACATCATCGGCTGCTTTTCCTTTGTCATCCCTGTGGCTGTAACGTCCACCAGGCAGTTGGCTCAGCACAACTTGATAAAGCAAACTGTCTCGTAAGACCACTGCTTGTTTCTCACATGATTTTTCCCTTAGGGAGGAGGCCACACCAGACTGGGGTGTGTGGGCTGAGCTTTGGATGAGCATTGGCAAGCGGGAAAGGTTTGCCATGAGATGGACTTTGTCTTTATCGTGGTCCTCACTGGCTGAGGTGACTCCAACAGGCACGTCCTGTGGTACTGCTTGGCTTTCTGTGGTTTGTTTTTGCAGTACTGATCAGTTCTGATTCAAGTCTAGTACCTGTAGCTGTCATAAAGGGAAAAAGGTCATCTTTTCATTTTCTTGACCAAAGAAGAGGCCTGAAAGTATGTTTAGAGGTCCCACTGGGATCGTACAGAAGAGACCATGCTCTGCATCGAGGGCTTTTCAGAGGGCACACTCCTCTTTGATGGCCTGCAATGTATATGTCTCTGTCTATATGCAATGGGTGGAACTGGGATGGGAACCAGCCAATTACACTACTTGAAAAGCTGTCAGCCACCCCTGTTCCCAGGACAGTACCTCATGGAACTGTAACTCCCCTGGCACAGGCCCCAGGTGGGTTCCAGACAAGTGTCAGAACACTACGTGATGATCTCCTCTGCTGTAGCACCAAACGGGGTGGGTGCCCCACGCAGGGGCTGCCCAGAGTGCAGGCTTGAGAGGGCCCAGGCTTTGCAGTGGGGTGACAGGAGGGTGGGTGACATGTCGGTGCCGTGGAGGTGGTCGTGGCCTTAACCACGGGCTTCTCTGGTGGAGGTGTGTGTTTGGGGAGCGTGGCAAAGGGAAATAAAACGTGGTTTGCAATGTCCTTTCCTTTAGAGCTCCTACATCTGATAAGGATGGAACAGACTCTTTAAAGGCAAAGCTTAGGTTGAAGTTTTTAAGGTGCTTCCCTGGTTTTGGGATAATCTCCGCGGCACAGCCGCCTTCCCCTTTGCCTCCTTCACCGGGGATCACGCCGTGAGTGTGTGGGGAAGAGAAGGCTGCAAAAGTCTGTATTTAACAGAGGCAGGTAAAGAATTCAACTTTTTAATCTATTTTTGGTACCCTCCCGAGGCTCCCAGCAGGGAATCTGCTGCCTCTGTCAGACCTGTTCACGGGTACATGCGTGTACTTGGGGTACTCGGTGTTCAACTGGTGTACTGCAAAAAGTATCAGTGTTGGAAGAAATAACAGTTTACTGCAAAAGGTTTTCTTGGTGTCTTCAAGAAGCGAGCTGGGTGTGCTCTCCCCTGGGAAATGCAACTGTACGTTTTCTGGTCCTGCAAAAGGAAAAGCAGAGCTGCTCATAAACCTCCACGCGTGGGTGTCGAGTCTCGTGTCTTCCCGCTCGTCCCGTTAGGAGATTTCACTGTGGTGGTGTCAAACACCTCCTGGTCTGCACTGGGGACTGTGTGCATTGGGTGTTTGCCTGTTTTGGAGAAGATGAGTTGTTCTTATTGATGGAAAAATAATCACAGGGCAGTTTCAGGTCCCTGCTTCTTGTGGAAACTTGCCGTTCACTCCTTTGCTTACATTCGTAGGACTTAGGATGCCCATGTAATGGAAACGTGGTGGTTTCTCCCAGCTGTGGCTCACGTGGCAACCAGACATCTGAAGTTTACACAGAAGTGTTATCTCTACTCTTTTTTCCCCTCAGTCTCCTGGCTGGTCCTGTGGCCCCTAAGGTGCTGTGTGGTTGACTTTGTGTCACACGTGGAGCAGACCCTCGTGGGGAGCTGGGAGTGACTGCCCGTGTGGAGGCTGCTGGGGAAAACGATGCATTTGTGCCCAAAAGAGTTGATAATGCACACATTAAATTGTTGTCTGGGTGTGGCGTGGTGAGCAATCCAGCCTTACAAAAAAGACCCGTGGCATGTCCTGTGTAACGATGAGTTTCCCATCTGTTTGTCATCCTGTAGCACTTCAGAAGGCAGGTGTGCTCTTCTGTCGCTGGGATTTGTGGTGGCCAGTGCTTACTGACACATCATGTACCCCCAACCTTCCTGGCTGGGGCTTGGGGGAGGAAGGAGGACACCCCTGACCTTTAAAGGCTGGATGTGCAGTCTCCATAGGCCGATGGATCTTGTCTGTAGCAGCTGGGCCACTCTTTGGCGCCCTGCTGTGAACAGAGGCCGTGATTCCAGGTTCTCACCACGCGTGCTTGGTGTTAGAAATGTTCTTAAATTCAGCCACCTGGTAGAGCTGGAGGAGAGCAGCCAAACCTCTGAACGCCAAACCCTTCCTGGATGTGCTTGTTTACAGCTCTGTTCTTTTCCCTGTAGGACAATTCCCATTCTTCCCACCCCCTGTCCATAGAAAAGTGAGGCTGCTTTTGGCCCCGCTCAGTTATTGTTGGGGGGAATTGTCCCCTCATGAGTCGTGGCCTGGATTGGGACGGGGTTTGTGTTGTGGGTTGTGTTGCCTCCACTTGTGGCTCACCCCTGAGATCACTTTGCCTTTATTCTTCACGACATTCATTCTCAGGATATTGTACAGAAGAAGGGAGGGGTCTTTCAAAGGGTTATTTTCAGTCTATGCTGCACAATGGCATTTTGCTAGCAAAAAAAAAAAACCAGCTCTAAGTCGTATTTCAATAATGAACACTCAGAATCTTTCTTGTGGTTTAGCAGATAATAAACTTGGTAAGTTCTCTATAATATGCTGCCTCTGTGAGCTGAAAATGATGCAGGTTTTTAATTGTGAGGAAAGGTGGAACACAGAAAACGTGAACAGGGATCAGCCTAGCTTCATTATTTTTAATTTATGTTTCCCAGGGAGACTTAATTGTCATTTTCCTGTGGATTCTCTAGCGTGTTCCTCAGTGTAGGGGGGGGTGTGAATGTTAAATGGTTCTTACGGGCACCTTCTACCATCTATGCAGCTCAAGTGCCTCAAACTAATTCAGTGATCATTTTTGTTTTCTTCCTATGCTACATTTATTTTCCTTAAAATAGATATATTTCTATAAAAGCACCTAAATGTGTGTAAACAAGTGGGGTGTGTGTGTCCCCCCTCGCAGTTTTAACACTATTTATTTTAAATTTGTTAGAGTTCTTTCTATTTTCCATCCTCTACATTCCAGCCACTTCTCTGTTTACCAGGCATCACATGGCTAGGAAAGGAAATATTTCACTTGTCCTTGGATCCGATGGGTTGGCTGGAATCCTTTTGAAGGAACTCTGGAAATAACTTCATCCAGGAATACTTGGCCTTGTAGCATCCTTGCGTGAGTAGTTCCTTTTTAATTGGCAGGTAAAACATTAACTCTGTGACTCTCAGGCTTAATTATGGCTGAGAAATAGTTTCCAAGCGAATGTGACATTAAAGCCTTTAAGGGGCACATCCTTGAGCATGACGGGCCAGGAATGAGCAGCACTAAAGAGCAACATCTTTGTGCATAGTTGTGATCTCTGTTCTAAACCCAAACGTGAGCTGAGTTGTTGCAGCAAATACATTAAATGTACAGAAAGACAGTGAAATGATAAAGGGTTGCCACTAACTTTTTTACCACGTGGTTTAGAATCCTAAGCAGGAACTATGTCCTTGCCTTACTGGGACTTTACTGGCTCATTTTTATATTGTACAGAGACTTTTGAAGCTGTCGCCTTTACAGATGGCAGGGTCATCCTGGTGTTGCCACCCACAGCCTCCCGAGGCAGGAAGGACACGAGGTGGGTGGGGTTTGGAAGCTTTTCCTTTTGCTAAATGAATCGAGCTGGGAAGTGCTGCTGTACCTGGAAGGCTCTAAATGATTTCTTTGTAGACCATCATTACTCTTGCCTAAGTACTTCCTGCGTCAGGCCCTGTGGAGGGGAGAAGAGGTGGCCGGGGAAAGACTCATTCTCCTGTGGAGGGATTACAGGATTTCAGATAACCCACAAGCCCCCTCAGACTGGAAAGCCCGAGCTCCTTTATGGCTGATAAATTAATTGATATGATCGAGGAACAGTGGCTGATCCAGTTTAAACTGAGTCTATGTTATGTTTTCATGACTCTTTTCAACTCTTCCTCCGCTTTCTGTACTAAAGTGTGTGGCCAATGCTGATATCCTGAAATTTCACTCCAGAACGTCCAGTATTATTGTTTCAGATTAATTACCAAGCCGTGCAAGGGCTGGTGCTTCCTGGCTTGAGCACTCCTCTGTCTGCAGCCTCCGTGTGTTTATTAAACTAATTCAGCTGAATCTTTTACAAAGCTATCTGGTATAATCAAGTTAATTATGATTCTATTAAGGAACTTTTCCTGAAACTATTAGAAAGTGGCTTGAATTCTTTCCCCCTTACCTCTTTCTGCCTTCCCTGGCTTTTAAAATCTGGTTTTCATTTAGTTGAAGGGAATTGATTCAGTTCTCTTAATTCTTGCTGAAGTGAAACAAACCCAAATTCAGCCTAGAATTTTTCTGGGGGAAGAGGAGCTGTGTGCAAGCCTGTGAACACATTTACAGGTAACATCAGAATTGCTCGTTCCTGAAAACCCACCAGTATTTGGTATTTTAAGGTGAAAGCACTCGCCAGTATTTTCCTGTTGGCATTAAACCACGTGTTCTCAATCAAAGATACAGTTTCTGCCCTACAAGGGGCTGTCGGGGTGTTCTTGGGGTGAAACGTGTTCTTTTGCCAAACCTGTGCTGATGGGGTTTGGTTTAGGAGGTGGCTTGGCACTTGGGACAAGTCTGGTGATAAGTGTGTGTTGGAATCGAGTGGACATGGAGAGGTCACTGGGGAAATGCTCTTTTCCTGTGGAAAATGCTGCATTCTGCTGGTGTGCTGCTGTGTATTCACACAGGCTGGTGTCTGCAGCCACGTGAGTGGTGGGGCAGTTACAGGGGGCTTCCAAGAGAGCAAAAGAGGTGAAGCCAAAGCTGGGTTGAAAACCAGAACGATGGTGTTGCTGCTGTCAGTGCTCTGCTGCTGCTGGCCAGCTCCACAGCCCAAACAATCCTGTTCTGCCTGTGTTCACGTGGGGCTTGCTGCTTGGCTCCTGGCTGTGCAGTGTCTGTGCCCACCTGGTAACCCTGTAGAGTAACTTCCCCAGAAAGTGACCTGCAGGGGGATGATGGTGTGAGTTTTGAGGGGTAAGGAAAGGCATCAGCCCCTCTGTCATGTAGTGGTTGGAAAGGACCTCAAAGATCATCTAGTTCCAACCCTGACCATTCTAGGGACACCTCCCGCTAGACCAGGTTGCTCCAAGCCCCATCCAACTTACTCTATGGGTCACCACATAGATCCATAAAAAACACCTGCAAAACAAGTATTTTCCAAAGGTTTTTATTGGGGGTGGGTTTAGTGTTAAAGCCCTTGATTCTTTTTAACTGCACACACAATGTTTGCCACTGCTAAACTCTGACCATTGTACTTCTGCAACCACCAGTGGAGTATCTGGTCTGGAGCTGCTGAAATGAGCCTTGGCTCCGTCGTTACAGCTGGTGTTGGAGTGTAAATAGACTTTTTAACAGAAAACACACACTCTTTGCCTTTTTTCTTGACTGTATGGAAATTAAAGACTGCTGTGTTCTCCCCTGTCTTATTTTTTTAAATTTAAAACATAATATTTTTTTGATCCTGTTACCACTTTTGAAGTTCTAGGTCACATCACGACTCCTCTTGCTCATTTTACATTGATTTACTCTCTGAATATGGCTCTTTAATATGAGGTTGAATTGGGTGCGAAACTACAGAATAGTCACTGTCTTCAGACATTCATTTCATCAACTTTTTTGTTCTCTCACTTTTTGCCCCTGATCCTTCAGGATTTGAAGGGCTGGGGTTTGTTTGCTTTCCTCAAAGATGTATGTGTGTGTGTGTGTATATATATATGTAGGCAAACTATTGGGGTCATGCAAAGAGATGGAATAGTAACAACAAAAAAGTCTGAATTTTTTGTACATAAATAAAGATTTAGTATAAATGCTGGTACTGTTGAAGACTTGCTGCTGAGGTCCTAACAGACCCCCATTACTACCTGTATATATAGCTTTGAAACATGAGTTAATGGCTGCATATCAAGCTGTGGAAACAACTAATAAACCAAACTGTTTGTATTAAGTTGGCCAAATAACTTCATTTTAGTCTCGCTGCACCATTTTTGGAGTAAGCCTGACAACTTTTTTTTTGGAGGTGATATATAGAATATAACAACTTTGAATTTGTTTGGCACGATATGTTCTGCCAGTGTATTTTTCATCGTGTTCATAAAAACGTGTCTCAAGCAATAGGAGAATTACTAGTTTCTCAAGAACATGTTAATTTCATAAGGGAAAGCTGCTTTCCAAAGCCCCTCTTTAACCTGGGAATTCTCTGTCTCTCCACAGAGCAGCTCTGGCATGTGTCAGCCGAGTGCCTAAGAGACCTCAAACTGCTGTGAGGTAAAGTCAGAGACTGTCTCCAGTCCTTGTGTTGTGCCTGCACTTGGCCACCACCAGCAGTGTGCAAGATGCCATGAAGGAGCATGGTTCATCCACACCTTGATCGGTCATGGAGGGTCTTTCTGCTGCCCTGGGTGAAGGTTCTCATGGGAAGCCACCTGCCTGCTGTGGTGTGAGTTGGTAAGAACTGAGGAATGATTATCTCCCTACAACTACCTAAAAGGAGCTTGTGGTGAGGCTGGTGTTGTGCTCTTCTCCCAGGTAAGTAATGACAGGACAAGAGGAGATGGCCTCAAGTTATGTCAGGGAAGGTTTAGATGGACATTAGGAAGAAGTTCTTTACTGGAAGAGTGGTCAGGCTCTGGCCCAGGCTGCCCAGGGAGGTGCTGGAGTCCCCATCCCTGGAGGGATTCAACAAACGAGTAGATGTGGAGCTTGGGGACATGGTCTGGGGGTCAGGGAGATGTTGGACAAAGGTTGCACTTGCTGATCCTGGAGGTCTTTTCCAACCTAAATGATTCTATGATTCTAAATGGAGCCCTGCCTAAGAACCAGCAGAGATGGTTCTTCACAGAGCCGTGGACCTGCCAGTGGGACGTTCCCCTTAGAGATGCCATCCGAGGAGCCTTCCATGGACTGAGTGAGTCTCTGTGGGTGGAGTGACCATCACCCCCCTTTGGTGAGTGATGTTTGGGCGCTGGTGTGGGAGGTTTCCTAGCGAGTGCGTGCTCATGTTGGCTTGTCTCTCAAAGCTCAGCAATTAATGGTGCAGTAATCGGGATCCCCGCGGATATCGCGACTCGTGTCCCGTCATTAGGAGCGCGGCAGCGGGACCTAGCGTCATCTGCCCAGCAACGCCGCCCTGCCCCGGCTCCTATTGGCCAGCCCAAGACCCGCCCACTGGCCGGAGGCCGGAGCGGCCGTTGGGCGCGTGCGCGGGGCCGCTCGCGCATTTCCGTTGCGTCGCTTCAGGCGGTGCGGGCTCCTTGGTGCTCTGCGGCGGCGGCGGGTTCCTCCCGGTATCAGTGACCCCTCGGCGTGGCTCCTGCAGGCGTGGGAGCACCGGTGTCACTCTGCGGGGGCTCCGGTCGCTGCGTCCGGGCCGTCTCCCCGCTGTACGCCTGGACTGTGACCGCGCGGGGCTGCGAGGTGACGCTGCGCAGCTGCTCTGCCCAGGCCTTGTGCTCCTCCCCTGCCCCTGCTTGTGAACCCTGTGACTAGTCCTCTGGCTAAGGGACAAAGGCCTCAGAAATCACCGAGGTTATGAGGAGGGCATGCATCCAGCCAGAGGAGAGAAGTGAGTCTGGGTGTTTGCAGCATCAATAGAGTAGGAGCTCTGCCATCAGAAAGGACCTCTGGAGAGATCTGGATCCCTTTTAAAAGCAAGGGCTGTGTCAAGCCAAGTCATGCATTTCTGGTGAGGAAACTTCCACTGTTCCTCTGGGAAGTATATCCCAGGGTCTAATTGTTTTTAGAGTGGAGATTATTTTTTCTTATGCCTGGACAAAATATCCCCTGAAGAAACATGTCCTAATTGCCCCTTGTCCTGTGCACCCCTGTGATGAGGGATCCAACTTTTAATTGTGATTGGATCTCCTCTGAGCCTTCTTTAGGCTGAATAAACCCAGTTTCTTCAAATAGGTGCCA
>VYZX01007008.1:3776-94976 GCA_013401335.1 Brachypteracias leptosomus | reverse complement strand
AGTTCTCGAAACATAAACAGGGACAAAACAACCTCTGAGGTAAGATGGAAAGCGGCCAAGCACACAAAGACTTAATTTCCTTGTTAAAGACTCTGGAAAGCTGCAACACTGAGACTGTTCATGGCATATCCCTTCACTTCCCATCTGGTAGGAAAATTTCTACTAGCCCTGACATTTTTACAAGTCCCCAGAGGCTCCTTGTTCTGCAGACACTGGCTCTCCTGTAGTTTCTCACTGCCATCCTAAGGCACATATTATTCCCTTGCCTGTTCAAGGTATCAATACATTTGATCAAAACATGAGTCTGAGCCTCGTCCCAATCAGTGTTTTCAAGATGGGACCTATACTTCCTTTCAAGATACCAGCACTTCTGTGTCTCTCTGACTACCCTGTCCCTGCTGTGCATTCCAGAATCAACTGGATTTAACATCATTTTAAATTAACCTAAGACAATTTTTTTCAGAAACCAAACCTAAAAGCCAAGATCTTACAGAGTGCTTCAGTAAACTTACAGCACTGCAAACGGGGTCAGAATCTGTTCCCATAGCTTAAGGGAGGTGAAAGATATGTGACATTGCTGACTATACAACAAAGGCTCTTTTGAATTATTTACTACAGCAGAACTAACAAATCATCTGGATGTAAAGCTGCACCACTGCTCCAAATACAAAAATGAAAAACTAGGGTTATAACTGACAAGCTGGTATTGTCTTTTAAAATTGCTTAAAAATATATCTTCCGCTGTGTTTCCAGTATTCTTGCACTTCATAATTCAATTTTCTTCAAAATATTTCTACCTTAACCTTCAAACTATCATAGGAGACTCTGCTCTTTCAGAATACAAAAATAGATCCTCAAAGCTGATGTTTTTCAGAACATAGGAAGTATCTGACAAGAACACAAATTCCCACAGACATAGCCTAGATCTTCATCAGTATTTTATTTAAAATAGGTAAGAGGTGCATAAGTTCTAGGGTGGATTGCTTATTTTTTCCCCCTCAACTAGAACACTTCATGAGGACAAAGCTATTAATTATTTTTTTTATTTACAAAAAGAAGTATCCAGGAACCTCAGGTAAAATTCCACCTTACCTTCACTATGTTGTTTTGATGAGCTAGATCAGACAGAGGAGGAAAAAAAAGTAGATCACTGCCTCAGGCGAAATGCCCAAGCATGTCATTCTATTGTAACATACCAAAATTGATCGCTAAGGTAATTTCAGTGCACTGAAAATGAGTAACCATAATTTTTTCTTTTGAACAAGAGTACAGGTTTTCTGCATTCCCTTGTTGATATAAGTCTTAATAAATATTCATAGATAACTCTAGGACACTTCATTAGCAAGCTGTTCAACAGGTTGAGCAAGTGTCGAATTAGGTATTTTAAATAGTTATTGTAAATCTATCTTCTCATAGTAACATGTAAACTATTGTAGCATGTTTCTGAGTGGAACATCAGATTTATTTAAACATGATAGCCAAAAAATGCAACCACCTGGAAGAAGACTGCAAAGTTCAGCTGCACTAGAAAATTCAGTGGACAACGCCACAAGAGTTAGCTTCCCTTTGTCCCTGCTGCTCAAGTAAGGAGTGACCTGTTCCCAGTAGCTCCGGAGGCTCCGCTTGCTTTGCTTAATCTGGGACTCATCACCTTGTTTCCAAGATCAGTATCAGTAATTCCTCCAACACATAGCCATAACAACAGGTAACAGATGAGAAAGCTACAGCTGCAATTGGCAACTGAACCACCTGTGGTAACAGACACAGAGCAATTTTCTCCTATACATGCAAAAGTAAAATAAAGATTTTACCTTTCTTGTAACATCATACTACCAAGAATAGTAGGCTTGGAGGGTTACTTTGGTAGTCAAATCTTTGATCACAGTATGCCAAGGACATGATAGGCTGAGGAGCATCCTGAACACTTAGGCAGCCAA
Organism: Brachypteracias leptosomus; assembly: GCA_013401335.1. Taxonomy (NCBI): domain Eukaryota; kingdom Metazoa; phylum Chordata; class Aves; order Coraciiformes; family Brachypteraciidae; genus Brachypteracias; species Brachypteracias leptosomus. Next base: position 93,039 of record VYZX01007008.1, on the reverse strand, counting down.
AAGATCCATTCTCAGAAGTAAAGTTAGAGAACAAGTTGGTGGACCTCAAACAATAGCCAAGTGCCAGCCCACAACAAAAATACCAGGAAAGTGGGTAACCAACTTCCAGGGGCGGGGGGGAGGTACAAAAAAAAAAAACACAAAGAAGAAAATAGGACTGATTCCATCACACCTTCACAGATCAAGCCTCCTTAGCCTTTATGAAACACAATCGCAAACTGGACAAAGGGATTGCAGTATCATGGTTGGAGGTAAGAGCTTTGGACATCAGATCAGGCAGTTTATTTCTGGAACACTTTTTATACAGGTCTAAAATAAACTGCCATTTGATCTTGCTTCAGTGTCAGTATTCCTTTCACCCTGTGAGTCAGTCAGGGACTTTTGCTTTTGTCAGGGATCTGCTCTGTCAGGTTCCCACACATCCTTAGATCAGTCTTCAGCTGCAAGCTGTAGGACAACTCCTACCCACATTAACAGGGGCATCCACAATTAATGAATTATTTTTTAATAAACTGGTGTTTAACATGATTTTTCTTTTGTGCAAGGTTACCACAGTTTGCCATTCAAGCAAGAACAGTAATCAAAACAAACAAAATTATTTGTGAATGCCAAGCCAAAATATCCAAACTGAGGCGTGGTATTTCAGTTTACACTTAGAGTTCAAGCAACAACTAAGATTCTGAGCTGCCAAGGAGAATTTACACAAGGTTTCCATCCCTGCCATCAATGAATGATAACTTAAAGTTGAATTTTCAAAAGACTATATAAACGTAGAGGGGGACTACTTACTGTGTCCCTCAATGACCCATATACACACATGCAGTATGTCTCCAAGCATAGGTTCATTAGAATATCTACATTTTCTGCTGGTAAATATTTAACACTCTCTTCAAAACACTGATAATACAGGTATCAGTGGTACCTAACATTTTCTTCTTGAAAAGCATTGTAGTAGACACAGAAAAGAAAGGGATGTGTTATTTCCTCACTAAACACTCATACTGTGTTATAGCACTTTTCTATCTTCTATTTAAAAGGAGTCATTATCAGAAGTTGGGAATTTGTACAATATTCTTTCCTCAAACATATTCAGCATGTCATGACTTTTAAGCATGTACAGGCTTCCTAATTTACCACCAGATTGATTACTGATCAGTTTTAGTGCAAAATACTACATATATTTACATAGATATTTTAACAGCCTGACTACATTTAATAATCCCAACATGTGGATAGCTTTGCCTTTTCCAATACGCAGTTCCAAATCAGCTATTGTGACCAGGCTTCTCATTTTTGTCAGAGAAAGAAAATCCAACTCATAAAGACGTAAAGCTTTCACGGTGTTACATCAAACTGCTTTCTCATTTCACTTGCAAATATATAACAAAGCAGTTCAACAGCTACGTGCACAACCTTTATAGGCTGGGTCCTCTAATCCCTCTTGCTTTTTAAGCTTTAGTAGGGAAATCTATCTCTAGGCTATCACATTTTGATGGTACAGAAACTGACTTAAAGGTTCCCTGTAAATGTTATTTTCCCCACCTTGATCACAATTTTTGTATAATCAGACACTGCTAAAGGAAAACTCTGAAAGCACTCCAAGGTGTACTAACAAAGGATGTGCTTTGCTCACAACCAACCACCCTGCTTACCATTCTCACTGGAGCCCCCTCGCAGTGCTTGAATAACATCAAGAGGCATTTGGGCTTTTTGAGGCTCATACGTAAGAGCCATAGAAATGTTTGGGTGGAAAAAGACCTTTAAGATCATCGAGTCCAACCATTAACCTAACACTGCCAAGTCCACTGCTAAACCATGTCCCTGAGCACCACATCTACACAACTTTTAAATACATCCAGGGATGGTGATTCAACCACTTCCCTGAGCAGCCTGTTCCAGTGCTTGACAATTCTCTCAGTGAAGGAATTTCTCCTAATATCCAACCTAAACCTCCCCTGGCACAACTTGAGGCCATTTCCTCTTGTCCTATCAACCGTCATATTTTCAAAAAGACTGACATTTTAACAACTGGCTATATATATATATATCTCACTTCACACACAGGCATGTTCTGTAAGGTAAAGACTATAAACTGTAACAGTATATGCAATTTGAAATAAGTAATTGGCCCTGGAGATTATATACAATTCAATATATTTTATTTTTCAAAAAAAACCAACATATACATACCAGATTGTACTATGTAAATGAAAAATGCCCATGATACAAATATTAAAAGTCTTATTCATTGTTGTTTTATCAAATGACAGCTTTTGTCCTACAGTTTTAAAATATACATCTCAAATAACATTGTCAAAAATACATGTGGTTTTCCTTTTTACTTATTAATAACTGCTAGCACAAGCCAGCTAACCAAGATTAAACTGTAGACTGAATTTACAGTATGCCAGCAATCTTATAGTAACTGCTCCAGCATATTCTCTTACTAAAGGTAAATTCAAGACAAATTTAGATCATGAACAATAAGTGACCTCATATTTAACAGGAGTACACGCAGTAAAAATATGCTTATCTATGAACTGAGCCATAAGCGTGGCAGTTTCTACTGGGTTTATTAAGAATTCCAAGTGTCTTAAAGCTTCTTCATATTTTACACTGCCATCTAGTGTAGGCTATACTCATACTTTCCAAGCTTCCAACTATCAGCACTTGAGGTATCCAAAACCAGAAAAACTTCCATAAAAACAGCAGCCACCACTTTTGTTCATACTACTCAGAAACTATCAGTTCCTAGAAGGAAAAGACTACATCAGCCAGCTGAAACAAAACACCAAAATTTAAAGCTATCTGACACCGACAGCAAGAAAGCTGAGAAAAATTCCTAGATACGACAATTGAGAACGATACACAAATATGTGTAACTTGGTGGTTAAACAATCACCAGATATGATTCATTTGCAAAAATGTTTAATATTGATTCACTAAGTGAAAACTTAATTAGTGCAGGTTAACCATCTGTGCTTGTACAGAAACCAGAGATCCAATTAAACAGTATTTCTCAATAGCAGGTCTAAAAGGAGAGAGCTTATTCACCATTACACCCTCTATCTTTACCGTATGGTTCAACCACTGGATCACAGCCTGACCACACTGCTCCCATGGAAAGAGCTGCTGGGCAGGACTGCAGGAAAGTTTCCTTTACAACCAGTTCCCCCACAGAGGCAACGCTGCCATCTTCACCACTCCCAGCTAACAGAGAGGCTTCGCCACGTGGCCCTTCTACAAAAGCCACAAGAATAGTCTCTCATGACAGACAGTAACACAGAAATTCCAGATATAGTGTAGCTCTAGAGCTGCCTTTTGGAGGGGGTGGGAATACCCAACCCACACACTTATTCAGCTAAGGCAAAAAGGCAAGGCACTTTTAATGCACCCTCCAAATTTTAGATTATTAATTGGAAAAATTAAAAGACCTTCTCATCAATTGGAAGTATATTTTTAAAGCTATAAAAATAGCACGCTGACGTTGGTCTGAACGTCAAGTGCAGTATCTCCTACTCTGTATACCAACTTCTGTTCTCGTCTACAGCATAAACTGGAGTAACCCATTAAAGAGATTTATTCCAAAATTATGTCACTGTGGCAGAGAAAGTAATTTCATCCTATAAAACTCAGTTCTACTGATACCTCTTTTCTTCATCCATTTAGACACACACAAAGCAAGCAAAACCCAGGCAGAGCGGGAATGTTACTGCTCAGATAGAAACACTGTATAATACCAAAGAGTCGATGGGTTCTGCTTAATGCTCTATTTGCGCAGCAGTAAATACACAAGATACCAAGTCATACTTAGCGCCTAGACTTTTATACCCATTTTCATGGCTTTGAGTCCTTTTTTCACAGAAATATGCACCCTAGGTTCAGTGCATCTTACTAGCACGGCTATAATATGAAGTTCATAGTTTATAAATAAACAAACAACACAAAAACCTGATGGTACATGAAAAACTGTCAAAATACAATAAAAGCTTATTTCCCACAAGACTTTCTCCCTCTTAATTGTCCATTACACATCCACCTCCTACAATCACAATAAAAAACAGAGTCTTTTTAGTGTCTCATATTAAGCGATTTCACTCTATTTGCCAAATTAGCATTTTTGCAGCAAGCAAGAAACTCTTACTGACAAGTGCACAGCTAACAGAGCTAAAGAAATCGGTACAAATGAAAGTGGTTTAGTTAAATATATACAGCATGTTTAAGAGAAAATATTCTCCAGACTTAGCCCAGACTGACTTCACTGCTGTACTCAGGTTAAGTTTTCACTGAGGCCACAGCATGGGGTGAAATTCCATAGAAACAGGATATACAACAAAATGAAAAACATCCACCAAAGAAACCACAGATGGATTTGATTTCTAATGCCATGCACATTGAGGACTAACTCCATCTGCCAAAGAAACGAACTTGATAAATGTGGTGCTGTTTAACAACTTTGACACTATACTATGTCAAGTAAGCACCTTCAGCTTGCATTGTGTTCCATATTTTCATTAATTAGAGGCTTCTTCAACACTAGAAACCATCTAAAGGAACCAAGGGGGCGAATTCACTGACAAACAGGAAGAATAGGCTTAGTTTGTCAGGCTGAGGCAAAAAGCCTATTAGCATCCTAATCTACGGAAAGCAATATTAAACCTCCTGTGCAGCTACAGAGTTGAAACTACTGTCAACAGAACAACTGTCATGCCCAGTCTCTTCTGCAGTCAGAAAGGTGGTAAGTTGTATAGAACTTGTATCTAAAACACCTTAGAAGCAGAAATAATTCTACATTTTTTCCACAGTCCCACTAAAGACACTGACATAAATTTAAAACCCATTGCTGAAACATGTAGGGAAACTTCATCATTGCAAACTTGAAAAGCCTAGAGAGTAAGCGAATACACAATCTGTTCTATTCATTCCCTTTCAAAAGATAAATTAATAAACGTACCATGTACAGTGTAAGACACCCACTTAACTTTTCAGTATGTTATCTCAGTATACCTTGCCAAAAAGGTACACAAGACTTGGAAGATAGACAACATATCCTGCCTCCCAACAGCAATTTTCACAGTAGAATACATAGTATAAATCTGATTTGCTCTTTCAGATTCTGCCCATCTCTAGTTAAGACATGATGACAGAAGAAATTGGAAAAAAACTCTTCCCTTAAATGATCTGCTACTGATCTGGGCAAAATAACTGACTCTACCTTTGCAGATTATGGGGAAAATAAACTAAAGAATCCTCCACGTTAATTTATTGTTCTCTTCTTAATATCCAGCTGGCAAGCAGTTGACAAAGTCTTCCAAAGAGCAGGAAACTGAAATTCACAAACCTCAACTCCTTTTTAGAATTGCCAGAGTGGATTTTGTATCAAGACAAGCAAGTCTTTTTAATTAAAATCCTCTATCACGGTGAAGACATCTCAGAGCTGAAGTCCAGCGCAGCACTCAAACCTTGCACAATCCAGACAGCCTTTCAAGGTTTGTCTCAGGTTTTCGGTAACAGATCAACTACCCAGGACAGGAGAGCCTGATAAGCTAACTGACCAGATCCTTATCTGGCAGAGTTCAAAAAGAATTTGGCATTCCTTAAAAAAAAAAAAAAAATTCTCAAGGGCTGCAAAAGCAAAATCAACTGTGACTGCTCCTAAAGAATGAGATGAAGAATCTAGGACAAAACTGTAGTAAAACTGCTAGGTTTGTAGGCAAAATCTGTGTGGGGAAAAACAAAAAAGTGTGGGGAGGGCTCCAAGGCCCAGGCTAAGTAGCAGGCAAGACCAAAGGCTTGGTGGAGCCAGGACTGCCAACTCTCCCCAAATAACATCTCAACCTCCGTCTGCCCCACGTTTTGACATATGAAGTTAGATCACCAAGTTATTTTAAAAACCACGAAAAAAGTATTTCAAAAGTTCCATTTATATCAGTCCAGATTACTTTGGAAGAAGGAATCCTTCCTCAAGAGTGTGATAAAGAACATTCACCATTCATCAATGGCAACAAGAAAATATTCATGTTATACAAAAGATTTAATAAGCCAAAAATAACCAGCCCTTCCTAAAAATTTCCATCAGTCAGAGCATTTGGCATGCAGGAAAAGTTAAGAAAATATAAATTAGGGAAAGAAATGTAGCGAACTGCCCAAGTGTTTAAGAATGCTAGTTTGAGTTATTGTAAATTTTGAAGAAATGTTAGTGTTGGGAGTAATTGTCCACCTTTCAGTTTGTCTCTCTGCAGCAAATTCCTTTCTCCTGTAAATGTTATATAAATCCACAAAGTATTGAGTTCATATTTCTCAACAGAAGTCATATGCTAAAAATATATATCCATAACAAGCTAAATAATTCAGCAGACCTATCAATTCCACTCTTTTTCCTCAAAATTCTTAGTGAATTTAGGCCTAGGCCTATTTGAACAATAACTTCACCTGCAGACTATCTCACAGCCTCCACTCTTTACTATCAACTAGCAGCTCACTTTCATGCTCCAGGCAGATTTTCTACTCTTGGGGTTGTTGGTTGTTCTTTTTTTTGGTCTTCTTGCAGTACAGTAGACTTCCAGGTACTAAGTAAGGTATTAATCATGCATTGTAATTCACAAAAATCTTCACCTAATGCAGTGAAATCTTCAGGTCAGATCAGAAGGATAAGAAGATGGTCATAAATGAGGACCTGTAGGAGGCACCTGGATACACCTGCTCAAACTGATCTACCTTTGCCTGAGGAAGACAGAATTCTTTGATCAGAAAGAACTAAGGTAGCTTCACGGATAAACCCCTCCAGAAAAAAGAGCAAAAGAGAGATCAGCTGCACTTGCAAGGTTAGAGGAACGCATGGACAATTGGAACTTGAAGATTTAGGTAGTCCAAGCCAGCCAGTAAAAGAAAATCTTTATTTTAAAGCAAGAGTTAATCTTGAGCACTGTAGAAACTCTGTCAGAAAGCAGAAGAAAAAAAGCAAAAATAGGGCTCTGAAGTAGTAATACTGTCACACGCTCCCACTAATGTCATCAAGGCTGTAAAAATCTCACAGGACTAATTTCTGCTCATATAAATCTTGTGACTTGTATCTTAATTTTAGTGGAATTATCAGAATGTGTGAAGTCAACAGCATTCTGTCCTGCATGGCTAGTTACAGTAATGAGGATCTACATGCACAAAACCCCATCCAATATACAGGTTCACAGGACAAAAAAAACTAAGATACCACAGCTAGTGGTATCAAGAAAGCTAGTTCAAATTTAATCAATAAAGATAATATTGAAAAAACAATAATCAAATGACTGAAACATAGTAGTCTTTGAAAATACTATCACACTTGTAAATACTTATCTGAACATAAGTTTTGTTAGTAATTAATTATTTAAATAAACTCTCGCTTCGATGCAGACCAAGAAACAGACATTTTCCCCCATCATTCTTGCTATGTAGACAGCCTTTAAATATAGATAGAGCGTGCCTGCAAACCAGTGAAGACTGAAAATTACTCTTGTTTTTGAGATTAAAAGCCAGATTTAAATGGCATTTATATGGCCTGATTTTAGTATATCTATTTTAACACATCGTTAATGGGTAAATAAACAGGCAAATCTCTTCTGGTGAGGAAGAGAAATGGAAACATAATTACACATCAGATGAAAACACAGCTCCACAAAGACTTCATCCTATTATTTGTATCTCACATATGGCACCGAGTTAGCTTTGGGGACCAGACAAGCAGATAGCACAAGCCCTGCCACCCATGTCTCCAAATCTCTACGTCATTTTAGGGACAAGAAAACAGAGCTCCAGAAATCACGTATCATCCCCCATCCCCCCTTTTCTAGCTGATACAATTCCAAGTTACAACTCTGCTCAACTTACCTATGTCGAATACCTTTCTTTCGGTTTCCACCACATTTCAGCTGACTGTTATTTGCAATAAGGGGATGGGTGCCCTATAGCTTAATTACTCTATCAAATTAACCCTTTCACAGAACCTACGGAGCCTGCTACCCGCCCTGACAGCCAAGTGCCCCCCAACTTCCAAACACGACAGAAAACCGCTGCAAATACGTTCCTCAAGCTACCCCAAGGCCCCTCCAGAGCAGCCGGGGAGCTGGGGGCGGCCAGGCACCGCGGCTCCCCGGCATCCAACGCCGCCGCCGATGGGGGAAAAGTCGGAGAAATCCCCGGCGGCGCTTGACTAGAAACTGCCCCAGTAGCCCCCGTCCCTGGGGATCCCGGGAGAGCGGCGGCGAACCAGGCGGGGGTCCCCGGGGCTTGCCTCCCTTCCCTCAGCCGCGACTCCGGGGAGGTCGCGGCGCCCGGCCCGGACGTGGTGGAACGGCAACCGCCCCCGGGGCACCCCCGACCGGCTCACCGCCCGCCGGGGCCGCGGCGGCCCCCGACGAAAGCGCCTTGGCTCCGGCTGGGGCTGCGCACGCCTTGAGGGCTGCAACCTCAAGAAACTTGATAAGGGAACGGCAGGGAGGGACTTCGGGGGAAGCGATTCCCGGCTTTTAACCTCTCCTGACGCGCCAGAGCCAGAGAGGGAAGGAAACCCAACGCTCGCCAGCGGAGCGACCCTAGCGCCGCGCCCGCCCTGCGCGCCCCGGTACCTGGCTGGTGGCGGGGCGGCCGGCGCGGCACTTTCCTCCGGTGCGTGCGTGTGCGGCTCGGCGCCTGCCGCGCTGCTATTTATAGTCCGGAGCCTCCGGCGGCAGGAGGAAACGAAGGGCTGAGCGCCCGGGCAGCTAGAGCCGAGCCCAGCCCGCCCGCCCCGCTCCGCTCCCCGCCGCCGCCACAGAGAGGGCGAGTGGCGGCTAGCGCTCAGCTCCGGGCACCGGCGCTCCTGCCCCCGGCGCCGCCCTCGGACGAGTCTCCTCCCAATGTCACCGCAGCCCGGTGGCTGAGCCCCGGGCGAGAGGAGAGGCGAGCTGCTTCCTCCGCCTCCCTGGCAGCCCTGCGGCCGGCAGGCAGCGCGGCGCGGCTCAGAGGTGACCCGCTGCTGCTGCTGCTTCTGGAGGAGGCGAGACCGACGCTGGGGTGTGGGAGGGAGAAGCTGCCGCTTGCCATTCACCTCCTGCCGCCCAGAGGGAGCCCGGCCGCCGCTGCCGAGCGCCGGGAGCCCGCCCGCCCCGAGGAGACGGTCGGACGAGGCGGGGGCACCGCCCGGGGACCCCGGCGCTGACAAGCTCCCGCCCGGCTCCTCCTGCGCCCTGGGCACGGTCGCTCCGGAGAACGCAGCACGGCCAGGGGGAAACGCTTGTCGCCTCCCCCTCTCAGAGCTGGGAACTGGGGCTCCCCAGGAGGTCAGCGAACGGCTTCTGGGCGCCGCCGGGCTGGCTTCCTTCGAGCTCCGAAAGTTTGGGGGGAGGGCTTCACCTCGCCGCCAGAGAAAGTGTTCATGGCCTCCATAAACCTGGCCTGTGGTCCGCAGGGAGCTGCAGACCCCTCGGCCGGTTCTGTGGGAGTTCCACCGGGCACCCCGTGGACAGGCCACGTCGAGGCAAGGCATGGGGTCACGTTTTGTGCTTTACTGCTTGTAAAGAAATGATTTGGCATTGAAGTTCTGCTGGGTTTTGTGTAGTCAATCCGACTTCATCACGAAAGCCACCTCAGGAGGCTCTGATGGCAGAGCTGACCCCCTTCAGCCCGCACCAAAGCTCGACTAGTAAATGCTGCATCCCTGGGACATCATCTGAAAATTGGTTTCACGTGTAAGACATCAGAGGAATTAAGAAAAGCAATTTCTAAAACATCTTATTCACTTGATAATAATCTTCACAAAATCCAGGTTTTTATTTCTCTTGTACTTTGATAAAGTCAAGTATTTCAAACTTCAGTTAATCCTATTGAGGCTACTTGTGCGTTATAGCAGGGCACCAACGGGGATTGGAGCTGCGCAAGCAACTCCTACACCATCATACACAAAACAACTGAAATTAGCACAGATAGCTACTTTAACCTACTCAATAGCATTTGTAACAGGGTTGGATTTTAGGGTTTCCTATGTTGTAATGGCTGCGGTCATCTACACAGTACCAGGACAAAGCCTGACAACAATCTGTGCCAAGCAAGACTGATCTAGCATCAAGAGCTTGAAGTCAAAACAAAGTTATACAGAGAAATAAAGTTGGGAGCAGAGGGGAGCTAAACAAATACTTGCATTATATGTTACGTAAAACTTGACAGGAAAACCCTGAGAAGGCAGAAGAGAGATTTGGACTTGTCCAAACACTTAAACCTAAGAAGTACACAAAACCTGAGCTTGATGGAACTACTCATTTATGTAAAGCTACTCATGCATAAATGTTGGCAGAATCAGGCTCATATGGAACTAACCATTATAACGAAGTGAAACTGCCTTTTAAATCCAGAGACTAGTCTCTAGAGTACCCCTCACGAACAATATTTTGCTTCTCACAACAGGAGTTTCTTCCTAATTTTCTTTCTTGTTCAATTTTTAATGTTCCATATTATAATACATAGCAGAAAAGATCCTGCTGGCACAGGAATCAATGCCAGCAGACTCCAGAGTGCCACCAATGACAATCCAGCCCATGAACATGGAACTCGCAGAATTTAGCTCCATGTAGTTCAGCAGCGTTGGGCATTCCTGTCTCTGCGCTCCCTTAAGAGCTGACTATTGCTCAGGGTTAGTCTGCAGTTGCTTCTCAAATGAAAGCAATCCCAGGCTCTTAGACGTCCTCAGAACTAAGGACAAGGTCTGTAAAATTGATGTCCTGTTAGATCTGGAAGGAATAGCTAAGAGAGTGCCTGCTTACCTATTTCGGTAATGACACCTTACATACATGTAGCACTGCACGTACAAGGAGCAGTTACCAAAAGCCTGGTCTTGAAGCACCCTTTTTCTTGTGTGAGGCTTTGTTGTACAGCTGGTCAAACTGTGGGCCACAGGAAGGAAACAGGCTGATTTTTAGATAACTCTAATGTTAACATGCAAGATGTTACTGAAAGATGCCTGTTCAGGAACCTACCATGCGTCAGGATGGAAAAAAAAGATAAGATAATCAGAGTTTTATCCCCCTCTGAAATGTTTTTGAATGGATATATAGTCTAAAGTCCTCTTTCATCACACAGTCAGAATTTCCAGAGCTTGAAATTACACTTATGCATAAAAAAATGTCATCTGATGTTCAGAAGTACTGAGCTCAAGATTATTTCAAATGTGTTTCAGTGTTCCCTATCTCTGAAAATCACATTTCCTTAAGTGCCTAGATATGGATTTAGGGTGTCTAACTGCATCCGCTCAGGCTTGAAAGTTTTAGCCTACATATACGTGTGCTCCATAATAGATGTACCAGAAAGCTTCAGACAAGCTATAAAAGCCTTCTCAAAAAAGCAATGCAGACTTGAGCCATTAGAAGACGAGATACCAACCTGACAAAGTACTTGGCTCTATAATTCAACTCATTCTGGTGTATGGAAAGTAGTATCTGAAGGCCAGCTTTTAATAGACAGGAGAAAAATCAAAATGAAACACCTACTGGGGCAGGTTTTTTTCCTATTACCTACTGGTATTTCCCAACATTTTGCAAATCAATGTGCTGCTTTCTTTCAAATCTCCCTTTCTGCTATCTCCTCAACCCCTAGGTATGACATCCTATATTCCCCTTTGCAAATATTAAGTATATCTAAGCTTCCTGGTGTGATACTATTCTGTTTGACTGTTGAGTCAACTCAAGAGTCTCTTACGTAGTAAAAAAGCTGAAGATGAGGTGAGGGAAGGAGCAAACAACAAACCAAACTGTGATAGGCTTAAGACTTCCCAAGGGAACAACACATGAAGCCACTGAAGAATATGCTTGCTCTGCTAGCCAGATCCAATCAGGCTAGCAAGGTTTACTATTTCCAGGTGAAGGCCCGGGATCAAAGAGAATACTAAATCATTGAAGAACTTCAGAATGTGAAAAAGAAGTAGAATTTAATGACTTGTCAGCAGCTGGAGCAGAGCCTCTCTGCTGGAGAAGCTCTAGCAAGCGATCCAAGCCTCCCAGCGCACAGGGGGAAATAACCAAGTTGATAGGAATTTACTAAACTTTCAAGGAAAGGCAAAGGTCTAAGCAAGAGGAAATGCAAATCTTCCTTGTTACAGACTCCAAGTACATTTTGATGGATAGCAACGCTTTGTTTTCAAGCAGCTCTTTTTGTGTTACCTTCTGACAGTGTTCTGTATAACAGGGTACCAAGGGAAGGGAGTTAACGTACACCAAGCGCAATGGGGTCTGTCATGCTAGCCTTGTTAGGAGGCACTGCTGTGTCAGCCAGAGGACTTTACATTTAGGCTCAGTAGCAAAGGGGGATTGAAGAGGATCTAAAGCATTTTGTATTCCTGAGCACTGAGGGCACAGCTAGGGTAAAAATCCAAGGCTGCTTGTTCCCCAGACACTTGACTGCATAGCACAACTGCATTGCTTCTTCATATTAACCACAACATAGCAAAAAATATTGAATTTGTGCCTGCTTCTTAACTGCAAAGAACTAAAGAATAAAAAACGAAATCCTAATGAAAGCATAAACTGTTCCTGTATCAGTGGCTGATCACTCCCACCCCTTAAAGCCACTGTCCTCATCGTTGTGGAACCAACAACCCTGCCTGAAACCAAAGGATGCTTCTGGCACTGAACCAAAACCTTAAGCACCAAATGAAAATCAGCAAATCCACATCCTAAGCAGGACTGAAGGTGGCCAGTACAGCTTCTTGCATAGCTGTGTCACTGTAGATTACTACACAAAATTGAAATCTGTGAACTATGTCAGGCTCTTAGCAAACAGAATCAGTGACTGTGAACTACAGGTTGACTCTCAGTGCCTCACACCTTGATACACTGATGATGAACATGTGCAAAAAGTTTCCCCGCTAATCTAATCATGATTTATGTTCAATATACATATTACAGTGCAGCTACAGAATGACAGCAAAAGAGTTGGTGAACTAGATGCTGCAAGGGAGCTGAAAAACATGTGTTATTGAACAAATCAAGGCTTTACAGGTTGCTCTGTGTGGGCAATGGATAGTGCCCGTGGTTTCAGTGAGGCCAACGTAAAACATCTTGCAGGATCAAATCCCACCAGAGGAAGAGCTGTGTAACTAATATCATGGAAGTGAAACTGAAATTGAGACAAATATACTACCAAATAGCAAAGAAAGCAGCAGCAAAGGAAAACAATTCCTCAGTTATCGGAAATGATCACAGACTTTTCGTCAAAAGGCAATGAGGAAAAACAATACAGAACTGCTAGAGAAAGCCACTGCAGAGATAGCATCATGCTGTGTACCAAATGAGAGATGGGTGGTAGTGCAAATAATAAAAAACCCCAAACCAAAATGAAGTCTTGTGCCAGGTAGATTGCACCTCCTGCTGAAAGACAGATGGGTTTGTTTCCTTTACACTGGCAATATTTATCATGTTTGTTGTACGAGCAGGGAATGATTGTAACCAATCAACCTGCATCAAATGTTTTTCTGTGCATTGAATGCATCATGCAAATATTTATCATCAACACGAATCTGAACAGTAATTTCATTCCTTGCCCCACTGTCAGGAAAAAGTCAGCCTAAGAAATCCCAGACAAAGCAGTATTGCACTATTATTGTTCTCTTTTTCTCTTGAGTTTCATCATTGATTACTGTGCTAAGTTTTGTCTAAAACCAAGGAACAATACACAGAGTTCCAAAGGACAGCACATGTGATTTCATGACTAATATGAACTTGAAAATATTATATTCACACAACAGAAAACACTGAACAGCATAAGCCTACTCTGTTGTTCAAAACATGATAATGGAGTGATTTTATTGTAATAGCCTCTCTATCAGGTAACCTCTCTTAGAGCTCACACATAACCACTGCTTCATGTGTTCTGGCTCCTCTGACAATAATGTGGTTGTGTGTCCAGGCCTAAGCTGGATCAGATTTGCCTGGTGAGATAGACATACTGTCTTAAAGACTGCTGGGGTTGCAGCCAAAAAAAAAAAAAAGAGTTTTAATTTCATTTCTGCTCACTTTGTACCAACATTAATGACTATACAGCATACAAAGCTATAAAGAATCAAGATCAGTGATTAAATTACTGATCCTGTTCCGTTAGCACAAACTCTGTAGACTTTAAGGGTCTTTTTACTGATCTTTGCACAGGGCAGAAGCCATAGTTTTTATGAGGTTTACTCATTTTGTCTGCCATCTTTCAGGCCAAACACCCTGCTACTGGCTGTTGGACACTTAACCTCTGCCAAAAATCACACCACTCTATTTTATCTCACAAGGCAAAAATACTTCAATATCTTTTGGCAATACTTGTTTGGGACAGAAGGTGAAAGGCCAAGGCAGCAGTTAGTTTACTGTCTAAAACAATAAAGTCATCAGACAAGCTCAAATGAAAGCAATACATGATTCCCTACTTGCTGACAAGGTTTTGCTGTTGCTTTTTTTCACATTCCCTATGCAGCCTGAATTTCAAGGAAGGTTTGTACAACGCCAGAACAGACCTGTTTTAAAGCATTATAGTGATGTCCACCAGAAAAAAAACCCAACAAAACAAACAAAAAAACAACAAAAAAACAAACAAACAACTGAAAATTAGCCATCAAGAAAATTTCTCAAACCAAACCCCCCAGATTTCAAAACCCAAAAGTCCATTCAATTCCTATGGCTTGAAGTACAGTTCATGGCACTTTTTATTCCCCCACAACCACCTCCTCAAATTAAAGTTCAGACATTCAGTTTCATTCTCAGAAGTTCAAATGGCAACTATTCCCTACTTAAAAAAAAAAATAAAAATCCATCCTCTCTCTTTAAAATGCCGCCAAAAACTCTAGACAATCTGTTTTTGTCCTATATTTAATCCCACGTTCCCTTCGCCTCACCATCCAGAGACAAAACTGTCCTCTGGGATCACAGTGCCTACAAAAAGAGTGTCCCTGCCAATGGGCAGCTGTTCCCAATTCTCTCATTTTCCAAAGGGATGAATTGGCAGAAAGCAGCTGAGTTCACATTTGCATTGCCCTCCACTGGTGTAATTATTTATATCACATTATATCAAAGACAACTTTCTCTCAAACCATGATAGCTGCTTTTTTTTTCACTTTGCATGGTGAAAATGAGAAGCTTGATGCAATAGAAAACCAAGCCCTTAGAGCTTTCCAGTGCTTTTGGTGGAGCAGTTCACACAGTGGTTCACACCCTCCTTTGAAATAGATTTTGGCTCCATTTGTGGCAGCTGGTTGAAGATGAGCAACATCTAAAAAACTGAAAATTCACAAATGCCTGCCAGAGTGAAGTAGCAAGATACCTTATCATTGGTAGCTTGATAAAATGATTATGTGAATTCCATTCTCATTTAATATGTATTTCCTTTTACAGCTGCATACATATATTCTCTAATGCATACCCTGTGGATTCATAGCAAGCCAAGCCCAAGAAGAAACCACACTTGTCTGAAGAAAACTAAACACTTGAAATCTGAAGAAAGTAATTTAAGCTGAAGTTTTAACAGATATTCTCTTCCATATAAAAGCAGGTTTTTAGAGCTTTAAAAGAATGTTCAGAAGTAAGGTGTGGATGCAAACAGAAAAATAATCTTTAGCAGTTGTATTTTCTTCCATTTACCAGCTATTCCCTCTTGCACTGGAAGAGGGTCCAGGCCTGTGTGACAGGTGGAGCTGATAATTGAGGGAGTGCTTTGTGCAAGTCCATTACTGTGTTGAACTGCAGACATCTAAAGCAATTTTTGCCTTTAATGTAGTCCTAGACAATTTTCCCAGAGATGGTGCATATAAATAAAGCCTGGGATGGCAAATTTCACAGCTCCTGAGTGGATTTCTGATATGCATGCTAACAAAACCTTGGAGCTGGTGCCTGGTCCCACAACACTCCAAACCTCTCATGTCCCTGCAGAGTAACCACTGGGGAACTCATGCAGGTCATAGAATCATAACATAGAATGGTTTGAGTTGGAAGGGACCTTAAAGATCATCTAGTTTCAACCCCCCTGCCATGGGAAGGGACACCTTCCAGTAGACCAGGTTACTCAAAGCCCCATCCAACCTGGTCTTGAACACTTCCAGGTAGGGGGCATTCACACGACTTCTCTAGGCAACCAGTTCCAAAGTCTCACCCCGCTCATAGTGAAGAATTTCTTCCATACATCTAATCTAAATCTACCCTCTTTCAGTTTGTACAGCCTCCAGCACACATTTTTCTTTCACTATGTATTCACCAAAGGGAATGTCAAAAATAGATTAATCGCATCAAATACCAACTGGCAAAATCAAGGACTTATAAGAAGTAGCCAGTGCTCAAGTCAGGAACCAAGCAGGTTTAAGTAGTGCGTAGTGGGCTGTTGCAGGTGTAGCACCTCAAGAGAGACATCTGAAGAAGAGGTTGACTCACAGCTCCATATAAATACCAGAAACAGCAGAAGCAGGGAGCTCCAGTCTGCCTGCCACAGAGGTAAGATGCCACCAGTCAGCTAATTGGCAACATCTCATCTCTTGAAGGGGAAACCTCTTCTTCCTCTTGCTGAGCTCCTGCTGTCACCCTTTTCCTCTAATTTAAGAAAGAAAAATACAGTTCTAACATCCCTTGTTTGAAAATTCGCTAGCCCTTGTTCTTATCAGCTACTGCTTTAAATAATGATTTCAGAGAAGTTTTACTTGTAGGATAACTTTCTATCACCATTTTGTATTGGCTTATTCATGCACCTGTAATGGACCCAGACCTACGTCGGACAATGATTTTTCTTCTGTTTCCTACGCATTGGCAGACCACATGCAGGCTCTCACCCCGATCATTTTATACTGGTCACAGCAGGACTTTAAAAAGGATGTATTTTACTCCACAGATGAGCAATCACTTTCAAAACCCTTCGCAGCCTTCTCCTACCCACTGTGCTTCAATTCACAATTCGATGCCATTCAAAAATAACGGTCTCTTGTCTGTGTATGATATTGCAGCCTGTCATAGGGTAAATGCTTAATCTAAAATCATCACTGCTTAATGGTGTATTCTTTTCCCTGTACTGCAATTTAAAACAGTAATACAAAGAATATTTTGGAAAGTTTGATATATGCCTAGCTGATTATGTTTCATCTCTTGATCTTTGATATATTTTGGATTTTGACCCTGTCTGTCCTGTAAAAGCTTGTATGTAACATGAATAGGCCAGCTAAGAGCTAATGATGCTCACTGCTTAAAATGGGCCATACGTTCTGCTGGCCAGGGTCTGTTTCTTCCACTGTGTTTGGGAAGAGTATCTGCCTTGCACTGTAAATTAAATTAAATAAATGGAAATAATTAGTATGTGGTGATTGATGGTGAGGACATTGAGTTTTAGTTCCAGCCTTGTCACTGACCTGTTGCATAATTTTGAGAGTTTCACTTGATTTGTGTGGACCTGACCCAGTTGTAAAATAGCTGCAATCTCCCTCACTGGCTTCACAAGGTACTGTTAGGTTTGGGCCCTGGCTAAAACTGGCCTTTCAGCACTTGTGTGCCATTCAGAGTATAAAAAAGAATTTTGCCCTATGTGCCTTACTCTGACCAAGAAAAAATAATTAATTCTGGGGAAGCATCAGGGGAAACTTTCTTTCCTTTGTGTGCCGTAGGGCAACAGATTGTCTCAAAGAGCTGGGGAGAAAGTGGAATCATGAAATGGTTGGCCTAAAAATGGTCACAAAGCTTAGGAATTAACCAAATTTTCTTTGAGTCTTTCTCAGACTATTGCCTGCTTGTCCTGCTTCTCTCTCCATGTCTAGGACAGACTGACCTTTAATTAATTGAGGCATTTAGCACAAGTTAAAATCCGCAACCAACAGACTGTACTCAAGAGCAAAGTGTTATTATTCTTTTTAAGAGGAACATATTTAAAATAATTCAAGTCATGTGTCAGGTCATATGAGAAGTCAAGACCATTTTTATCAGGAATTAATATCTCTCAGCTTCTCTGGTTAGCAGTAGATTGGTTTCAAGAACTATCCCCTGCTCCTTCCTGAGTTTTATCTAGGTCATCTTGATACATGCAAATATTCCACTGAATTTAAGAGAGTTACTCTCGTGAAGCTTTAGGACTTCTTTCTGCAGCTCAACAGTAAGAATATTTAGCTCTATGCTTTAAGTATTTGTCTGCAAACAATTCTAATATCTTGCTGCTATCATGAAAAATAAGTCATTTCGTGTCCTGGAGCAGAACCACATAGAGCAGATAGCTATATAGATATAGCACATCTAGTTAGGGAGAAACATCTTTGCTTGTTCATTCTCAAAAAAATATGTATTTTGTAGATATGTAAGAGTAACTCCAGGTTTAATTTGCCTGGTTGACTGCCTATAGATAAATGTCTTCAGAGTAAATACTATTTCAGGTCTTTCAGGGTTAATTAACCTATGTGACTGCCACTATTTTTGTAAAGACTACTTAAGAAAAGGTAATTACTTTCACATCCAAAGCATAAATCCATTACAATATAATGTTTGCATTCAAGCATTATCTTTTTGTCTCTTTCACTAGTTAACATATACTTAACTTTAGAGTTATAAAAACACACGCTTCTGGAAAAATATTTTAGCAATTGTAGCTGGTGTTAGTAAATAAAGTAACTCTGTAACCACTTCCTCCCTGTTATTTTTAGGGACAAAGTGAGATCAGCTGGTATGTACATACATTGCTCATAAGTCAAGCAAGAAAAGAAATACAAAATACAGCTTCTATAAGAAGTATTAAGTTATCTACATTTCATGCATGGGTCAGTCTGTTGTTTGGGTTTTTCTCCTGCAACACATTCAGAGAAATTCTTTTGGATCCAGCTGAACTGTTTTGAAACTACAGCGTCTGCCTAAGAACAGGGCTCGCCCATTCTGCAAGAGATGTGTATGTCACTGCCTGCCACCCATCACAGGTAGGATTTACCTTGCACCTTTAACATTTCTTGTTAAAATTACAGCAGAATCTCAGGAAACGTGAACCAAGCGGCCTCGCTCTGTGATGTGGGCTGGGGAGGGAGCAAGAGGTGAGCTGAGAAGGAAGGATGGGGGTGGACAGCAAGTCAGAGGCAAATGCTGCAGACGCACTCCATCGCTTCTCCACCCTCAGGCCAGCCTGATGACAGGCACTGAGACCACCTTGTCTTTTCTCTAGCGTTACTCAGAGCTCCTATGAGCAGCCACTATTAGAGGGTTTGATGTTGCTAGGCTGTTGGGGACTAGGGAGGAGAAAAGTCTGTGCTGAACATAGCATAGAGGCAGTTTTGTGGAGAGAAAATAACCCTTCAAATCAACCTCAAAACATTGTGTGGGGAATGAAAGCTGAGTGTGAAAGAGGTGAAGCTAATGCTGGCTTCCACAGGGTTATTGTCCAGCAACCTTTGCTATGCTCAGAGGACATGCAGAATGAGCTCCAACTTGCCTGCAAAAAACAGGGTGATATGTTCCTTGTGGCTTGAAGAACAATTTTAACCTGCATGTGAAACTGGCTAGAGAGGAAGCATATATGCTGGATAACATTTATATTCCAACACTACTTCTAAGTTAGCCATTTATTTTCCTCTCCTTAATGAGGGCAGGGGTTAAAACACGGAGAATGAACAAGCATTTCACAATTAGAGGTGAGAGTAAGACGGCAGTGTACAAGGAAAAAGCCTGTGAAATTGCTACTGGTAATGAGTCTCCAAGAGCTTGAGTCTATTGAGTGCTTTCACTAGCTCTTTACTTTCTGAAGAAAGTGCTGAATGCCATCTCTCTTGATTATACCTGCAGAAATGGATTTCTTTTCATACTCATTTTCATATTAAATATTAGAAAGCAAGAGGAGCAGGAGTATCAGACAACTGATTTCATGAAGAAAGGTAGGAATATATCAGGGCTTCTTGCAATTCACTGTTCAGATGTTTTTTCTTGTATATTGAAACTTTTCTTTGTATGGCTAACATTAAGACAATCATATCAAAATTTGGGAAAATTATATGACTGCAGAGATAATCCAGACAAAATCTGAGCAAGGACTGAGAAGCACAGTAGGCTCTGATGCTCTTCAAGGTGTTACAGTCCTTCATTTAGCATTGACATTTATCACCTCAACAGCTATTGGCAATAGCATCTCAACTTTCTTGCCAGATGCATTCTGGTGCATGGCATTTTCCTTGAGATGAGACTTATTATGAACAAAGGAGATAGAAGAATAACACAATGACCACAGTCTTATCAAGGAATTCCTCCCTCAGTCTACATGCTGATAGTTATCGTACTATTACACTTTGTATAAAATGCAACAGGATGCTTTAAATCTCTGAGCACAATTTCTGTAAATACGTTTGTTGGAAAAGAAAACACAAAAAGCTATCAAAACATGAAACACTATCAAAATGGGGTAGCGTTGATTTAGACACCAAGTTTATGCCTTTCAGCACAGATGCAATCTACTGCAGTCAGCGCTGAGGCATTTATTCCTCTTACTTTAGGATTTCTAAAGAAATGGTGTCTAAACACCAAACCAGTAAATAAGTCTGCTGTTTGGAAATGGTACTCAGATAAATCCAGGTGCCACTACAGTGCTGTTAACAAAGGTAATAGTGTAATAATAAAAAGGTTAAAATGTCAGGAAATGTGTCAAAATGTTTATTTAAAGTTGCACCTATAGAGGTACACAGGATCTAGCATTTTTCTCACCTGCCGTTTTCCAGTCTGTGAGATCATGTGAGTATGATCATCATCTGTGAGTATGCATATGAAAAATATTTATTGCATTCTGTGGTGTACTATGCACAGGCAATTGAATCTCTATGTGTACCTTTCAATAAAATAAGAAATATGTTCCTGAAGTTCCTTTATTTACTGATCAAGTAAAACTCCTAACAACAAAAGAAAAACAAACCATCTCCAGACAAAGTGGCAGTCTGAAATCTCTAATAAGCAGTGTTAGAGGGAGACTGGCTTATAAAGAAAAAGAATTTGATTTTTTCTTTTAAACAAGAGTGGTGGATTTAGGAAAAAAACAATTGTCATCTCCTGAACCTGGCAGCTGGACTGAAATACCTGTTTTAATTGTATCTGTGGAGGTTCAGAAATATTGGCAGAGATTTAAAACATCCATAACTGAACAGAAGTGCTACCTTTGATGATGGCTTGATTTTGGCCCATATAAAATGGTAACATAATGGCTATAGGAAATACCTATAATTCCTTTCAAAAACCTGAAATACCATGAAACCTGTCTTGGCTTCCCTGCACCACTGGGTAACGCGGGTCTATCAAAACATTCAGCCTGGGTGTACTTAGCGCTTCACATTCAAGCATGCAGAATTTTAAGATGAAATGCAGTGATAATATATGTCACTTCAACTGCACTTATTTCCTCCTGATTGGATTGTCAAACAAAATTCAAAAGGAAGCTCAGAGAGACATAAGCTGAGAAAGCAAGCAGCTGATCTTCTGTTCCCCATGAAGGGGGAAGGCAGCAGCTTGTTGAGCTCCAGTGTGAGCTGTAACGTGGTGTGGGGTGTCCCTCCCTTCTACACACCTCCCCAGCCAGCAGTTGCCATAAACTCCATTGTAATATTGCTGTGTTGCAGGCACGCTAATCGTGGCGCACATTTAGATGATAGTGTAAACAACATAAATGTCTGTTATTGCCATAATAACAGTTTCAGCGTCGGAGCCAAGACAAGGAAGAATAGGAACTGAAGAAAATAAGGCTGTTATACAGAGATCATTCTAGTTAGCAGCTGAAGATCGACCTCCAAGAAGCTGCTTTTCCCTTCACAACAACCTAGTCAAACCTTCACTGCTTGTTGTTGAGGGATGTTTCAACAGCTTCAGCTTTTGTTCTGCTCTAAATCGATGATTTCATTGATTTATCTGGGGTTTTGATATGACTGTCATTTGTTAGAATAGTGAAAAGATATGGGAGTAGGCAGAAGAGGAGAGGTAAAAGGAAGTGCGTGAAACACAAAGCATTTCATGGAAAAGGTCCATGGAATAATGAACGATTAAAAACTTTCCTGAGGTATTATTTTTATCCATACTGTATATTTTAATAGAGAATTGTAGTGTATAATACAAGTCAAAAATTTCATAGAAATAACATGACCTTTTAGTGGAAATAAATGTGTTGTTAGAGCAATTTCTAGGGTATTCTATTTCATTTCTTTAGAAATTGTTATTTTTTCAATAATGAAGAAATGAAACTGAAAAAATATACAGCAAACTATCTTGAAGTGTACATGTGTTAAAGGTGCTAAGCAGACCAGGGCTAAGCAGGACACTTTTAGTTGATCATTATCACTTTAAGAGTGTAAACTTTTTAGTGCATTTTGTTTGATTCGAACTACCGTTACATAATATGAATATGAAAAAAAAACAAACCCAGACATATAACTACATACAGTTATGTAGTCAAGGAAAAATGCAAGTCAATGGAGTGAGCCTTCCTTGAATTTGGCAAAATAGAAATGACCTACTTTCATCTGCCTTACCACTAAACACCAGATGTATAGACAACCCTTCATTTTACCACTGCCTCACTGATCATAATTTGAAGAGGTAAATATATATGTAATATATGTAAATATATTTTTGCATCTTTAGCATAAGAACTAGGCAAATCATTTTCCTCCAACATCTCTGTTCCTTCTTGGTACCATCCAAATAAACAAAAGTTTGCTATGAAGTATTCCTTTTATTTGCTCCTCAGCTAAACACACACCAGTATGTTGTAACTTGACCATGCCTAATCAAAACCACATAAATGACTACATGAAGACCAGTTTGTTCAACTTTTTCTTTGGAGATGAGATCATAGCACACAGAGGTAAATTTTGCCATCCTTTGCCATGCTAAGTAGTGCTAATCCTCCCCTGGATGTGCAGGGGATCGGGGACACCATATAGAGGAGCAATGACCAGGAGCATCAGTGGCAGGACACAGCCCCGCTCTGCAACTTCCTGAGGAGTTCCAAGGAAGAAGGGAGAGGAGCATGTGGAAAGAGAAGCCTGGGAAGGAATGGTATCTGACAGTAGCACTTCTTTTTCTATAAAACACTTTTTCATCTGGTTCAGCTCTTTTTTCTGGAGCAATGTTTGCAAGCTGGATGTCACAGTCTCCCTACTCTCTACTGAAGAGGGGTGGCCCTATAGAGCCTGTCCCCCCAACACACTTCCAGCTAAATCCAAACTCCCCATTTAGGACTTACTTGAAAGATTCCCCATAACTTAAGGCTTATATATTGTCCCTGATGGATGGCTCTGCAACCCAGTTCTAGACGGGTGGGTGCAAATGAATACAGAGTTTTAGTAACATGTTAATAAAAAACCCAATTAAGATCAAAATATCTTCCACAAGGATAACATAAAAAGTGATGGGTTGAGTTAAATTACACTAAGGAATAAATGGCAAATGCCTGCCTATATCTGTAAGTGGGGCTTTCATGAATAACTCAGCATGCTTGCTAATGATAATGAAAGTGCCTGCATCTTATATATTAGAATTATTTCCCCCTTAGTCTCTGCAGGCTAAAAGCTTTGCCTATCGTGGCACACCATGCTAGGATGAAATGCTGCTAACGCAAGGCTTGATTTTTATGTTGATAGCCTACTGCAGTTAGAGGTGAGTTCTTATTTGCTCTCCCACAAGCCCACAGAAAATGGTACTGTCCACCTATGTCATAGTAAAAGAGACGTTTTATATTTCTCAGCTAATGGATACCTTTTAACAACATGTATCTAATAATTAAGACCTCTATCAAAAATCTGTAAAAAGCAACTCTACCTGTTACCTCTCTGATGCTGGCCTGGGGGAGGGATCATTAAAAGGGGAGGCCTGGCTTTAAATGCAGAGTTCATCTGATGCACATTAATTTTAAAATTTGCATCAGGAAGGGTGAGGTCAAATACAGAACTGATGGGGAGTAATAAACTCTTTTTATGGAAAAACTATACTGACAAGAATAACCTCCCCAAATTATGAAAGTGAATGCAGCATGGCAGTGGGAAGGGATTACTGGTTAGTCAGTTTATCAGGGCTTCTAGAATTTGTAGCTTGCCCAAGAGACATTTTAGTTATAGGCTAATCAACTGGAAAAGATACTTGAAGAAAAAGGATATCCTAGTTGATATAGTTCACAAAGCATTACTTAAGCCTCATGAGTCTGATGGACAACAAATTATTGTTGAAACATCTCAAATCTAGAGAACATTTTTCTGTGTCATTTGTTTCAACTTGTTCTTCTTTGTCACCTGAAATCAAGGAAGGAGCTATGCAGAATGCATTTATGGGCTGAATCAGTGACAAGTTTATTCTCCTACTATTTCCCTCGTACTTTTTTCCTATCTGAAATAAAATGGGCAGGGACTGCCTGTCTCAAGCAACAGCAGATTTAAACTGGAGCAGCCTGCTGCTCCCTACTCTAAGACCATTTTATGTTGCTCTGGCAGCATAAAAGAGACTTAAATGGATGTAAAAGGGTAGCTTACACTCATTTGAATTCTCCTGTTATATTGCCAGTGCTGTATAAGTCAGCTTCCAACTAACCAACAATCCAAACCTAAATGTTAACTGTTAGAATTTTATTGCATGCATGGTATTGCAACAAATCTATAACCTGGGATATTCAGTCCTGTTGCCAAGACATAGGAAGATTTACAAATTACAGGATGGTCTCTACTGTATTATCTATATCCATTATACTCACATGAGGTCAAAGTATAAAACTATGTATGTTTAGCAATTTGCGACTAAGCATTTTATTTCAATATCACTCTGTCAGACAACACTCCAGGGCACAAGATGAGATGCCAGGGTTTATTTGCTTTCTTTGCTAGACAAAGGTTTCTCTGTAAACTGCTCTGGCTATATATTTTAGCCAGGGAACTTTCACAAAGACTTTGAGATTGATAGTGTTCTCAGGATAGGTTTGCCTTGAACCTCCAAACGTAGCATGGCCTGGACCAAGAAATTGCTTTGCCCTGTTGCTACAGAAGAACCTAAGCAAGCCATACAGGATTGGACAAAAGATCCAGTTAGCCTAGCATTCTCTTTCCACCAGTGGTCAAATACAGATGCCCGAGGAACAGCATGAACATACATGATCTTCCCCTGAGTCTCTCCCACTCTTCAGCTTTTTGCAGCTCAGGGGATTCCTGAACCAGGCGTGGTTTCTGGGAACTGAGCATTCCTCTGCAGATTTCCCTTATGTAAGTTCATGCCATCTTCACCCAGATGCCTGTAAACCATCAGCATGAAAAACATCCTGTGGTAAGGAGTTCCTCCGGTCTGTTACTCATTGCATGAAAACCATCTCCTTTATTTTGAGTTTGGCTTCTGTTAGCTCTATTTGATGTCATTTTGTTCTTGTAGTGGAAGAAACTGTGAACAATCAATCACTATCCACTCTGTCATGTCACTCATTGGTTTACATCCCTCAGGCATCTCTTTTTCAGTCAGAAGGATTCCCATCTACTTAATCCTGCCTTCAACTGGAGTTGTTCCAATACCTTTGATGAGCCTGTTGCCATTTTCTGAACCTTCCCAGTTCTGCTACATCCTTTGAAATGAAGGGACCAGAACATCATGCAGTATTCACAGATGGGAAATGGTTTTCTGTTCTGTTCTCTGTTCTTTTCCTCAACATTTCTAATGCAAGATTAACTTTTTTTTACTGCAGTTGACACTGACCAGAAATTTTCATAAAACTATCTATTACAAACTCAAGATCTCATTCTCTAGTGTCACTAGTAAATGCAGAGTTTGTGCAAACTTAGGGGTTGCTTCCCTTTCAGACTTGAGTTACATTGAATTTCAATTGCTGTTGCATTATTATTGAGATCATGGGACCTTTCACCAACATTTCTTAACTGGACTTTTTTACTCTCCCGCATGAGTTAGTATTATCAGCAAAGTTTTCATCTTGCTGCNAGACAGACCCACTACAATCACCTTTTCCAGATTGTTTATGGACATATTGCGAGCACTATATAAGTGCATTGATCCTGCAGAACTCTCCACAGGCTTTCTCCATTGTCAAATTATTCACTTACTCCTGTCCACTGATAACAGTCATTTAACATTTTTTTATCCACACAAAGATCTTTCCCCTTATGCTATTGTTGCAAGGTTTCTCTAAGAGACTTTATGTTTCAAAATATTCTGGAAATCCAGGTGGATTACATCAACTCAGTCACCCTAAATTGAATGTTTAGATAACTCCAAGAGGTTGTGAGACATGGCTTCTCCTTACAAGGGGCATTCAGCTCCTTAGCAGAGTACTCCACCATTTCTCGTATAGCTCCTCAATCGTCACTAGTTCCTCAAATCTAATCTGGAAGGTTTTAATTTTTCCCATTACAAATACAATGGAATGGCTATATTTGAATTATTAGTCTTTTATTGCCTATTTCTTTTGTAAGTGTCCTCTGCTGTAATGGTAGGTTATTCAGATGTGCCTGCAGGATTAGGGCTCTTTGAATTATCCTGTCATAGCAATTTCTGTTCACATTGGGCTGAATTCAGCATCGTTGAAGTAAAGGTGATCTTAGCCACTTGATTTGATTTAACAAGGACCAAATTAATTCTTGCCTCATATTATCACAAAGGCTGAGTGCTTTTTATATGTTTTTTCACAGATTATATTTTTTTTCACTTTGTGTAACTACTAGTGCATTCATTCAATCTGAACGGAAAGGAGCCTTAATTTAAGGTGTACTTAACTTACTCCTGATGTTTTACCTCCTGTAGTCCCGATGCGTAGCCTCATTCATTTGAAATCCTGTCCCACCACATCTATACCTATTCCACTGTTCTCTGCTCCACCGCTTAAATCAGCACGTGCTGCAAGCCTGGCTCTCTGTACTGTTTACACTCTCCTGGTTCCAAGGTGCCTGTGTTTGTGTTACAACTGGTGTTTCTTCTGTGCCTGCACAGACCAAATGTTTATAGATTCCCAAACCAAAGAGAGCCCAGCAAGGACCTAATTTTCAGTAGGTTTATTTCCTTCCTTTTTAATTTCTCGGTGACAGATATTTCCATAATTAGGAATTCAGCTTTGTCTTTGAGAAATAGGTGAATGGTATTCATCTGAATTCACATGACAGAACTCTAAGGATTTACATAGAATCTGCTCATGCCCCTCAAATTAATGTAACAGTGCAGACACAGAAAGCTATTGGTCTATGCATCACCTTAAGGCAAGCTATTCCTACAACTATCTTGCTATCTTCTAGGTTTTCTGAAAGTCCAGGAATGCATTTGAAAAAAGGAAGCTGCCTTGGAACAGAAAGGACCAGAAAAGCTCATAAGATCAAACACCCTTTACCTTTCCTGTGATGCTTCTTGGAGACTAGAAAACCTCTTTCTTAGGGGCTCCAAGACCAGCTGTGGTGCCAGGCACTTGAACAAGGATGCCAGAGGTGATGCAAAGCCTTCAACATGCTCTCCTTTTTGGTCTGTGCTCTCACCCTTCTCCCCAGCCTCCACCATTGGTTTTGAGTGAAAACCCTATTTCAGTCATTTGCTTCTTAGGTTAATGATGCAAACTCCTTTCCTGTATGTTACAATTTGGGAAATAATAAAACACAGTGCAAAGGAGCAATCTAGAGATTTCTTTCCTGTCATAGTTTCTTTTTCATTCTGCCATGGGAAGGAGTGATTTGGTCCATGGACAGCAGAGGAGGGAAGGGCTTCAGAAAGCTCATGCCAGTGGACCAGCTCAGTTCCCACAGAAAGAGCTGGGTCTGCTGAATCTGCTGAGCTCAGCCAGCTGATGAGCACTTCTGAAGCCCTACCCATCCTTTTCTCAGACAGATAGTGGTGGAGCTGGGCATAAAGTTTCTGACATTTCCTTTCCCTGGAGGAAAGTCAGCAAGCCCTGTCTCTCAAATTGCATTGAAGGACAGCTCTCTTCTCATCTTCTCATTACCATACCCTGATTAGAATTCAGTGTAAAGATTAGTGATAGTGGGACTGGTACTGGTTGGACATTTTTAGGCCACAAATAGGCTGTTACATAATCAGATGATTTAATCATTTCATAAAGATGTGTTTCTTTATCATAAGAAGATACAGAATTTGTTTGCTACAAGAAGTAATTGTTATACTTTAATAATAGAAGTCTGGATTGTTTATTCAGAGTCAAGGTTTTTATGACTCCTGAGCCAGTGATGCACAGTAATTAGATCTGTAGCTTTTGGCTCCTTATTATTCAGTGCTGCCGTATTAGAAGGATTACATTTATATATTGGTGAGCCAAAGAAGATTTTTCTTTTATGAATACTGAACTTCTGAGAGGTTTTTTGAATTAATAACAGTGGAATTAATGCTTTGAAGGCAATTTTATTAAAATGGTGATCTCGGTGGACACTATGCAGTGGCGCTGGTTGAGAAGTAGGACATATGTTGGAGAGGAAACTCAAAGATTTTATATGTTTGTTTTAAACACAAGTCAAGGAAAGAGGTCAAAAAGTGCCCAATTTTTCATGAACCAACACATTATAAAATACTTAGAGTTGATAAGACTCAAACTTCTTTTTAAGAGTGCAAAAGAAGAAATGGTAAGTTTAAAGGAAATCCTTTTGTCCTTTCCACAGCAAAATGAAAGCACCTTAGAGAATGTGATGGGATTGATATATTCTTCTGAAATGTTTTAACTCACTTCATTCAGCTCTTTCCAATGTAAAAATCTTTGTCTGGAAAACTTCTGAGAAGTTGTATTGTGCAGCAAAACTCTGGCTCACCGTTACAAAGACATGCTGTATTCAGAAACATTTTGCTTGAGAGGTGCTTGTGGCAGCCTGTGCAGCATTCCCATTGTGCCACGACACCACGAGGTCGAGCCTTCACTGAACTGGGCTCTTCTCTGCAGAAGACAAAGGCAGTCCCATCCCAAGCAGTGTGCAGGTTAGCTGCTGTTGTCTCAGCACACAGGAAACACAGCACGTAAAGGCAGTAAGTCTGCAGCAGAGCAAAGACATGAACCTGGGCTTGCTCTCAGATCACTGCCTTGATCAAAAGATTATTCTTCCACCTTTGATTTGCTTTCAGGTCACGTGGCTTGGAGTTACTGTTGAACTTCAATTTTGGACAAAGCTCTTCTCATTTTTAACTGCGAGGCGATCAGAAACACTTATTTCCCTGGAGTTTATTTTGGTTTATTTTTCCTAGACCACTAGAAACTGCCTTTCACCTTCTGAGGTTGGTGAAGAATTATAAAATGGTCCGGATTCCATTAACTTTCCACACAGAAGATAATCAGAAAACTTCTAATGTGGATCTAAACCACAGGGAATCAGGTGCTTTGAGATACTGTTATGGATACATAAATACACCTGCGATTTATAGAAAGTTTCAAAAAGGATCACACTGTGTAAAAAATATTCTGTTAATTTTTCCTTAAAAGTTTTGCTACCGTTTGCAGAGTTGAAGTGCTTAACAGCTGTTTTAACTGGATGCAAAATGCTTCTCTAGGTCATTATACTTTACGTGAACTAACAGATACTTCCTCCTTCTATAAATATTACTACACTTCAATTTCTTTTTTTTGAGATTTTGTGATCCTATTTGTTACAGAGAGTGTGCATTCTTGGGCAAAAGAGATTTCCCTAAGGGCAGGATAACAGCTAAATGAAATGAAAATGCAGGGGTTGCATTATGGTATCATACAGCACAATGCCATAAATATTTTAAGTCACTACATTCAGTGTTATGATGTATGTGTGAGTGAAACAGACTCAATTTTACCTTGTTTTAATGCAGAATTATGTGATGCAGGTGCTTAACAAATACAATACAGTTCCAGTACATGCATAAATACTCAGATAGAGAACATTATTCAGAAATTCTAAACCAAATATCAATTGTGTTCATTTCCTCTGCATCCTCCAAGTACAGAAATAAGGAAACTGTTGCCACTTACTAGTCTTGCTATCTAATGGCACATCCTTGGCCATAGGTTTTACCTCAGCTTAAGAGATACTATTATAATAAAGAATGGGGAAATAAAATTATTATTGCAGCCAGAACTAGCCAGGACCCCTTAAAATCTAGTAGAAAATATATTAGTAAGGGTGTCCAAGTAAGAGAATAGTGTCTAAAAACTCCTTTTTTTTGGTTGCTTACACATATAAACACACAGATTGTACCCCAGGTCTGCTGGACCTAGAGCCTCTGTGTTCACTCACACCTAGCAAGGACAATCAGCAAAACACTCTTTCTACCCTTTCTACAGTTATTGAGAGAACAGGGGATGCTAACTTCTGCTCCTCCATCTCACAGCTGTTCTTCTCACCTGTGCTTATGCTCAGAAAAAAAACCCAAGCCAAATATAACCTTTTTGTGTTCTAAGAAACAACCTTATGTACCACATATTGTGCAACAAAATGTTCAAATATCCATGACATTTCCATGTATTATGTAGGGCTTTTTTTTTTTTTCCTGATTAAATTTTCATCTCTAAGACTCTGATTTCATTTTGCTGGATTCATGTATTTCAAAACCTCCAGTTGTTTTAAACAAAGCTACAGATAAGTTGTCCTTTTAGAAATCCAGTACACATATAATCCGAAACAGTCCACTTTTCACGTTTCCCAGGGCTAAAGGGGTTTTTACAACCACTTAACCTCTTCTCCTGATTTACATAAAAGGTTTTTATTCCACCATCTAATTCCATGGCTATTTATTTTTCCTTCTATATAGGAGTAAAGTAGCAATCTTTTTCTTTCCTTTAAAAAAAAAAAAAAAGAAGAAATCTGTGTTTGTGTGCTATGAAGTGAATAATCTGGGTGACTGAAAAGGCTCAAAATGATTTCTTAGGAAAATCTGTACACTATGTTTTTTCTTAAAGAAATGTCCCTTTTCTACAGAATAGTCCCTCCAGATTAAAGTAGTATTGCTGCAGTGGTTTTGGACATTGATTTACAATAGAGCTGTATATTGTTTGAAAGAGGGAGGTCTAGAGGGCAGTACTCAGAACAAAGCTGCTATCGCTGTTACAATGTCAATAACACGTTGCAAAAAGCCCTGTGCTACAGAACGGCTCGAGTTCCCTAATGGGAAACCCAGTGTCTTTCAATCTCCTGCCTTGATGTACCTGACATTTGAACTTCTCTCTCCACACCATAATCATGAAGGTGGTTTAAGCCAGCACTTACTACCTTGCAGTTGATAACTGAGGAGTACATAGGGACAGTTGACTGCCACAGCCAAGCCACAGGAAACCCATCACTCCAGATATCTCTCCACAGCCTGGGTAGTCAAGTCTGCAGAGGAAGGATGCTGGGGAGGTGATGTTCCACACAGGATTTGCCTCCCACTCCTTTCAACACAATCTCCCATTTCCCTTGTAATCCCCACACCAAGTTACGGTCAGAAATAGTACATCTGAATCTATTCATTGTACAAGTAACCAGTTTATTCCTCCTGCTCACAGAAACCTGCACCCCTAGAAGGCACCAAGTAGGAGAGGTGGTGGCCCTGTAGCATTGACACCCCTTCCCCATCCACTGCTGCCTTCTTCTCAGCTTCTGCACATGGCAGCATTCCCCACCACTTTTGTATGCTCCAGAGTCCTCATCATATTAAGAGAATATAAATTACTACAGAGAGGAATTCAGGTGGAACAAAGGATTTCCATCAACCCAGCGAAGGGATCTGAGAGAGAAGTTCTGCTTGTTCTGTGCTGTGCCTTTACACAAGACCTGGAGGCAGTCAGTGGCTGGGGAGGAGAAAGCCCAGGGCCTTTGTCCAGCAGCTACCTCTGTCTCTAACTTCCCATCTCTTTCTCTGTGACGCTGTTTATGAAATTGTAATGATAGTAGTAAAACAAACGCAAATAAATAATGGATGGGTGAATACATCTTGGGATGAATAAATTATGGGAATCACGCCGACTTTCAAGAGTAAGAGTTGTTGCAGTTCGTGCTTGAGAGGGGCTGTCTTGGGGGGTTTCTCCTGGATGCCCCAGCACTCGCCCTGTGGTGCTGTAGATCCCCAGAGCAGGGTCTGCTGGGAGGGAGCAGCATGTCTGCACAGGCAGGGGCAGAGGCTTGCTGCCAAAGTACTCCTCCAGCTAGGGTCCTCATGGGAGGTAGGACTCCTGACTGGAAGAAAACATGCATTTTAAGGGGAAAAAATACCCCTAGTAGTCCAGATTAGTCCAAGGTACCCCTTCATTTGCCGCTGGCATTCAGAGAGCTGAGCAATGCACCTGAAATCAGTACCTTCCCAGCCTCCGCAGCAGCTCTTCTCCCAGCTCTATGCCAAGCCCTGCAAATCAATTGCTTCAATCTCCCTTTTTCCCTATGGGGTTTTCCACCTCTTTTCTTGTAGCTGAAGGAGAAAAATGAAGATTCTCTGCTAACATAAAGTGTCACAGCTCCACAGGCTTCAATTTTTCCCAGCAGAGGATCAGATGTTGATACAGCAATGCCAGTGAAAAAGGATCAGATTTATTCCCTACTCAAAGATGGCAGAAACTGTTGGAAAGTCTCTGATAAGGGAGTTGAATGAAGCCCAGGCCTCAAAATGCTCTGGACCATCGTTTTTTTTTCTTTCAAAATGGGAATGAATCTAAACCAGTTTTTGAGTCAAACTGCAATCAGATATGAACCAAAACAACTTCAGCCACAGCCGTACCTTTACCATGAGGAACTGCAACATTAACTGGTTTACCTCCCTGCCTGTGGTAGAAAGTCCAGCAAGAAGGTTTGTGTTGGTGGGGATGGGTGCCTACACAGACAGCAGAGAGCAGATTGCTATGGCAGCCTGCATCAGGAAGGTGCCGGGGCAGTTTGGAGGGACATAAAGCTCAGGGACTTTCCTGAGAGACATGGCAGGTATCTCTCGTGCCGAGATACACCACTACCTCCCATTGTCAGCAGCAGCAGAACCATCCTGGTGCTCAGGGAAGATGTTACATGATCTCATCCTTGTCAAATATGCATCCATCACACACCAAAAGACTGAAAAAAATTGCCTTGAGTGAAGACTGAGTTTAAAGGAAGGACGTTTTAGATCTCAGCACAGTCTGAATGAGTCAATGGTGGACTAAATCACGTGGAGCACACAGGCAGGTGCTCCCCTTCACTACAGTCCAGAAGCAAGACTCTGTCAGCACTTACTGGTCCAGGTGGGACCAAAAATATTGTATCATCTCTTACTGTATCCAGACTTTTTCTGAAATCCACCCGGTTGCTCTGAAGGAAATACATTACCAAATTTAACAAAACATGCATGTCTGCCTATGCTCCCTTCAACAAGAAAACTTCTATTCCTATTCAAATTAATAAACATAGTAAAATATTTACTAACTTTTCATTGTAGATAATTCTGTTAACTATTTAGAGAGTTGTATAATATATATACACACACCATACATAGTACATATTATATATAATATAGCATAACATAGATCTTCTAGTATGTTATAGGATACAATAGTATACTATATATCCACTCTATATATAATATACTATTTTATAGTATATACTATATTATATATAATATTTATAACTATGTGTCATATTATAGTTAACTATTTAGAGTTAAATTTTATGTAAATATAATGTTATTAAGTTATTTTTATATACTGTTTGTTAAGATAATTCACTATTTAAATGGATAGAATTATTTGGCAAAGTACAACATGGAACACTGTGCTTTCTGCAGAATCATAAAAGAATCATTGATCTTTCAAAGCAAATCTGTCTTAACAGTCAATGAAATCTCTCTAAAGCGTGCAATACTATATACAATAAAATAATCCAAATGTAGTGAAGCCGAAATATTAAATAAGATATTAAATTTATAGTAAAGGAACTCAACCTAAAAATATTGGCAATATTGCTGTGGTGAAAAAGAAGTTTTAGCCAAAATGTAATTACTAACATAGGGCACAGAGGCAAGAATATATTCCAAGAAAACGTATTAATCTTTAAATTCAATCTTTTATTTTCCTAGCTGATCTCAACCTCAGGTTCTAAGGCTTTCATAATTGCTAGAAGTTATTATGTTTTATTATTGCTTGATAACAAATATTTAATTACCTTGGTGATAATTTCAGCACAAAGTGCTCTAGTAATGCAAACTGAATGAATCATCATTAACTGTAAAATAACAGCTAAAAAAAAAATATTGCTTTAAAATATAAAAAGCAAGTTGGAGGTCTCTTTCAAAGTCAGACCAAAGAGAATTTTCAATAAGCCAACAGTGGCTGAAGTTCAACTTAGAGTAGGCAAGCAACTTTGATTTTACATAATATGAAAAAAACCTGCAACAGATTTTGTATCCTGTTGTGATGTATGTTGTTTCTTTTGTGATTGTTCCATTTTTACAGGGAAAATATGCTTTTAAACTGTGTCTAGCCTGAGGATTTGAATATGTCTCCCACGGGTGCCCATGCCCCAGCCACATCCTGATTGCTCTTTTGTTGGGTCTTGGCTCTGTTAAGCCCTAGATCCCTTGCTGCATCCAGGGGATTGGGGAGTGAAACTTGGGCACCCAAACCAAAAGGAAGAACTACTATAACAGTTTTACTTTAGCTATGTCCTTAACTTAGGCACCTGAGCAATTGGAATTTCTCAATGTGCATAATTCCTCGCAGTCTTGATAAAGCTGAGGTTTGTATCTCAAGGTCTCACCACATACACCAGGTTTTGGCTGTAGTCCGTGCAGAAGAACTGTGGTGCATCAACTGTGGACGTGACTCTTTCTTGCTTCCTTGTACCCACCCTTGTACCTAACCCAGATGCTGAAACTTACATTTTATTTACGTTTTTTGTATGCATTTAGATTGGTTTATATGGAAACTGGCCTTCGGGTTCAAGCTGTGTATATATTCTTGTATGTGTATTTCCATTCCATTCCTTCATTAATGTTTTCATATCCTAGCCACCTGTAATCTAATATGAATAAAAAATCCCCAAAGTAATTTGGTTTCTACAAGTTTTGTTCGTATAGACAGTCATGAGAAAGGAAACCCTACACAGAGCCTGAACTGAGGGAACGGCAACAACATGTGCTCGCACATTATTAGACACTGGAGAATCTACATAGGGGAGAGGGGATGGAGAGATGGAGACACTTTTGAATAACACTAAAATGGGGAAAACATCCCATTAAATTGACACCCTCTAAGACTTATGCTAAAATCAACCAATTCTGATTGAAAACCAGACTTCATTAGTGTCAGTGCTTAGAGAAGTCATTGTCTCACCTTGGATCTTACTTCTTGTTACCCCTCCGTGCCCCACAGGGGCTTCCAGAGAGAAGCACACAGCTTATCAGTCAAGAACAGTGAAATTATTTAATGGAGGTTCAGTTATACTCTACAAGTACACTCTACATTTATGTAATCTACTAGCTCGCTCCGGAGCTTTGTCCTCTTTGTTGGATCTAGGTGTCTAGCCAGAAGAGGCTTTAAAACTAAGTGACAAATTATGATTAAAACTAAGTGGCAAATTATTATATGAGAATTAATGGAAGAGACACTGATCAGAACTACAATGGTCTCAGTACCTTGTCGGTGTTTGTGTTCACCGCACAACTTTTAGTTTATAGCCATTTCTACTATGTCAGCATATTCAAAACAGAAAAGGCAAACTAATTTTTGTCACTCTTTAACAGAAGTCTCTCTGTTCTCTGTAGTATATTATGAGCTTTGACATTGAACACAAAAAGATTTACTTTTTAGCTGCTTGTAAGCTCCACAGTGAAGTAAGGAAATCATTTTGTCCTGAGAAAACTTGATGGACTTTAAAATACCCAACGCATTCCAAGACACTTCCTCAGTTTGTCCTGGTAGCTTCTTTGACAAAAAGATGCTGAATTTCAAGAAGGCAAAATTTAAAGTTGCTGGACTTTTTGGTGAAAATTAAAAATGCATCACCACCTTGCTCTGTTAGCTTTGAGTCTTCAAAGCTCATGTCTTTAGCATCATAGAATCACTCAACTAAATTATATTTAGAAGTTCTGTCTCTAAGGTCCAAAATTCACCCAGTGCAGATTCCCAGTGGATATGACTTCCTTGCATACTGTATGTGTTAATAAGAAAACAACAGTATCTGTAATATTTGTAAAAATAATATAATAACACAAAAGAAAACCAATCTCTAGCAGATGGTTTGTAGTAACTTCAATAATTTTAAAATATCCAAATATTTTGCTATGGAAATATGTGATATCAAAACTTCAAGTTAATCTCCAGTGCAATTCTGATTACTTCAGTGGAATTGCATCAGGGATAACTGGGCTCATAGTATTCTGCAGTTTATGGGTTCTTAAATCCAAAACCATTGCATAAGGCTAGACCTATTAAAAAATATGTCTAATACTGGTGAAAGCAGAATTTAGTTTCAAAAAGTGAACAAGGTAAAATCATTTATAAATGTTCCTCAATATGTGACTCACTGGTCTGAGTATAATACTCCTTGAAATTCTTATCAAGAAGCTGATATAGCCTGATCCCTACTAAAAAATTAATTCAGAAGGTGATTTCCAGTTCAGATGGTTGTTTTCTTTGTGACCTTACACATTTACAATGTTAGATTTTCAATATGGGAAGAATTTTCCTGGGCAGATCAGATGATTCAAGGAATCATTATCAAATACTAGAGAAACAGCAGGTTTTAACATGGTAATGGCTGATTGTGCCTGCTTTGCCACCAAAACAAAATAAAAATTGAAGTTGATCCTCTATATTTCAAATGTTTCTGGTTTTACTCAAATGGTGTAGAGAGAAGATAAGTATTAAACTAAAATTAAGGAGAATATCCCAGATCTGATTTACTGTTACACCAGTAAGTATTAAAAACCCAAACAAATAAAAACAACAACAAAAAAAACACAGCTTATTTCTTTATTTAAGATGCATATTACTGCTTGCCTGTTACCCAGTGTCAGAGGCTACCTGGTCTACAAGTGTTTCATTTCTTTCACTCATTGCTCTAGGTGGCTTCTCTAGCTTGTAAAACTGAGAACCTGAACTGGTTGCTTTTGGGCATCAGCCTGTCCCTGCCATCACTTGGCGGATGGGGCAGGAGGTGGGACACACAGCAGCAATGCATGCACTCATCCTGGGCACCTAGCTCTGCTTCAGCTCTGCCTGAGATACTGGTGGGCCCCTTGCCATCCCACCAGCTGACCAGTAGCAGTAATGGATAGAAGGGGGCTACTGCAGGCTGCCTCTGCTCCCTGCCCTTCCCAGCAGTGCCAAACAGGAACATCCCATTTTCCTGTTCCATACATCATTCATGCTTCCTTTCAGAGCAATATAGGATTTATGACACAAATATGGGGGTCTACCCAGGTTTGTAACAGTTCCTGGAGTACAGAAATGCCTACGTGGAGCCCAGTAGCCTGATTTCCTTCAAACAAAGGCTGACTTAAGCTGGTAACTCACACATGAGGATTGCTTAATGATGCATCAAAATCTTTTAAAAACAGAGGCAAGATTGGCAGCCAAGTGTGTTAGTGATTTGGGGTTAGGGTACAGGCAGGTTATTATTCATTTTGCCTGACACCTACCTTCTGCCTCACTTGCGTATCAATTTCTGCCTGAGCTATTTCTAAACTCAAGCAGCTACGACGTATGCATTTGCACCCCACATCCTAGAGCCTGTCTTCACTTATTGTCAGATTTTCTAGAGGCCACTCAGCCAGAGTAGGCATTTTAGTTAAACCAGCCATTAATGCAGATGGAGAATGAACTTACAACGGTATCTGGCATGGTAGAAAGTAGACTCCATGATAAACGCATCTAGCACTTTAGACACTTTAGATTCCTCTGGGACAGCTGCAACATCTCTGAGTGATCACTGCATCACCAAGCTGTGGATCATAGGTTAATTGGAAAGTTTGCTAATGCAGTAGTTGTACTACTATGAACAACAGTGCTGCTTCTTTGCACCATTTTACTTCAGATGCTCTAACCCTTAGTTTCATGCAGTAAGAAAACCCACTGGTGTCCAAAAGCTGAAACAAAATATCATGCTTGCTGGACTATTTTGAGATCTACACAAAACTGGTTTCCAAATCTGGTTGATTTTAGGAGCCTTTATCCTTTAAAATCACTGGAGCAAATCCTGCCTTCCTTATTCAGGTTGATTAAACAGATCAAATGCCCATCAAATTAAGTGGGAATTAAACATAAGTTTCTCCTCAGCACCAAAGGAAAAGTCGATAGGACTGAGCTCTGTGGTAATTCAAATCACAGGAAAAATCTAAGTTGTTTTCTTAGGGGATTTTCTTTACGCATTAAGCAGGCAAACTGTTTAACAAGTTCTGACATGTGTGTTAGTGCCAGATACCTGCACAGCTGGCACACCTGCCAACCAACCAGATGCTTCTCTTGCACTGGGCTCAGTTTATAAGAAAAGAAAAAAAGCATACTTTCAGGCTTGCACTTCTGAGGTGCAAAGGGCCAATGCATAATGATGACCACCTCGCAGGGGGGTTTCTACACCTTCTACAGTGAGTGGCTTTCCCCTCACTGAAATTCAATTACTGTATGAGAGGACAGGTTCCTCCAGCCAGCACAGCACACCAGGGCTGACCGCTGTTTTCTAGCAGGTCAGGAGCCACAGGGTTTGTTTTGCCCATTCTGATAATAGTCATCAGCAACTAAGTTTAGATACAATCAAGTTTGACCAGTATGCAAGAAGAGAGTATAGGTGTGTGTGATTCAGATATAAGTCTTTATTTTGATACACCTCTACCACAAAAGCAATTACCTGAGCATGAAAGAGCTGATTTTCTGGGCTTTGCAAGCTACAATGAATATTACAGACCGGGAAATGCACAGCATATTGAAAAAAAAAAGAATTACAAGACCACACAATGGTAACTCAGTTTTCATTTTCATGTAAAAAAAGTGGTTGAAGGCAAAGGCTACACATCAGTATCTATTAAAGTCTTACTTACTGACACTTATGCTATTACTTCTTTATTATTTCTTCGCTATGAGGTTGGTGAGACACTGGAACTGGTTGCCCAGGGAAACTGGATGCTCCATCCCTGGATGTGTTCAAGATCAGGTTGGATGGGGCTTTGAGCAACCTGGTCTAGTGGAAGGTGTCCCTGCCCTTGGTAGGAGGGTTGGAACCAGATGATATTTAAGGTCCTTTCCAACCCAAACCATTTTATGATTCTATGGTTCTACTTGAAGCTGTGAAATCTCAAATGTCTTCTGTGAAGGACAAAAAAACCCTGAATGTCTGAAGATATCAAACTCCTTCCTTAGTAAGAAAGAAAGATTTATCTGAAGAAGATTGTCATGTCAAACATGACTGATAACCTGTCAAATATCATGGTGAGTTGGCCAAAAAAAGTGGAAATAGAAACCCCCTCCCTGGCAGTAGTTTGCAACAGGGTCCTCTCTGCTATACATTGATTCTCATTCCTACACTGTAAGCCAAGATTCTGGTTAGCAAGAAGGTTTTGAATTCTGTAACAAATTCAAAGTAGATGGTTTCCACTGTGGGATCTATAAAAGAAGAAGAAAAATGATAGCTTGCAGAATGCCATGGAAGATCCCTTTCATAATAACACTTCCTTCCTGCAGACATTGTGCTACAACCTAAAAGCATTTGCATTGAGGGTAAATGAAAGGCTGATGGCCACAGAGATTGCTAGGGAAGGGGGGAGAGACTGACTACAGAGGCTCCTTCTCCACAGCAGTGTCCACTGCTCCACTCAAATGACACCAGTGGACATATCTATCTTGATTTTTTTTTCCCCCCATGGTTTGGTGCATACAACAACCAGGAAGAAGGAGGAGAGGAAAACCTTAGGTGGGAGGTCAGCACAGGGCTTTGTTTCTAGCAACGCTTCCAAAACCAGGCAGTTTCTTGGAAGTGTGTGGGCAGGGCAGGGGATCAGAGCCTGCCACAGGCACCAGAGAAGCCCTGGGGAAGGCGCCTGCAACGTTTCACACATGAGAAAAGCTCTTGCCTTGTCTCTGACTCCTGAAGTTGTGCATATGTAAAAGAACCAGGTTTTAATTGTAATCTATCACAGCTGTCAAAACATCTGGCCAATTAAATCTGGGACCCCTGCTGTATATCACGGTAGGAACTTTATGCATCTCTTTCTTATGGAAGTGTCTAAAATTATAATCCAGACTCTGGTCTGCTCCATTCCCTCTGCAAAGAACAGACACTGAAAAACCAACTTCTCTAGAGAAGAATCTCACCACAGGCAGCCTTCAGTACACATAAAGGTTCTGTAGCTTGCCTACAGCACAGTATCTCTATTGAAGGTAGGGAAAAGTGGGATGGGGCTGTGCTCCACGCTAGGAGAACCTCACTGGCATGAGATATGAACAGAATTGTTCCTGGTTTATACCTGAAACGAGTCCTGCATCCCTTGGACAGAAAGAATGATGGTCAGTCAGAGAAAAAAAGTTCTGTCTACTTTTCTAGATTAATTTCCTTATGTCATTGTTGGTGGTAATTATATAAAAATATAATAATTATAGTAATTATTATTGTCATTTCTTTACAATAATTATATTTTAATTGTATTGTTTTACTGTATTTTTATAATTGTTTTTATTGGAGAAAGAGTGTGTTTCTCTAAATGTTCTTGATCTGTCATTTTTGTGTTCAGGGCTTTTTAAAAAGTGATAAAGCCTTCAAATAGGGTTTCTATTTATTGCTTCAGATGCCTTCTATCTAAGGTAATAAATTAATAATGATTTTGAGTGGCAAAATATAATATATATACATATGCAAACATAAATCATTTCAGCAACCATATAACCCTATTATTATTTTCTACTACTCTACTGGTAAAAATAATGCTGAAAATTTATTACAAGAATCCATAGGAAAGCAATAAATAAAGTAAAATGATCATAAAACCAATCACATATTTTATAGAACATAGGAGTATAAAATCACTTTGTGTGAGTTTTCTCTGCTGCAAAGCAATCGATCATTTAAGAAAAAGATAACTTTCTGCTGTGTTTAAGCACCTAATGTGTTCAACTTCTTGCAATCCATGCAGGAATGGGAATAGGTTTTATTATTTTCAATTTCAAAACGCTTTACTCATCACTGGTCATGCTAGCACAATCTTTCCATGCCGGTGGTAGAGTAATTTGCCAGTTCTGGTAAGTTTGCAAGAGTTAGCCCTTTCCTTTTACATTATGAAGTTTCGGGCATTTTGCATAGACCTTCCTTTAGCTGGAAAATATCTCAATTTCCTAATACCCTAGGACTACTTCATTGGCCAAACTTTCAGGATGTCTTCAAATTTAACGCATAAATCCCACAACTCAGGCAAGTAAAACCAAATTTAATGCTACACTGCTTTAGAGAGACTTGCAATTAATTCAACTGAAGTAGTATTTCAGATGTTTCTCCTTAAGAAGCAACTTGGAGCTCACACACTTCACAAAACACTGTTACCCAGGCTCCCTTGATTCACCTTTTATAGTCCTCGATTTAGGGCATTGTTTGATTTACATTACAGGAAAGATCTATGAGCAACTCTGGGCAGTAAATTCAAATTAGATCAGCTGTGTTATTCCAGTTTACCTCCCCTATTTTATTATAGGATAGTAAACAATGCAAGCATTCTTATTTAGCAGCCCTATGCTTTATCCTATAGCTCCATCCCTAAAAATACATTTGTTACCTGAAGCAGAATTCTCCTGCAGCCATCTGCATAAGCTCCATGAAATACAGTGTTGCATCTTCAGAGGACACTACACCCTTCTGAGCCATTTTTATGCAATATAGTTGAAGGGAGTTTTTTCCGTCCGAGCTCTACTCTTGTAATGGCATGTGCTGTTATTTAAAAAATGCATACAACTCTTCATCCTGGCAGGCTAATAAGGTGCAGAACTAAAACCCTCTAGAATTTTTTCATTTTACAGTGTTAATGGACTACAGTTCTGTTTATTACTAAGCTAATTGTACAATATCCTCTACAATTAGAGAGTATTTTCTTACAGCAGGCATTGACTCTACTTTTCCTTTTTAATGTCGCAGTCAGTGACAAACTAGAAGGAAGGACTCGTCACTTCTAACTTGAATTCAGTAGAATTGGACTTAGACTGCTGTAAAACAGTTGGTATAACCTGTTACTGGGATGGGGAGAGGAGAAGTGAGCACAGGAGGAAACAAAGCGAAAGGAACCAGAGGTGCCAAACCTTTCACTTCTCATCAAAAAGAAGTAACTGTTGTTCAGATAAAAGCATGCTGCTTTAAGGATATGAGTATCAGTCCCAAGGAAATTGTAAAAATATCAGGCTAGAGCATACCTTCTTTGAAGCTCAACATTTATTGAATGTGTTTTCTCCCTTCACTAATTTTCTTAGCTCTTGGCTGTCTTCCCAGGCAGCAGTTTCTCAGGGTAGTGTGTTATGATCTAAATGCTAGGCTGCGTTGTAAGCTAACTTAAAATGCAAAGTAAAAAACCCCAGTGCTTTAAAGTCAGTGTTTCCTACCTATTAAGTGTACTGTTTCTCCTAAACAGTTTGTGAATTTGCTGACAGCAGTCACCCTGTTTCCCTGCGCAATTACTCCAGTAGTGTTCTGACAACAGACCTAGGTATGGTACTGGGATCCTTCACTCCTCACCACACTCCCTGTTGAGGTCTCTGGAAATTTTGCTTCATTAGTGACTGTTGGTTCAAAACCTCCACAGTCAGTTTTTTCTCCCTCCTGCATGATTACATCTGATAATCTGAACACAATTTCTTCCAGGCTCTCTCAGGAGACTTTAAGCAAATGCCTGCTTGTTGGTTTTGGTTGTTGTTTTTTTTCTTCACAGAAACAGTCATAATAATGTTAGTGACCTGGTTACACCACTGTAAATCTGGACTTATTCCATTGCCTTTGAAGGAGCTAATCTGCATTTACTCATGTATTACTGAGCTGAAATCCAGCTCAGTGGGGCTGCTCGTGTGGAGGATTTCGTCCTTGTAAAATCTCATAACATTGTTTAACAGCTATCACATAAATGGGAATGAAAACATAATCCTGAGCTGAAATCTAAGTAATTGACAATATTTTGTAGCATAGTGCCGTAGAGCAGGGAAAGGGTTTCATTACAGTAGCTGGGCCAACTGTCAAAACTATAGGATGCACTTGATTTGAAGCTTTGGTTTCACATAAATATCAAGATAGATTAGCATAATGACTACTATCTTTCCCCTTTTCCCCAGGTCTAGTGTATTGATGGAGCAAAAAGAGAGATTGAATTTGGCTATCTGGTATAAACAAACCAAACAACAGAGGCCTCTGCAAAGATTTGAAAGGGGCATTGCTTCATCTTCTGCAGCAGAGAGACCACAACCCCAAAAACAGATCAAAGGATTTGGTGGAAGGTGCAAAGGGAAAAGATGATGGTTTTCTCTGTTTGTTTATTTACCTTTTAATCCTTTCTTCTTTCTTTTTTTACTGCAATCTCTCTTTTCTCCCTATCAATGGGTTTGTTCTGGAAAAATGCCCTTCTGTGGAGGTCTTAACTGAAGGACAAAACCTGACAAGTCAGAGATCAAAGCTCATTCAGCTCTCCTCTTAACAGGTCTTCTGTCTGGCATCAAAAATATTATTCCCCTAGAATCTGAGAGTCTACCTTGTCTCCTCCAGCAGTTTCTGGGGCACTTGCATTGCGGATGCTTGTCAATATCTGCTCCTCTCTCATGCAACTGAGAGCATGGCAGTCCCTAAGCCTTGCAGATGGGGACATATTACTGATTTCATCCACAAAACTTCAAGTAGTTAGGAGTGCTCCTAAATCACTGCTGCAGTGAGTTCACAGCAGCTCCAGGTAAAAGGCACAGGGAACTAATGACAGTGTAAACTGGGAATGGCAATTAGATATGTAAGAAAAGAGATAAGAGGCAGTAGTAAATATAGGTAAAAAATGGATATAGGACCAGAACCCCTTGACTATAACTGACAGTTACATCTCTGCCTGTCAACAACAAACCAGCTATGCACAGCAGCCCTTAATAAGAGAGCAGCTAAGAGTTGAGAACATACTGAGAAGGGCAGAGGAAGAGAAATTATTTTGGTCTTGGAAAGCAGACTCCTCTTTATTTCAACACCAGTCAGACTTACTCCTTTGCTTACAGAATACTGAAAACAAAACACAAGATTTCAACTCCTTGATAAGGAACTACCAGTGTTAGAATATGTAAGAGGAGATTAAATTGCCACAAAGCAGCAAGACAAAGCTTTATTTTTCTTTTTGTTTTTAAATCCGTGTAATACTACAATGTAGATAAAAAGAAGAAAAGGTTTATCTAGCATAACAGGCTGAGCCCTTGATGTTTAAGGACAGCTCTAGGTGTCCTTATATCCCTCTTGCTGTAGGTGGTAAGCCTGGTCCTCAGGGCAAGTCTGGCACAGATGCTGAAGGTACCCCAGGGAGAACAGCTGAGTGGGATCCCTGCCTGGCAATCAGAGGAAGAAACATGAAGGAAAGACTCTGAGTAGAAGATAGCCATGAAATAGGACAGTCCGAGGTTTCAGGTGTCCTGAGTGGTCTTTGGGATGGGATAAGGAGCCATTTCCTTAATGAAACACCTAATGTAGCCCTCCAAAACCAAATAAGGAGGATTTGGGGTAAGTCTCCCCATGCATGTGTCTAGGCCAGTCCCAGCATGTCTACCCATATTTCCAGCCGATGGGGTGCAGTCCAGCTCCATCCTGGAAGCCACAGATCCACATGGTAGGCCCAGGCTAGGTGGCTGCTCTATGGGACAACATGGAGCTCCCTGTGGTGGCAGATGCTTGTCATCATCCTCCCAGAACTGCTGCCTCAATTTTGCTGGTTTTCCAGAAGTAGTTGATTTCCCCCTGTGGAAAGGCAATTTCTGCCTCCTATTCACTGTGGTAATGTGTTTCCTTTGGGTTAGGCTGGCCTAGGCTTCAACACTGAGAGGGAGTCAAATCTCTATTGAACAACGGCTGTGAAAATGGAAG
Source organism: Brachypteracias leptosomus (assembly GCA_013401335.1). NCBI lineage: Eukaryota > Metazoa > Chordata > Aves > Coraciiformes > Brachypteraciidae > Brachypteracias > Brachypteracias leptosomus. Next base: position 48,119 of record VYZX01007008.1, on the reverse strand, counting down.
GAAAACAACACCAAAGAGGAAGCAGATAAAATGCCACGGGCTCTACCACTTTCAGAAAACAAGAAGTACGTCCATTTGCTCTAATGCTAAACTGGAGCACAGCAAATACAAAAAGCTGTTAAACCTAAATCATATCTCTTAATACCCTCTTTGCACTATCAATAAAAAAGTGTTGAGCAACGGTGACCTGGATCTTTCCTTTTTCTCCACGCAGACTACAGTGAATGAAACAGACTCCATTTACCTAAGATCCCTACTAAGATTTCAGCTAATACAAGCCCTCAGCATCCTATGTTTGTATTTAATTTTTTGTGTTCTCCAAAATCCCACAATCTGTGGGATAGGAACCTGCTATTTGGCACATATCTCCTCCTACAACGTGCTCTGCATAAGGCTATTTCAGGAATTAATATAAGGAATAGAAGATCCCTTCTGCTTAATGGCTGCTTGGCCCCAGATTAACTCCGTAAAATATATAAACCCACCACAGAAAGTGAAACCCAGCCAGAAACAGGCTAACTCTCCCTGAATTCTGAGCAATTTTTCTCTACAGTCACTTTCTTAAGAGCAATAAGCTGTTCAAATGAAAGTCTTGTTACTTAACACGGGGGAAAAAACCCCATTTATCTACCATTGCCAAATAATGAACACTTGAGAACATAACTTGAGTATACCAAGATACTAAATATATAGATAATCTTAACAGCCCACTATTTATTCTCCTTCCTAAAATTAACTGCTAAGAATGGGGTTGTATTCCAGGTACATGACCAGTTGTGGGAGGATAAACATTGTTGCCTGTGAGCTATATAAAAAAGGATTTTTATGCTTCACAGCGGAGATAAATGCTACTGACTTATGTACCAACTAAGCAGAGGTAAATGAGTCAGCATGTCGGAGGGATGGAGCTCTAGTCTCCATCATTAGGTGCTTGAGGATGCTGGGTGCAAGGCTGAAACTAAGCAGAAGCTCCTCATTTCAAGGAAGGCTGTCCCATGGCCCACTTAGGAGCTACTCCTAATAAAAACACCTCTGTAAAATAGCAAAGAATATTTGGTCATTACAATCTGTACTTCAGCATAATATGAAAATTACCACAGTAGAGAAAATTTTAAGTAAAACGAAAATCATTATAAATCATAGCTACAATTTCTGGAGAGAAAAAAAGGGTGCTCAAAAAACAGTCCTTACTGTTTATATCCCAAGAAGCTCAAATTAGTTGCCTTCCCTGTAGGTAGTTTAAGTAAAAAGGGCAAGGATACAATAAACATTGTGACTGAACTGCCCTTTAACATCTCAGAGATAGTGACTGAGCATAAAGGCACTTTGGAAGAACTGTCTATTGCCTCTGCTGAATCTCTTCCATGAGTATAGGAATTCAGTCCTGAAGCCTGCTGCCAGCACCTTTTATTAACTTTGACCAATAACCGAATACAATGTTTATCAATCTGAAATAGAAAAAAAACACAGAAATACACACATGCTGGTACTATTGCCTGCTGACACATGCAGGCACTATAGTCCCAATGTTCAGTGCCTGCATGTGTAGTTTCCTACTGTTTCAGTCTTCCTTCTTAGGCCAGCCATGTCACACATTTGTGAGTCATCTTCTAGAGAGGTTTTCAAAATGTCCTAGAATCGAGTGGGAACCAAGAGCATTGCCAGGAACAAGGGCAGGCATGCCCTGACAGTCTTGCCTGTGCCATCCTGCAACCAGCTGCTCTCCTAGAGTCCTAGAAGTGGCAGGGAAGCTACATTACCTGTCATAAACCATGGAGAAGTCATCTGCTATATAGACAAAAAGCTACTGGAACCACTCATGCCTATGGTGTGGGATCTGGCATGCAAACAATGATTTTACAACTTAATTTCAATAAAGTGACCCTAAACTCATTATCTTCTTAGCCCTCTCACCTCTCTCCCATGTCCTAATTTAAAAGTTAAGCAAGGCCACCCTCACAGTATTGGCAGGATCAGCCAGAACAGATGAGCTGTGAAGTCAGGGGTACAGGTGCAAAAGCCCGCACAGAACACGCCTGCAGCAGACATGTGGCACTGCCACTGCCACTGTGGAGGAGAGAGGCCCAGAGTCCACCTAGCAGCTAGCTGGGCTTCAGAACTCAGTTGCTTTATCTCTTCCACAAGAAATACTAAGGCTTGAAATATTTGGTCAAGAATTAGAACAGGCTTCCCAGGGAAGTGATGGAATCACCATCCCTGGAGGTGTTCAAAAAATATGTAGACATGGCACTTTGGAATATGGTTTAGTGGTCACGGTAGTGTTGGGTTGATGGTTGGCCTTGATGATCTTAGAGATCCTTTCCAACCTTAATGATTATATGATTCTATGATTTTAGCTTGCTGTCAGGCAAAGGAGGATGCACCCCAGCAGGCAGGGTGCAGAGTATCCATTGCATCAAGAAATGAGTGACACAAGCCTGTGTTTTTTCAGCAGATCCTAAAAGCAAGTTTGATTTTAGGAGTTCATCTCAAAATGAACTAGTAATAGTTAAATTTGTCATTATCTGCTTATTCAGAAATACTACCACACCATTATAGGTTTTTCAAAGTTGTCAGATTACAAATGGTTAAACTTCTATGAGGTGGGAAATGCAAGCCTGATCCGAGCTGATGCAAGCTGTATTATGACCAGCTTGTAAAGACCCTTTCTGAACTGCACCACCCAGTTTCAAATGTCAGAAGCAAGCCAAATTCTAACATATTCTTTATCCACTTTGCTCGTGGAAGGCCTTCACACCAGCTGGTGAGAGCAGATCATTTCTGCATTTAAAAAAGAAGTAAAAGCAGTAACTATTCAGCCAACGCTCCCAGCCAGGCCGCTGCCACCCAAAAGTGCACCCTGCTTAGTCACTTCACCCTTCACCTTTGCACAGTGAGGAAGAGTAGTAACTAGCAACAGTCACAGTGGTGCTCTTTGTGATATCTTTAAAACAGGAGACTCTTAAGCTACTGAATTGATTTAGGCTGATGACTGAGGCCAGCTTTTCACCAGATTCTCCATCAATCAGATGAAAATGGTACTATATCACCAGTCCTCATCCATCTAGCTCTCCAAACCCAGAGAATTTTTGATCCTGTGTATCCACCTAGCAGAGAAGAAGCCAACAGCTTCAAAATCAGGGCTTCCCTTGCCCTCATACTTTGCATATGGGTTAGAACACAAACTCTGAAACCTTGACTAACAAAGAAGAAAATCAATGTCATTTTGAATCAGGCAAAGGTGGGGGGAGAAGGGGGGATGAGAAGCACATCATACACACTCCTGTAAGTGTTTAAAGGTCTCTTTTTAAATTTACACATCCTGATTACAGTGACCTCCATAACAACTTACATTCCAGTGCTTCTAATTTCAGCAGGAATGAGACAATTTGAAGAAAAAGGAGGTTTCAGGAAGTGATTGAGAAATTGGATTATCACTTGCATCTGTCAAGGCTTGTTCTTTCAGCTATATATTTTTGCAATCGAGCATATAAGTGTCTGCTAAGTATCATCTCACCTTACTGACATGGTTGGAAAACACAAGGGAGGGGAGATGGTTGGGCTCGTGCTCCTGTATCTCTAAACAGTGACAGCAAAGATCACTTTACACCTGGAGTTTTCTGCAGTGTGTGTCCTGCCCAGTTCAGAAGATGTGATCCAGATGATTGTTCTTATAGTCAAACTGCAAACTCTCAGATTTCTAAAAATATTTTTTAGAATTTTTTTTTTACCCTTACTGTTTTAGATCTTTTTTAAACCTCCTGGTTCTCTGTTAGATATCTGCCAGCCTCACTAGAATTCTTGACATGTTTCTCCAGAATGACCTTTAGCTTATACTGAACAAAAAGCTTCAGAGACTAAATATAAGGTCTTGTTCACCATTTCCATGTTTATTTTGCTGCAGGCTACATCTGATCACAAAATTGACATCACCCTGACTTCACAGAAAGTTTTCTTACTTAGAAAAAAAGCAAATAAAACAGCACAGAGAAATCAAGTCATAACAGATACCAATTGTACAGTGTCCTCTTTCCCAGTTAGCAATGAATCACTTCCTCAATGCTGTGAGAAAGGGCATTGAGTTGCTGAAGGTGCCTGATTTCAAAAGGAACCAACTAAGAGACGCTATGCCATGCTGTACTTGCCAGAGAGAACCCAGAAAAAAACCCCAAAAGATACAGGAATTTGTATGTCTAATAGTTACTTTTACTTTTCGCCCTAGAGATTTGAGGACATTTTGGAGGTTAAAAAATAAACCTAGGGCAAATTAAACCTGAAGAGGATCATCCCATATGCCCTGCAGACTTCTTCACACCTCAGAAGCCCTGCAGAGTCATGTGCAAGGGTTTTACTTTTACCACATCCTTCTGACACCCTTGGCATGCAGGTGCTGACAGGGAAGCTCCTCCAGGTCATTTAGCTTGGGCCCATGCCCCACAAACTGTATTCACAGCTGGCTTCTCTGGCCCTGATGGGTCAGATAAAAACCAAAAAAAGAGAAAACCTCCACCCCAATGTCTTGAACCAACTACTATTCATTATTTTACAGAGATTTTATTAAGTGTAAGCAGCCTGGCACAGGTACCCTGATGGGGCTGTAGCTGACAGGCTTGTTCCCTCTGCAGATAAAAGCATCTGTGATGCTCCTCACCTCTGCCTTGCACAGTTGTGCAGTGAGGCTGTAAACTCTTGGGTTTTAATGTTTCAAACAGGCAGTGGCTATGGTACAGTGGAAGATCAACTGTGCCACATGTGTAACTTGTACACTAGTTCTACAAGCAGCCTGTTCTTCCGTTAGCTAAGGTGATGACTCCTTCACCACAGATATCTGTGGGATGGAGATTAAATTCTTGTGTTTGCAACTTTTGGATTTCTCTCACTGAAATAGGCCACATATAGGCAGGGTTGTCATTTTTTATTAATCACAGGTAACAGAATTCTGGTCACTGCTATAGGCTGTTTTGTCGCTATATATAATCTTGCAACTTTCACACAATTTTTGCAAAGCAAAATGAGAATGAGGAACTAATCCCCCTCAAAATGTCTTACGGCTTTGAGAAAGAGAGCTTTATCTATGTGTCTAGAGGCTAATTGTTCAAGTCCCAGCTGTTCTGCCAACTGTGGTTAATATTTTTCTGCCCTTCACAACCCAAGACATTACATTCAACTGCACAGTAACTATTATTCCCCAGTTCTGCAGAAAAAGGAAGCCTGAAAGTGATTTGGACAGCATTGAAACCAGGACTCACAGGTCAGTTAGGGCTCTCACACAGACCAAGAAGTCAAATCAGATGCTTCTAGAATAATTTGTTTCCTATATATTGAATTAATCTACAACTTCATAATTTGTATTAATATATCTTTCATTGCTGTACATTTGTTACTCTGACTAACAGCATCCAGCCCTCAAGGATGAGCTGTGGCAGTCTTCATGCTTTGCTGGGACCGTGCTTCTCAGGCTGCAGCATGCATTCCAGTGATGGAAGGATGACCACCTCAAACCAGTACACAAACTGGGGTGCAGACTGGTGCTACTGACCAAGGTGGCACGGCAACAAAAATGAGGAAATACCATTGAGCCCTCTTTGTCCGAGGCAGCTTTGCGTGCATTCCCAGAAACAAGGTGACTGGGTCTGTGGAAAATCCAAAAAGATTAGGGCTTAATATACTAAGCCTCTTCCCAGAACACAAAGTGTGGCAAATGAACGATGCAGCCTGTCACCTCTTGATACCAAATGAAATCCTGCCCGGCTCAAGCAGGGATTAAAATTTATTCCCAGCTAATTGATGTTTGGAGTCAACGCACTAGATTAATTAGTCTCAGCTCTAGCTTCTGCTTCATGTATTTGCCTACACAGCTTTGAGGTAGTTTTTTAGGTCAGGCACAAACTCTCAGTGTGTGTTTGTGCAATGCCAAGCACTAGAGAGTGTGGAGACCACAGAAAACTCCCCAACATGGGGGCTGCAAAAGATTCAGTCTGAATTTGGAAAGACTGGAAAAATTATAATAATCTCCCAGGGCCAGGCTGGTGGGAGTGCACAGAGCAGCAGATAAAAAAGACAGGGATTATTATCATTTAATGTTGTGGGCTTTGGTCTAATTTTGAAATAGTCAACATTTTGCTGCTGTTAGTGTTGTAAAATAGCAAGGTGCCATGATCAGGTTTGTCCTTTGTCCCAAAGCACAACCAAACGAAATGTAACCACAATGATGGAAAGTATAGAAAAGGAAATAAACCTAAAGAGGCATCCCAGAGAATTTCAGTAGCTATTATGCCTACCTATTTACATATTTTTTCTTTCTAAGGCAAGAGTATAGAATGGTGACTGGAAAATGAAGTGGTTTAATTTCAAACTGGGAGAAAAAGGCAAGTTATTGTGATATTTTCAATTAATCAAAATTCTCGTAATACAAGTTCACAGTCAAAACATGTCAAATAATTATAAATGTTTCTGTTAATTTATGCAGACATTTTAAATAAAAGCAAAACCCAAGACCTGTCATTCTGCAAGTGTTCAACAAGACATTTAAATGTTTTCCAGAATAATTCTCCTCACTTTAAAATAAAATTTCTTCAAAGTAAAAGATATAATGGGGAGGGAAGAACTATGAGACAGAAATTTGTTTCTTTATAGAAACTGTTTCAATAAAACTTTTTTGATTAGCTTTGAGTACACGTGCTTCTTTAAAATTATCTGGAGACAAAAGATGGAAGTCAGAAGGACTGAATGATATTAGAATAAAATTCCAGTTAAAGAAGGACAAGAGGCAATTCTTTCTGATTTAGAGCCAGGAGCGTGTTAGTACCATTCTTCCCTTTGGGGGACTGTTTACCCTCAACCAAAACAACCCTGTCTCAGTTTACGAGAAATTCAGGATGAGCTGCTATAACAAACTGCCAATTGCAATTCAGTCGGGATTTCATCTTACTCCAAAAAACAGCCATCATAAAATTTTTACATTAGAAAATACATCCTGTTACTATACTTTAGGGTTTCATATTATTCCAGATATTTCTTCCATTACCACCCTCAGTTCACCAATTCTGCCTCAGCAGCCTGCAAGCAAAGTCTTGCTCAGAACATCTTCATGTTGTACTTAAAGCATTTCCAGAGCAAAACTTATGCCGTTCCGGGCCCTGTATGGAAGCTGAACTGTGTTACTCCCTGCACAGTCCCACATTATAGCCATGACACATACCTGTTCCTGCCCGCCCTTTAATACAGTAGAGGAAGCCAGTTACAATGAAAGGGACAATGATACCACCTGAAGCCACCTTTCCACATCCTCAGAAGGTCACTGTACTCACAAGTCACACTTGAGTTGTGTCTTCAGAGATATTCTTTGTATTCACAAGGATTATGTGTGTCCATTAATGTTTCCTAAGGGAACATTGACAACTTTATGTCACTGTACCACCCTGAAAGACGGGGCTGTAGGCACACATCTGTACCACCTGTGCTATGATCCTACAGTCATCATGTGAAGGTGGTCACAGTAGCTGCAGCTGCTGGTGATGTGAAGGAGGGTTGCTAGGGAAGTTTCAGTTGTCTGAACTGGAATTAGGAAAATGTAACTGTAGGCAATTGCAGATAAGCTGGACTGTATGGGTCATGGACTAAGAATTACTGGTAGAGTCCAAAAATAATAGATTTGACCCAGTAATACTCAAACGTTCACAAACTACCCCATAGAACTAACTTCTAGAATCACTGTCTTCACTGCACTCAAAAACCTAAGAAGGACAAGAAGAAAACCTGAGTTTTCACTGCAGTCTTTCACCCCTTGAAATCTGTGGGGAAAAACGTAAATATTTCTGTCTCCGCCCTTCTGAGAAGGCCAGGAAAGGGATATTTGTTTGGAGACTGCATTCTTGCTCCAGTACCAGGTTTTCTAACAGCTAATGCATAATACAAAGTTTATCCTGACAAGTCATTTGAATATTGCTCTCTGAAAGCATGAAGTTCTGCAGTTAAACCTACAGCACTGATAACATTGCTGTGTGCACTGGAGCCAATTCCCAGCTGCCGGGAGCTCTTCCAGGAGATGCTCCTTCAGAGTATTTGCAAACACCTACACACACTACTGAAGAGGATTACAGAGATTTGTGAAAGGGGAAATAAAATGCCTATAAAAAGAAGCATTTCCTTATTAGATATGGTGGGGTTTTTCCTTCTGGGCTTTTCACTTGTGGATAGCAGAAATAGGAATATGGTAAACATACTTTCTTGATGAATTGACTTGCTCCTTCTGCCAGATAAACTTAGCTTATTTCATCCATCTATTCCACCATCTATTATAATTAGTATAGCTATGTTCTGTATGATTTAAGGAAATTTTGATATATTTTCTAATACTGAATTTTTGTACTTCACATTTTGCTGGTAAAACAGCAACATGAGACATTGATTAATAAGCCTTGTATAATCCTCAGATGCATTTAGTAAATCACTTTTCTACTGTAGACTTTTGTCAGACCTATAAATAAAAAGAACAAGGGAAACTACACATAATATTTGTAAAAAAGTTGTCCAAATTACTATAATATAAAATGTTTGTATAATACTAATACAATGTTTGGCCACGAGAGATAAGGAAAAATAAGCTGACACGAAATTTAAAAAATCCAAAAGGTCATAAAAATGAGCCTTCATATACAAAAACCTAACCACATCACACAAAAATGATTGTGGTGATAAAAAAATGCATCACAGATGATTTGTTCTATCTGTATGTTATTTGCCACTAAGCACTCCATCAACATCCGTGGTAATATCAAACTGCTGCACGATTATGACTTTACTCTGCTAGATGTTTATAACAGCAGAACAAAAAGCAGTCCCTGTCTCAGCCCACAACCTCACCACTGGGCCATGTAGTATTGCCTTGGAGGCTTCTCATGTAGGATCAGGATTTTCTTCTTGGAGGTTCCTGTCACCAAGATATTTTCCAATTGTAATGAGGTACTTTATATCTGGATTTGATAAATAACAGGGCTCCACTTACTATTTTTTAAGGAAAAAACCCCATAACCTCATGTTTTGAAAAGAAGAAAAAAAAAAAAAAGATCATTTTCTTTCTTTACAACTTTCCATCCCTATTTTGTGTTCTGTTACCTGGGAACCTCCCTGTCATAAACCATCACCTCAGGGCACAGGTTAGTAGGAACCATTTGAAATGACACACTGAAAGTTAAATATATCAGCACCCGAATACTCTGTAGCATAACAGAGGCCCTCAAGAAGGTTCAATGTGGAAATTACCCACAAGACCCTCTGAAACGTGCAGCTCCAGCTAATTTCAATAGGAATTCAGGCTATTGTCTCAAAAAGATTTGAGACAAATAGGAAAAGGATTTGTATCAGATGTGTTAGTTTATAAACTAAAAATATTTCTTCTCCTTTACCTCCCCTTCTCTCCTGCCACTCTAATTACAGACCCTTTGGATGAAATTATGAAGTTTTACCTAGGTTATCTTCTTCTTATGCACCATGACCAGCATATGGGTTTTGAAGGCCAAGCTACATTTCATGGAAAGCTGACTGAACTGGGAGAAACAGGTGATCTGATTTCTTTTTAATGGAAGATATGATACCAACAGATCCATGTATTGATAAAAACGCACACATTCCCTTTTGATTTTATTCAGCACCCACTTGTAGGGACGTGCTAAAGGGAATTCATTTCTTACACCAAATATATAAAACCAGTCTCTTTGGGTTGTTACCACCAAGAACCATAGAAACGTGAGCTCTTTCTCACCATAAAAATACGTCTACTTTGCCAATGTTAAATAATTTCTATTTTGGTTCTCTGAAAATGTGATTGCAAAAATAGTTCCTACTTCAGCAACAAATCCACTCCTGAAGTGTGATCGGAGTCACATCTACTGAATTTTAGTGATAAAATGAAGGTTTTTTTGTGTCAGTCTCTAGAGCTGTAACATGTGAGAGCACCTGCTCTGGAACCCAAAGACAGAAGTCTGACATATTGTTAAATTAAATACTTAAAGAGTGGTGCCTGTAGGGTGCTGAGAGCCCAGCATTCCCAGTCCACATCAGTGGAGGTGCAAGCTCCCCAGTAGTGCAGGAGTGTCACTCATTAAAGACTTTACATCTCTGGCTGTCATTTGTTATCAAGCAGAGACATATGCAGTAGAGACCTTAAGGAGGTATGAAGGCTACTTCTCCACATAGACTCAGGATGAAAGTATGCATATTTACCTCTGATTTTATGTGTGCCATATTTTTATTTTTCTGTGTGCCAGTCATAGCTGTTAATTAAACACAGTCGCTTCTGTAAATACAAAAACAAGAACTAGGGCTCCAGGGCTATATACGCACACATTTTAGTAGCTTCTAAAAGAACTCTGTGAGAACTTCACTGAATAAACTAACAATTACAGTAGAGGACTGCAGGGCCTTCCTGAAATGATCTTCAGCAGCGAGGGAGGAGGGAGCCCTCTTCAGCAAGAGGGAACTCCGGAGGGAGAGTAGCCAGAGCAGCTCATCATTTAACAGCTTCTTAGCCTCCAAAATTCACTTAATTAACAAACTTGGGGAGAATGAAAGAAGCTACAGAATTACAGCCAACCTTCCCACCCTTAGGCTCTAATCCCTTTATTCTCCTGTCAGGTCAGTGAAAGAAAATATTTGCTGTTATGTGTAAAATCTGAGTCCTCATATACTCAGCAGAACTCTCACTGTCTTTGATGGGAATCAGGGTTAAGTCTGACCACAAATCTGGCCCTAGGATGATCAGAAGCCAAGCATTCAAGTCTGAAAATATAATAATCAGTAGAGCTTTTGACTTGCTTTTGAGTCACCATGAGTCCACCACCAATGCTCTTACTCAAACAAAAATAGAGCCTCGATTCCTGTGCAAAATCATGGAAATAAATGTTTCTGCCTGACACTCAGGGCCTTTCCTTCAGCACATGTCTGGAGCCCCTATTACAAGAAAGATATGGACGTGCTGGAACATGTCCAGAGAAGGGCCACAAGGCTGATCAGAGGACTGGAGCACCTTTCCTATGAGGATAGACTGAGAGAGTTGGGGTTGTTCAGTCTGGAGAAAAGAAGGCTCCGAGGGGACCTTATTGTGGCCTTCCAGTATCTTAAGGGGGCCTACAAGAAAGCTGGCGAGGTACTTTTTAGGATGTCGGGTAGTGGTAGGACTAGAGGGAATGGGTCAAAACCGGAGGTGGGTAGATTCAGATTAGACGTTAGGAAGAAGTTCTTCACCATGAGGGTGGTGAGACACTGCAACAGGTTGCCCAGAGAGGTGGTGGAAGCCCCATCCCTGGAAATTTTTAAGGCCAGGCTGGATGGGGCTCTGAGTAACCTGATCTAGTGGGAGGTGCCCCTGCCCATGGCAGGGGGGTTGGAACTAGATGATCTTTGAGGTCCCTTCCAACCCTGATGATTCTATGATTCTGTGTCCAACCCAGCTGGAAGTACTGGCTGGGGAGGATTGCCTTGTAGCATCCTTTACATCCCATATGAAGATTAACAGCACAGTGATCTCAATGAGCAAACACCTTCCTTTCAGAAACTCTCTGCTGGTGATGGAAATAGGGCATCACCCTGAAGAGTGAAAAAGCTCAGTTTCACTGCCTCCACAGAGATGGTGGTATTTAGTGGTTTAACCACCAAACCATAAACATAGGCACAGAACCATAAACATAAATATTTGCTGGAAATACTACACTGGAGTTTCATTTTAGTCACTGTTGTTTGGCTGTGTTCAATTAAGTAGATTAAAATTGCTTCTCAGTAGTCATTTCCCATTGCTTTCAATGCCTTTGCCCCTCATTCGGGAGCAGAGAAGTAGTAACCGCGTGGCTGGTTAATGCTTCCACAGTGTGCATGGCAGAAAGAGTTTTCATATAAGGAGGAAAGGAATTATACATGACTAAGATAGTGAAGGCACAAGGGAAAGGAAAGAGGAAAGTGATTTAGCAGAGCATTTCAAATGTTTTAATAAATCATAAATTTACACTGAAATGTCACTTTAGCAAGTTTCCTTTACACTGATCACTGAACGACAATATATTCTTGATCTGTGTGTATGTGAAAGGCTGTAGTGTGCTGCTATGTTTGCACAGCATTTCTGAGGAAAAATACTGATCGGAGAATAAATAATTTCAATTTTTACTACTACAGGTCTTTTCATATAGATTCTCTTAGTTCAGCATAAGAGTATTGTAGAAAGGAAAAGGAAATGATACAAATGCAGAATACAAGCCAAAGATCTCATTCAGAGTCCCTAAAAATACAAAATCCAGAAAAACCTGGATTGCTATTATACTGAAAATGGAACAACTTTATGCTCTACTGATTTTTTAATGCAGTAGATCTGGGAGAGAAGATGTAAGATGATGCCATGCAGAGATGCAAGAAAATATTTTTTGAAGTGGAAGAATCAGATAAATCATGAATCACCAGTGTCACTGCTAAATCTGCGCATGTTCTCATTGCTATTTTTAGATCACTGACCACCATCCTTACCATCCTTGCCCAAGGATTTTAAGCACTGTTTTCAAAGACTCATAAACAAAGGAGACAATCAAACGTGAGAAATCAGCATAACCACCTCTGTACTTTCTGACTTTCTCTTCTGCTCTGAGCTGCAACTGTCCATTTAAAGCACTAGTCCATCCCCAAATGTGAAGTCTTAGCCACAAACTATTTGCAGATTCAGCTACAAAACTACTGATTGATGGATGTAAAAATCAATAGGAATGTCTATAAGTCATCAGAGATAAGCTAGCTACCAAAGATACTGAAAATCCCATCCAGTTTTGATTCCACAGAAAAGATTCAGCCATGCCAAAAGCAGATATTGTAATTAGTATGTTTGATGTGGTTTTACAGAAAACACTCTCTGGAAGATATAGTAAGGGGTCTACCTCTATGTATATTCTTGTTACATTTTGAGATTGTATTGCTACAGACCTTATTGGTGCTAAATTCAATGAGATTCAAGAAAATACATGCTAAGAAGAGCAAATGGTTAAACAAAATCTTCTTTTTTGAAACTTGCTGCCATTGTACTACTGTAAGCATTGTTTATCTGAGGCATCTGTACAAAACATCATTTTCTTAAACTTTCTGTAATAGCCCAAGACAGAATAAAAACATAATAAAAATGTTTGCAGTAGGCAGCAAAATCAGCACTGTCTTTCCCCCTTCACCCTCCCAATTTCTACTTTCTGAACATCCCAAGTCATCAGATGTTTTATAACCACAGGATCAAAATAATGTATGTTAGAAGGGACCTCTGGAGGTCATTTGGGCCACTGCACTACACATCACCGACTTCAAAGTCAGATTCAGGTTCAAAACTAGACCAAGTTACTGAAGGCCACATCCAGTCTGGTGTTGAATACCCCTAAGGAGGGAAATTCCACAACCTTCCCAGGCAGCCTGATTCAATAATTGTCCAACCTCATTTTTTCCCCTAGAATCTATCTGGAATTTCCCTTGCTGTAAGTTGTGCCTTCCTTGAGTTCAAGCACTCTTTTGGCTCCCTTTAACAATGATTGAGGCAAAAACTGGGGACAACACAAGACCACTTCTGTGGCTTCAGACAATTGTGGCACTGCAATAGTCCTTGCTACTTGCATTCAAGATTTCTTCCAAAATATATTTTTCAAGCACACAATCTTAAGGGCTTTAAGTCACCTGAGGCTTTGCTGACACGCAGACTTCATGACCGCACACTGGCGTCTTTGATCAGCGACCACAAGACACATACCTGGTTGGCAGGGAAACAAGTTTTCACTGCTAACACTGAGACCTACAACATTTAATCTGAATATTTTAGCAAAGAGAAGATTAAGATATCTTAATCAGTCTGAAGTCCCTGGAAAGAAGTTCTTGAAAGAAGCTAATGCCTCTCTCAGAAAAACAAGGAGCAAAAACACTGATTGAGAGATGTTATTTTCTGCATAAAGCTCGTATGGCCCAAGGGAGAATATGGATGGCAGCAAAAGGGAATGGCTTTTTTTAAAAGCAAACATTGCTGAAGCAGTATCTCATATAACTAAGATTATAGCTAAAAGTGGGTACATATCAATCTCAGATGCTACTGTGAAAAAAAACCCTAACAACTTAATTAAATGAAAGAGTCAAGGAAAACTCAAAAATATNTGGGCACTCATGGCTAGACATAACACACACCATGTTATCAACACTCTCTGGGTCCCAGTACTGCAGTATGAGGGCTGTATGGGGAAAATCAGCTCAGACAGACCCACTACAGTCACACAGTGTGCTACTTCATTGATCTCTGTCACCTGGTTTACACAGCAATAGGAGTGACAGCTGAATGAGAGCTGTCCTCTACATTCTTTTTTTTTCCCAGTAAATGTTTGGTTTGCTGTTTCTGTAAGGAAAAAAAAAAGAGTTCTAGGGATTGACAGTTTGACATAACAGTTTAGATTAGCTATTGCACCTTGTAAAATAATTAGCCTGGAAGTGAAGAAGCAAGCTCAAGAATGTGCTAAATGGAGCAATCATCCAGCAAAATGAGCAGGGAAAGGATTTTGCAGTTATAGTGGAAGAATCATTGAAACATCCAGCTGCCCAGTACATATATGCAATAACAGAGGAGGCAAATGAAATACTATGTTTCTACACGTTGTCTTGTGCAATCAGAATAAAACCAAAACAGCTTACAGGATGTCCTGTATACATCCCACTGGTTGCTGTATGGGTGTTGTGCTGGCTCAGTCTCCAACATTTAATGCTGCCATCAGTTGCCTGCTCACACAGGCCAACCCTGAAATCAGCAACATCCCCTCAGAAGTCTTTTCAAACAATCCTGCCATGGGTTCCTATGGGCCCAGCTCTTCTGCTGCCCACTGTGTAACCAGCATCACCTGCTGGACACAATAGACAGAGATAGTTCCCTCAGTGGCACTTCACATGGAAGAACACCACCAAGAAAGATCAACAAGATACAACCAGCTCCAACAGAAACCACACCCAACAGAAAACTCCACCAGCCAGCTTGGCTCCAGGTTGATATAGCCCTGGCCTCACCCACCACCCCAACTACAACCACCTGGATGAGGGTGGAGCCACAGAGACACAGGTGGGCCAGGTTCTGCCTCTGGAACCTGAAGCCAATAGGGAAACAAAACATTCTGCTGGGTTGTGACTCATCCACAGGGCAACTCCAACTTGGGGCCCACAACTGAGGCCCCAGCACTTCAGGGAGATAGCTCCAGGTACCCTACTCATTGTTTGACTAATGAACTCAGACAGCTATTCCATTCAAACACCAGCAGTCACACAGAATAAATTACCAAGTAACCAAAACAAACATAAAATGAACTCAATGAGTGCAAGTGCTGGTTTGCTTATTTTGGTGAGAAGGCAGAAAACACACCTAATGGAAAAGTAATTTGCACATGCAGACCTCTGACTGTAGCTCATACACCCTGGGGCAGCACTGAAAATGCTCAATTTCATAGTTATGAAATAGTCAGCAAGCTGATTAGTAGGAGACAAAGGTAGTATTGAAACGAAGAATGGTTTATTGATTTCTGATCAACCTCTCTTCAGGTGTATCTCAAGCACACTCTGCAAGCAGCCTTTCTAGGCAGTCACTCCTTAATGTCAGATGCTGCTCTGCCAGGAGAAAGGTCCTGTCCCTCCAGGATCACGCCCAAGTGCTCTCCCCTCTGCTCTGTGGTGTGGAACAAAGTACAGTGTGTAGAGACAACTGGCAAATTTCCTTCAAATCCGCTCCCCTGATTTGTACTAATGCAATGCTTGTGCTAATTCTTCTGGATGTCCCCAGCGTGCCTGAGCTGGTGTCATGTGGTACAGCCCCACCTACTGATGCGAGGAGGCCCTGGGTAACGGGATGACTCTGCTGCCTGGGTTCAAGCAAACATTTCTGTTTCTGAGTGCCAGTATCTTTAGAAGACAGGAACACAAGGAATAGTGACATGATGTTAAGAAGCCTGAAAAACTGTAGCTTAGGTTTACCCAAATGACAAAAGACAGTGCTCAGAACTTGTTCAGAAGCAGTGTGACACCAACTTCTGAGCAGCCCTAATCAAAGGCAAAAATTCATCTGTTAGCACTCTCTCGAAGTCACACCAGGGATGAATTTGACCCCTGGTGCAATGGGAGCATAATCAAATGACACTAAGGGAAAGGGCTTTAATTAAGTAACATTCAACTATAGTCATATTATTTTTACTGTATTACTGTATATTTGTTATGTATGACTTATTCTTCACTCAGTGTTATTACAGTAATATTTCCCAAGTGGTGTAAGATTTTATTAGCACTTTGTCTTATTTGACAGCTTTATTCATGCACCAGCTCAAGAGACTTTATAATTGTACTTCCCATTACTAATATACTCCTATATGAACACCAGAGTAAGGCACTAAAACAACATAATTGAAAGAAAAGGAATCTAATTTCTTTTTATACTGCAGAGGAGATTCTGCTTCCAGCAAGTATGAAAAATATCATAACTCAGGATGTGCTACAGAAATAGGGAAAACTTTTTCCCTATGGTCTGCTATGTCCCACATTTCAGACTAATCTTAAGAGCAGAGGAACAACCTTTAATGATTTAGACGATGCTAAGATCCATCAGTATTCCCCAGGGAATGATATTCAGCTCCCCTGGGGAGCTACTTCAAACCCCCAAGTTTTCCTGTCAACTGAGGGAGAAGTATTCATACCCTTCTCTAACGCCCACTCTCAGAATAAGGCTCACATGTGGTACCTGATGTGGGGAACTGTTATTTTGGCACCATACATCCAAGCTGGCAGATATTAACTTCACAATAAAAATGCCTGTACCTCCAAACCTTCTGTGCTAAAACATTCCACCCCAGAGGAGATGGGTCTACCACTTAGCAGCACCCCACAAGTGAGTAGCTGAAGGAGGAAAGTTGACAAGTGAGTTTCTACTTAAGCTTTTTTTCCACAGGTGTAATGATATTGATACCTATGCATGGACACGGGGGTGGAAGGGGAAGACACTGCATGCCTTAGCTTTAGCTATGCTGGTTCTTCTATCATCTTCCCCGAGCAGAGGTACAGCTAGACCCTATGCTGAGAAAAACCAGATGCAGTGGGAACACTCCTTCTCCATCCTTGCAGAGAACAAACTGTCTTGTAGACACTCGGAGACTGTCTGTAGAGTCTCAGAGACTTGTTTAAACCCACAATGCACTGTAAGTGCCCAATTCCAGATGTTTTCCATCATTCTTTAGGATTTTCATCTATTCTTTGAGAAATGATCATTCCAGTCTTGCCTAAAAGATTCTCTCCTTCTCTATCTTATGGAGATATTTTACTTTCTACAAGAAATCAATCACCCCCTTTACTTTTTAACTGGAGAAATACAGCAGGAACCTCTTCACCACCTGCCTCATCTTTCCTGTTCATGCACTCTGGCTTGACAGGCTGGCATTTAGTCCCCGGCAGAGGTCTCCTGGTGATGAACCTGCTAAGCAGACAAGCCTTCTGGAAAACCCTGCCTATGGACACCCCCGGCAGATTAAACCATTTAGAACTTTTGCACTTAATCCCTGTCGTCTCCCCTATGGCTTCTAGGTCACACTTTTTGCTCCTGATTTTTAACCACATTTCCACAATAGGCTTATTTTACTCGGGAATTCAGATAGCTCCCAGCCAGAAGTGGATTTCATGCACCAGAACTTTTCAAGCCACTCCTTTAAAAGGAAGACAAATTTCATTTTCTTTATGTAATCCTTCCCTGTAATTACTATTAGCAGCAAAGAGCAGTTACAATAATCGAATCAACCTGAATAAGCAGGTTGTTATAAGTTTCTCCTGGGAGAAAAAAAGACACGAGACATCTTTCAGTGATGGATATTTGTTTTTTAAATATCACCATGATTTCCAAGCCTGCATTCTCCATGTGGCTCTTTTTGAGTGCAGCAAGAGTTGGTTGCTCCCATAGGAATGGGAGTTGGGGGCAGTGAGAGCTATCCACAGGGCACCCATCAGGGCAGGGTCTGGCAGCCAAAGCCCATCCCAATGCTCAAGTCAGGAGCAGGGGAGGTGGGGAAGGCTGAACACCAGCCCAGCCGGGGTTTGCTGCAGCAGAGGCTGTCCTTTCCATGAAACAGACAGTCTTTCCCAGTCAGCCACTGCTCCTGTGAAGGCTGATGGTGGAGACAGACAGGCAGACAGTGAAGACAGAGTGCCCTCAGCCCCCCCAGGGCCATGCTCAGAACACCTGGGTCTCCTGTGCCAGCTCATGTTTTGTTATCTTGTCTGTGGACAGTCTGGGGCAGCAGGGGGTGGAAGAGACAGAGAGAAAGACAAACCTCTCTTTCCACTTGGGGAAATGAGGTATGGAGAATCCTCACTCCAAACTCAACCTAGGATGTGAAAAGGCTCAGCTTAACAAATGAAATGTCATCAGTACTTCAGATGTACATATACATCAGCAGAGGCTTTTTTCTACAGCTGCTGTACACCAGACTTTGGGGGAAAGCAAGAAGAACTGAAGAGAAAAATATGAAAAATAGTGGGGGTTTTCATGACTTTGAAGTGGTGGCAACATGCAGACATCTGACCACAGCACTGGTTACACCACTGGCCAGCTTAAAAACCAGCATTGTGGTACCTCTCCTTTTGCAACTTTAAAACATGCGACCAGTTTGTCAGTGCCGTTTTGAACACCATTTTCCTACCAAACAGACCTGCAACAGATAACCACGGCTGTCCTGACCTGCTCTGCTACTCCTCAGCCACACTGCAGAGGGATTGCCTCCAAGTGCTGGTTACTGCTGCAGCCAGTGCGAGCTGCAGCCAGATGAGAGGAGTGTAACCAACTGGAAAAGCTCAGGGCTTCATGGGTACCAGGAGGAGAAAGTGTGCCATTAAGTAACAACTTGATACACTACATCAACTAATGTCTAAATTTATTTCTCCTCAGACAAGTATCTGCATTAAGGAAAAAGCTTAGTGAGTATATTAAAATACTGGAAATCACACACGAACATTATTTAACAGCACACAGTGATGTGGCCTTATTACTTCAAGGTAGTGGTGATATTTCTGCTAAAAACTTTGTGACTACTACAATTTCTAATCCCTCCACTACATGCAAGTTAAATTATCATGAGTCTCAAAAACTCATGAAATTAATTAGAGGAATTCACAGCATCAAAAATGTGTTTTACATCTCTAGACAAATCTTATTATCATCATGCCCTTCAGAAATATGTTATATATTCCCAGCATGTCATATTTTACATAGCATTACCATTAAATGGTAATGAAAAAATCAGAGAACAATGATTAGGATGAATCTGGTAATATATTTCAGTTTTAAGAGATTAATTGTGTTACTGACAAGCAAGATAAGATATTTGGACAGTGGCATTAGATGGTTCTGAATAAAAAAAAAAATCTTCATTTTATATTAAATGTACTTCTAAAAAGTGTTTCCAGTATTCTAAGTAAGGTATAATAAAAAAAGAGCAAAAGGAAAAGTTTTCATTGCATGGAGTCTGCAGAATTGCTAGGAGAGTATTTTGAGACTAAATAGAATTCCTACTTAGCTGAAAGTAATTAGGGGCACAAAATTCACAGTAAAGGTGCAGTCCCAGAATCTGCAGAATTACAAATCTCTCACATTAATGGAGAAGCCTGTGGACATTAAAGGCAAAAGTTGATCTAATTCTGCTTCCTGAAGATGGTATGAATTTTGCAGTAATTTGTGTGAACAAGACAGATCTTACTAAATACACCCAGACAGAAGCTCGGGTTATCACTTGCTGTTTCCCTGTTTTGCATTTAAAGCCAGGATGGCTGGATTCTTATTGTCTTCCCCAAAAGCTAAAGATGGTTTCATGGTATACTTGTCTGGGACCTGTTGAGGAAGCAGATTATTGCTATTACTCCAGATCCAGAAGTGAGATTGTAGAGCTTACTTAAGAAACACATTAATTTAATTCAGCAGAAAGCAGGAAAGGCTCAGCAACCGTGCAGACAGCAGGTTGTGACAGGCAGTTTGAAACTTGGATCTCACTCAATCAGCTCAGACTAGGATCCAGTTGTGTTAGCTACTGAAAGCTCCTGCCAGTAGGACTGTCTCATTATCTAGATAAATATGATGCACAAAACCATGCTAGAGCATCATATTGCATAAATCTCAGTTTCATGTGAAAAACTAACGTATAGAGTGCTTAAATATTATGCTAGTGGTTACACAAAATGAGAATTGAATGTACATTTCCTGTGGACCATGAGCTCCTGCCCCACACCACCCAGCATACAGAGAGGACAATGTAAGCCAGTAGCTGGGGGGACAATGTAAATCAGCATCTGGGATATGGAATCTCCTAGGTACAACACAAAGTGCTCTGCAATTAGTAATTCTTCCAAATGTTCTGCAATATTGTGCTCACCTGTGTTGGTCAATGCCATTTGAAGGATATTTTGTTGGCTGCATGGACATGAAAGGAATTCTGTTGCACATAAAAGGAGTTGTGCTATTATGCACATCCTAAGCTTTGTCCTGTCTCAGTTTTAATTAATACTAATCAATGCTTTGCAAAGACAGGAGGAAGGCTGTTCCTCTTTTGAATCCCTTCTTTCTGTAAATCCTTCCTGTCCCAATTAAGCTAATCAACATTCTTACAATGCTTTTTTCATATGAAACCATCACTATTCCTTAAATGTGTTGCAATCTACCAATTACCATTTCCTACCACTCATAACACATTTTCTTTTTCATTGGCACTTCAAAATATTCTCACGTTCTACAATATCTCATTAAACTGGAATCCAGATTATTTCTATTGTGTTAGCAAGTGTGTCACTAGCACTATAATGGTTATCTTTTTCCTATTTTAACTAGTCAAATGAAGCAAAAATCAGTTCCATTTCATTCTTTACAGATGAATTCCAACTCCTTTTATTTAACCATACCTATTTATACTTATTTCCAAAGCTACACTATTCTACTGTGTGGTGAGTTGACCCTGGCTGGATGCCAGAGTCCCATCTTAGCTGCTCTATTGCTCCCCCTCTCAGCTGGACAGAGGAGAGGAAATATAATGAAAGGCTCATGACTTAAGGACAGGGAGAAAGCACTCACCAATTACAATTATGGGCAAAACAGACACAACTTGGGGAAATTAGTTTAATTTATTACCAATAAAATCAGAGTAGGATAATGAGATATAAACCCAAATATCAGAAACACTTTCCCCCTACCTCTCCCTCTTTCTGGGTTTAATTTTATGAGCCAAGAGAGAAGATGTAACAAATAGATGGAGCATGGAGGTAATAAGATAATCAAGGCCAGTAAAACAAGGAATGATCACAGAAAAAAGACCTTGAAAGTTTCCGGGGATGGGGATTCTACCACCTCTCTGGGCAACTTGTTCTAGTGTTTCACCACCCTCACTGTAAAAAATACCTTCCTTACATCTAGACTGAATCTACCTTCTTTTAGTTTAAAACCATTACCCCTTGTCCTGCCTCAACAGGCCCCACTAAAAGGTTTGTCTCCATCTTTTTTATAGGCACCCCTTAATTATTGAAAGGCCTCAGTGTGGTCTCCCCAGAGCCTTCTCTTCTCCAGCCTGAACAACCCCAACTCTGACTTTCTTCAGAGGAGAGGCACTCCAGCCCTCTGACCATTTTTCTGACCCCCCTCTGGAATTCCAAATGTTAGGGCTGGGCTGGCTACTAGACAAATGACAGATGTTCTCTTTTAACCTCTGTCCCTTCCCCAAGGGGAAGAGAAAGGGAATAAGGAAGAAAGACTTATGAATTGGAGAAGAAATCTAAAACAGCTTTAATGAAAAGAATAATAATGAAATGAAATCTATATAAAACCAATATTGAACCCAACCCCCTTGATGGCAATTACATCACCTCGTTACATCATCACTGATGCTGTGGCACAGCCACTGGGGAAGTCCCAGACTGGACTCAGCAGCAGATGGGAACTGGATTCACAACACATAGATTGGGATCAAAGGCAGAAGAACAGACAGAGTCCTCCTTGAACACCAGACACTGAAGAAGAGCTTGACCCTTATGATCTGTCAGCTTTACATTGAATATGATATATATGGGATGGAATACCTTGTTGGTCAGTTTAGGGTCACCTGTCCTGGATGCTCCTCCCCACAGGTGCAACCTTTTGCTTTCTGCACCCAACATGGCACACAAGATTTATCAGTGACCTTTGTCTGCAAAGAAGTAGGTATAACCAAGAGCCTTTCTGCACACACCAATCCTTGGCAGTAACTATAAACATGGAGTCCTATCACTGCTAGAAGCAGACACTGTCTACGAAAATATGCCTTTAACTTCAGAAGGTGCAGTTACTTAGAAGAAACTTAACTGAAAAGTAAAATCACTGAACAGAACTAGTTCTGTTCTAGCTCAAACTAGGACAGAGCCAAAAATCTCTATGTCAGAACTAAGTTCTGACTGATGAGTGACCAGACTGGAAGGTGACTGGCCTAAGGGGACAACGAGGTCCCCCAGTCCTCCACAGGGGACTGACATAAGCCAGATCTTTGTTGAAAAACTGAAATGCCAATTCTTTTTACCAGAAAGAACACTCCATGTATTTGTTAGGTGTCCAATTTACATGAAGCTAAACGAGCATTAACAAAAAAACAATTTATAGCCACTTAAATAAAAATTATTTTTCCTCTCTGTTATCCAAATTTTCCTACAGTAGTTTATGACATTATAAACCTTCTGAGATTCTCTCATTGCCTTTAAATCATCCTAGGAAAATACTCAAACACAAGTAACAACTACAGGATAAAAAGTATCCATCTTCTTTTTGTTTGGGTAAGTTCTGTATCAAACCGTCAGTATGCACCATGTTATTTAAAAAAAGATAGGGCTGGATCTGCCTTATTCTTTGAAATGTTTTGAGGCACCAGTAACTAGTTTTCATTTACCGAAATTGTAGATAATGGGTAGCAGAAAATTTTGTCTTCAATAAAGAAAAATAATTATTTTTCTAGATGTATTTATGCTTTGCATGAAATGAACTTTTACTTTGAACAGGTCCTCTCCCAGAAAAGTGAGATCATTGAAATCAGGGCAGAAAAGTCCATAGTACACCCTGACACATGATTCAACATAAATAAGCTTTTCAAGCTTAGTCTATTTGTCTAATCATACGTTATTTGTAACATTAAACATTTGCTTCTACGCTGCACTATCCAAAGCATTTTCTTTCCAACCAATTTCAGTGCATTAAGAGCATCAGAAAAAGACTGTACTTCCCTCTGATTAAAAGAAATCTGATACTGAAACTGGAACTGATTG
Source organism: Brachypteracias leptosomus (assembly GCA_013401335.1). NCBI lineage: Eukaryota > Metazoa > Chordata > Aves > Coraciiformes > Brachypteraciidae > Brachypteracias > Brachypteracias leptosomus. The sequence goes on along the minus strand of VYZX01007008.1, from coordinate 24,794 downwards.
AGACTGTGCCCAACTGTTCAGAGAACCAATTATTTTACACATTAACCTAAGCTCCCCTCGGCAGCTACTGTAAGCGAAGAACATGTCAGCTCCTGGTTTAAGATGAAGACAAAATACCACCACTATTGAATTATCACAGGCTCCATCTGTGCAGAAATTTAAAATGGAATCCAAATAAAAACATGTTTACACAATTTCACATTTCAGAGTACACATCTAACCCCGCGTTGGTTTTCTATACCCCACAATTCTTTTTTAATGGATGTTAAGTAAGCTTGAGGTACAGAAGATTTTCTTAGTGATCCAAATTTTTACTGAGGAATTCAGCTATTCAAAACAAAACAAAAATTATTACAATTCCTTTTGTTGTTATGCGTTTGAATCAGTGCATGCAACACCACACAAATTGTCAAAATATAGACAGGCTGGCTTATTTTTGGAGATTATCATAGAGGCCAAATAAAAATAATCTGAATTATATATATTACTTTATTGCTAAAAATTCTTCTGGGGATTTGACTATTGGAGCTGAATTCCAAAAGCAAAAAACCCACCACAATCTAATAGGTAAATGAAATAGCAGCTGTGCAAACTCTTCCAAAAAGTCACTAAACTGCATTGACATTTCTGGCAGAAGACAGAAAGTCACTGTATGTTCTGGTTCCCAGTGTGACTACAGTGTGTCTTAGGGCTAAATCACTCGTGGAGATCCGCTCTTAAGTGAGAAATCTTTGAGGATGTCTGTACAAGACCAACATAATGCACTTCTGCTGTCCCTGATTTTGGAGGATCTTTGCTAGTGGCTCTGCATCTGACTTCTGATTCATTAAACATGCTTGTGTGTTTGCATAAAATACTCTTTCTTTTCTGTGCCTTGTTAAGTAGCTTCTGTTCAGAGCTACTTTGTTCCTTGTTCCACAGTACTTCATTGCTCAGGTCAACTTATTCAACATATACAATGTGTATGATCCCTGTAAGTGTTTTGGGATTCCTTGATCTGGAAGTCAAACATGACCTAAGAGTTGCAAGGAAAGAAGGCATACATGGTCACGTCCATTATGTCTGCCCTCCTCTTGCTCATAAGTATTAGAATAAAAGGGCTGATTTCACCTCTATTTGACAGGAGGTAGAGATTTCAGAGATGTAATGCTTTGACAATGCACATGGGCTCTGAAAGGCAATTTGACCTGATTTAACAGACTTTCTTTGGGCAATGAAGGACCTATCTACCCCACAACAAAGTGTAGTGCAGAGATACTTCAGCTGGTGGCAACCACACTCCAGAGTCAGAAGCAACAGCAGCCCAGCTGTGCCCCTCTGAATGAAAAGACTGCACTGCTTATTATTTGAGGCAGGGTGCAGCCATACCTGCTCAGGCTGCAACAAAGCTGGGTATCTCCACCAGGCAATGTAGGTTAGGTGCAGTCAGAATGATGACTGAGGATGAAAGGGACCTCTGTCAGACATTTCTGACACAGACTGTTTACTGAATAATTGAGAGTACTGTGAGCATAACCAAGGAAATACTGAGTTGGGACTTAGCAGTACTGACACTATTTTAAAAATGAAACATGAATAAATTAAACAATGACTCGCTTCCCAACCATAAGCAACTAGCTTCCAGGGAAGAGTCAAGAGTCAGAAGGGAGCTAATGGTGAAACTGCAGACATCTGAAGTTTGCCTTAAGGTCCAATCACTACATTTTCAAACAGGGACCAAAAAAAGAGATGCTAAGAGAAGTCTGTGACCAATTTAGAACTGATGGCCCCATCTTGGATTTTTGATGGCTTAAGAGGAGAAAGAAAAATCATGACCTGGGACAAAATTCTCAGACCCTGGAAAAATCAATGTTTAACCTTTGGAAAATAATTAGAGTAAAGGAAGCCATACAGTCCATGAAACGTATGCAGTGGTCATGACAGAACTATGGAAGATAAAATTTAGACCCTATGTATGCTAGAAAAAACCAAACAACAGCACCCCTCCCCCCCCAAAAAAAAAACAAAAACAACAAACCACAACCAAACAGACCCAACCAGACCCAAACAGACCCAAACAGACCCAAACAACTAAGAGAAGAAAAGCACGAAGACCTCAGAGTTTCAAAATGGTGCATAGACCTTATATGCTGTAGCAAACACATGGCAAAACAAGACAGAAACTAAGATGCAAGACACAGTGGATTTCTTGACTTCGGAGGAGCCTGCACGTGTCAGCAGAGAAGTTCCAGGCAAAGATGACCAATTGAGCGTTACAGCAGTCCCACTGGAAACAATGAGACTTCTTTTGTGTCATATTATCAGGCACATACTGAAACACTTTGTTTTGTTACCTCAGGGCAAAGGATTTCACACAAGCCAAAATGCTGGGTTAGTGAAAGAAGTGTTACAAGTGTAAAGTAACAACTAGAAAAGGTACACAGAGATGCTCGATTCCTCATAAAATGTATATCTTTTAATACTGGTAAATCCCCAGGTCTCTAAGAAGATGAAGCACCTCTTTTTAGCTACACACCAATGAAGTCATGGTCTTATCTCTCAGGGATAAACTTTTTGTTCTGTGAAACTTAACTTCCTATTTTCTTTTTTTTTTTTTAATTCCCCACATGTTGTTGGATTTGTTTTTCATGATAATGTGCATTTGGTCCTCAGTTATTCCTTCAAATGTCATCCATAAATATATATCCAGAAGATCTGATAGCATGAACATCTTTGATATTTGGTCTTGGACAAATTACTCTTTCACAGTATCCTTTACAATACACACGGAAAATATATGAAGAAGGAGACAGCAGATTTGAAAGGTGATTTGCACTCCTCAGGTGAAGAAATGGCAATAAAAATAGGAGATTTATGATGTAATTTACTCCTTCATTAAGCAGCAGACATTGTTAACTGTCAGCCAATGGCAGTAAGGATTTCAGTATTGGTTCTGCTTAGTGTCTCATTAAAAACTGATAAAAGAAACAGCAGTCTAACTTAAGCTAAACCTGCTACTTTTCCAAATGAAGTATGCTGTCATATTTTTACAAATTAGAATATAGATGTATGTGGATGTGTGTGCAACTACTGAACATCTCGCTAAATTTTTAGCAATATCACATAGTGAAAAACCTGTTAAGTCAGTTCTGCATAACACACAGTGAAGTACAATGGTTAATATTTTCTTCACCTACTGAATCTTTTCTTTCTGGAGTGAAGTGTGATATTTGACACATCTTTTGGTGCAGATTCAATGAAGTATGCATTGTTCTGTGCTATAGCCTCACAGCTGACTTCCACGGTCCATATTCTGTCTAATTTCTAAGTCACAGATGACCTTGCAAGCAATCTACTTTTATTACTTTCTGTCAGCTAGCTGGGCTGATGTATAACTCTATTTCTATAAACAGGCTATTTCCTCAGCAGGTATCTGAATTTTATCAAATGTATCATTTTTCAAAGGAAGCTCTTCCTATAGGCACATTTTTTCTTGTTTTAAGAGCAGTCTGTACTTGAAAGAGACGATCACCATTACAAGTTTTTTTTTCCTAAAAATAGTCTGCATCATTGCATATAAATTCCTACATAATGCCACATTTTCATATGAACACACTCAAGTTGCATTTGTATTGCAAATGTATGCATGCAAAATAGGCATTTGCACAAGCAAAAGAGATAAAGGATTGCACAAATTCAAGGGAGTTTGGCATAACTTAGCCTGATTCTCCATATGCAAACATCTAGCCTTACACATCCTAAACATAATGCCGTTTATGTCAACTTTAAAAACTGGGACATTTATGGTGAACATTTTGTGCAGTGCAAGAAAAGGAATAGCTATGGAGTCCCCAGAAGTTCATGTTTTAGACTTTGAGGGCTTTGAAAAGTTATGCACATCTTACCAGTGAGACGTAAGCTGTTGGCATACACATTGCCTCTGGGTAGCCTCTGTGAACGTCCAGGTACCTTCAACCTTCCTGACCTCTGTGGGACTTCACTGATGGGATTCTAAATTTCACAAAGACCTAAGGGAAGAACAATCAAGAATAGTGTAATGCACAGCTAAGTTTCCATCTGTTCAGAAATCAATCTAACCACCTTTGTTTTGCCATGGCTAGTACGTTCACTTTCTTTAGGGTGTGCAATGAGATAGACATCAGTGAGAATAGTATATTTGATAAGAAGCAGTTTTGGTTATTCATGTAATAGGGATTTAAAAGAGAGATTGTACAAAGATTTGCCAGATATCCTTTTGAGTAAAAGAATGAAATATAAAAGACACTCATCACAGTGGACCAGCTGAACCCCTTACTGAGGCAGACTACTCAGTAAAAAAGACAGATGTATCCAGCAAAGAAGCCTGGGTCTGAACACGGTATTTCAGTCAAACTAAATCTGAGCTGAACTACAGAGATGCTTCTTACTCCTGGAAATTTCCAGTGGCAGATACACTCTATCCGTTTATCTCATGTGGATATGCCTGCCTGTTAAGACAGAATCACAGAATGTTTTGGGTTGTCTGGGACTTTTAAAGGTCATCTACTGCAACCCACATAAACTTTCCACAGTTCAACAGTCCACACTAAATGTCTTTTAATCCCAACAGAGGCCTGAGCCTCCTTAAACTTTTTAGTGTCCCAGCCTAATGCCCAGGCAGATTCTTGTAACATGAATGCTGAGGAACTACCTAGATCTCCCATCACTGCTGGACTGCAGCCTTCAATCATAGTTGTTCATAGTCAGTTACTTGGCTGAGCCTACAGATGCCCCTTGCTTTCAAGGCAGTCGCTACACCAGTCTTCTAGTACCAAATGCAATCTCTGCAACAACTTTCTCTTACAACAGAGGAGAAGTAATACAGAATTAGTAATAAAGTCACAATCAGTCAGATTTTGCTCCTTGACATGGCAAATATATATCTTATCTATGCAAAACAACCATGACAGATTGCATCCATGGGTGACAGAACAGCTTGTTCAAATCAAAGTTTCCCCCCTCAAAAATAAACAATTGTGGTAACAGGTTTCAGTAAGACACTGGGCCACGTGCTGTGCTGTCTTGATTTTGGGATAAATAAGCCTGTGCCCTGTTGTTTGTTGGATGAATACACCTTTGGGACACGTGACAGTGTACAACTAGAACATGATGACTCAACATTCAGGCATTTTAAATCAAGACTTCAAAACCAAAAATACTTAATTAATACTTGGTAAACATTATCTAATTGAACCTTGCAGTGCTCTCAAGTAGCTACTACTATTAATACTTGACTGACACCGACCCTGCAGTTAAATAAGCTGCTTGCAGCCACCAATGGAGTTGATATCAGAGCCATGATTAGCACTCAGGAGCTCCTGACTCATGGTGCAGTTTCATGTTACAGTGAACCTGATCTAACAGCAAGCTGTGACTGAGAACAGAAGCCTGCTCGCCCTCTTCCCTGGGCTCCTGTTGACCGTCCTGCACCAGATTTAGCAGCCATGCAACCACACAGCTGAGCCACATGATGCTTAATGTCAGGTGCCCTGAATCTACTGCAGATATATAGTGATCCTACCTCTCCAGGAGACTGAAATCACAGTACATGCAACGTGGATATCTCTGTATATCTGCAGGAAGTCCAGCATAATAGACTTGTTTATGTGGGTGGCATGAGGAAGGTGCAGATGTTGCATCTAGAGCCGCACCAGCCCCTAGGATGGCTCTGCAGGGTGACCCCCTTACCTACAAAAGGTTCTGCTAGAAAGCAGTCATCTCAGGCATAGGGTATAAAACATCTGTGGGCTGACAGGCTATCTATAATCCAGGGTTCTTGGTAAAAAGCTTCCTTTCTGCCTTACTGCCTTTAAGATTTTTGAGTCATTAAGGAGATGCCAATATGGTTAACCTTCTGCTGTTATTTGTGCTGCTTCATAGTAGGAGTAATCATTGTTCAGATTTGCCAATAATTTCTGGTTTTGATGAAACATAATTGACTTTTTTTCTTACTTTTTCAGAGAAAATATTTTAAGACGTATTTTATTCACTGAAGAATTCGCTTATTTTTCATTTTGTCACAACTTGGTAATATGTTTACACATAGGAGTTAGAGTTCACTGAAAACAGAGGAACAGTTTGTGTTGCAAAACTTAGCTCATAAGTATATATTGATAATTGCATATCTAATAATGAGTTACAATTATGATCATCACCATAGCTGAAGTTATTCTTAGCTCTGAGGTCATAAGCATGCTCTATGACTCAACCAACCATCGTAACTCCTAACCACTTGGTTTTCGTTGCTAGTTCTACCACTTGAAATAACTTCATTACATAAGGAGTACACATACTCGGTCACCCGGATGCAAATAAGAAAACTATTTCCAAACTCCTATGCTAGAGGTACCTCCCCCTCCCCCCAGCTCTACAGTTCCAACTATCAATTTTAGTTTGTCTTGGGGCTGTAGATTTTCAGACCTTCCTGCGGCTTTTTTGGAGACATTGCCTCACCTGCACAGCTCTGGCTCAGCAGAATGCTTCTGGACAGTCAGGAAGACTGCTCCTCCATCCCAAGCAGCAGGGACTTCCCCTCCCCTCCCCATAATGCTTTATGGTTGGACTCAATGATCTTAAAGGTCTTTTCTAGCCTAAATGATTCTGTGTAAACAAAGGATAAAGCACTGAAAACTTGCTCAGACCTTTGAGGTCATAGCTCACAGGAGCCACTGAACCTGCTTATCTGCAGCAGCTCCTGCTTTCTGCGCCTGCAAGGCATCCACGTATCTCCAGCTTTTTAGATGACCATTCCAGCTCTTTCATATTTGCTTCTCTCCTATCCATGGCAACTCCTCCTCTCATCATCCCTCTGTTTTTCCTCCTCCATCACATGCCCCATGAGCCTGCCATACCACCTGCCTTTCTCCATCTATCCTCCTTTATTCTCTTTCTCATACACCCTGACATATCTGAGCATCTTTGCAGCTTCTGACACCCCCAAACTTTCTTCCTCCTTCCATTCTCCACATGATCCTCTCTCCGGATAAGGTCTCACTTCACCTTTTCCATGCAAGTGTCTTTGGCATCTTGATTTCAGTTCTTCCCCTTACTTTCAGGGTTCTGGTTGAACTCCTGAGTGGACTCCTCCCCCTTCTGGCTTCAGAAGATACCATGAAAAGTGCTAGAAAAAAAAAATTAAAAGAGAGTTTGTACTAGGGAACTTAAAGTTAAAGCTTAATAGAATCATGAATTGGTTTGAATTGGAAAGGACCTTAAATATCATCTAGTTCCAGTTCCCCTGCCATGGTCAGGGACACCTTCCACTAGATCAGGTTGCTTAAAGCCCCATCCAACCTGGTCTTGAACACATCCAGTGTTGGGACATCTACAACTTCTCTGGACAACCTGTTGCAAGGACTCATAGTGAAGAACTTCTTCCTTACATCTAATCTAAATCTACTGTTTTCCAGTTTGAAGCCATTACCCCTTGTCCTATCACTACTAGCCCTTGTAAAAAGTCCCTCCCCAGCTTTCTTTGTTACAGATCACAAAAAGCAAAGCACTAAGCTCTACTGGTATACAAGCTATGTAATCCAGCTCTTTCTTCAAGGTTAAATTTTTAATGGATATTAACTACAAATTCCCTTTGGAAAAAAAAAAAGATAATTTAGATATCATTCCAATAACAGTACACTTTACAATGATAACTTAGATAATTAAGATATTGGTGGCAACAGTCTCTGACCTTTGTAAAGTTCTCAGAAACAAGCCCTTGACACAACATAATTTATACTGGAATGTAATGACTCAGCAATTGCCTTTTTTTTTCTCTCCTGTGCACAGTGATTTCTAGAACTAGACTTCATATCTGTGAGGAGCAACCAGAAAACTGGAGCACAGAGCAGCAAAGTTAAACTTGTCTGAGTAGCTTAACTGAACATTTCAAATATTTTACAAACAGTTGAAGTGCTAGGGCCTGAGCCACAGACCCCGAACCAAAGTTGACCTGTGGATGAACTCCACAACCAAACAATATATTTTGTAGCAGCAACCAGAAAATTTTTTTGTGTCTGGAGGTGTGCTGCAAGGCCACAGGACCTACTGAGAGATATGCGGCCAAGACCAAAATAAATAGAGATGCTCATTTGGGTTCCTCCCTGTTGTTCCAGTTCAGTCATCATCACTTTATGTTGCCATCAGTTTCCTGATCACACAGGCCAACCCTGAACTCAGCAACATCCTCTCAGAAGTCTTCTTACAAACATCCTGCCTTAGGTTCCTGTGGGCCCAGCTCCTGCCAGACACAACAGAGATGGCTCCCTCAGTGGCCCTTCACATGAAAGGACAACACCAAGATAGCTCAGCAAGATGCAACCAGCACGAACAGAAACCACACCCAACAGGAAGCTCTTCTGATTGATCAACTTCTGGTTAATACAGCTCTGGCCTCACCCACCACAACCACCTGGGTGAGGGTGGAGCCACAGAGACACAGGTGGGCCAGGTTCTGCCTCTGGAACCTGAAGCCAGTGAGGGAAACAAAACATTCTGCTGGGTTGTGACTCATCCACAGGGCAACTGCACCTCAGGGCCCACAACTCAGGCCCCAGCACTTCACTCCCCAGGCCCTGGCCAGGCTTTGGGCCGAATCCAATAGTGAGGATAATACCAGATGTTCCACATTTGAAGTTCTGAAGGTTGTTTATTCAACTAAGGTTGTTTATTCCACTGTATAAAAGCTGGACCCACTTGCAGTGACTTGGGATGCCTCACCTACGTGTAGACACACTGTTTAGGACTTCCCAATTGCTGGGACAGGTTCCCCAAATCCTCACTGCAACCAGTGACTGTGGATCTGGATGTTGGTTAAATATTAATAGGGCAATTGGTATGCATCTCTGCAACTGTGGCTCCCCAGTAACTGCAGACTATAGTTACTCTACCCTGCTTATTCCTGCTGCTGCTAATCATATAATTTCGTTTTTGTATCATCTTGAAATAGATAGTAAAATAAGCCTATGCCTTTTGTGGGTGCTTGTGTTCTTTCTCTTGGCCCTGTCAATTGCCAAAACAACAGTGGACTCATTTTACAAGAGAACTCTGAACTTCTTGGTTTCACGTTTTGCTTTTTGACAGCTGGAGTATCTTACAGCTGTCCCTGTAAGATTTGTTTTTGTTACCCTTAAGAGTTTCTGTGGGCAACCTAAATTCCAGCTCAGATTCTGCACCTGTTAGACATCAAATATTACCAGGGATTAATCAGGCTCATTGTTTATACTTTCCTGATGTTGAATTACAGGTATTAGTCAACCACACAGCAGGAAGGTGTTTGCATTGAGAAATAGAGAACCAAGGAGAGGGCTTTGCCAGCACACCCAGCTTATGTGACCTGTGAGCTGGCCTAAAGGATTTTATTTGACTGAGGGAGTGGCTTTTTGGTTTCCCATTTACTTACTGCCAAAGATGTTTCTATTTTGTGATCTTTATTGTTATGTAGTTCTCAAGAAATAATATTGAGTCCTTGGAAATTGCAGAATTTTTTCTCATGCTGGAAATGTATTGATATGAAAATGCAAGGTGTACACACAAAGTGAGTGTTGGAGCTCAGACTGGGTCAGTTTCGTTTGGAAGGGACATTAAAGTAGTTCCAGCCCCCCTGCCATGGGCAGGGACACCTCCAACTAGACCAGGCTGCTCAAACTGGGGCTGAACTGGGTCAGTGGAAGCGCTGCTGGTTACGAGCGCACTTACAGGCAAGAACGGGCGACAAACAAAGCAATAACTACTGATCCCAGCAGGAGAGGCCAGGCTGGGCCGTGCAGAGAGCCTGACGGCGGGACAGGCCCAGACACCGCCTCTCCTCACCGGGGCACCCCCGTGCCTGCGAGCGGCGCGGCCAGGGGGCTGGCGGGGTCTTACGTGCGCGGGGGAGCAAGCGAAAGCTGAAGGAAACACGCCGGCTCCGAGACCCTGACGCTACCCTGGCCGTCGGCGCCACCGCCAGCCCCTCACGGCTGGGACCCGTCCCCCACCCCGTCTTCGCTCCCCATTGGTCGGCTGGCGCGTGCGCGGAGCCCTGGTTTCCTGTTTGCCCCGCTCCACTTCCGGGTCGGGCGCGTTCGGCGGTTGCCGTTGGGGCCGCGGTGCCGCCTTAGCCGGGGCCGGGGGAGCGGGGCTGCCGCCGCCTCCTCCCCCCGGACGAGGGGTGGGAGGGCTACGGGAGTGGCGGCTGCCGCCGAGGCGGCATAGCGCGGCGCCGGGGGAGGGCCGCGGGGAGGCGGCGGCGGCGGCCTCCGCCGAGGCCTGTGCCGGTCCGCCGCCGCCGCCGCTCGGCCAATGCGCCCGAAGCGCCCGCCATGGACAAGATCCTGGAGGGACTGGTGAGCTCGTCACACCCGCTGCCGCTGAAGCGGGTGATCGTGCGGCGGGGGGGGGAGGNGTTTTGCTTTTTGACAGCTGGAGTATCTTACAGCTGTCCCTGTAAGATTTGTTTTTGTTACCCTTAAGAGTTTCTGTGGGCAACCTAAATTCCAGCTCAGATTCTGCACCTGTTAGACATCAAATATTACCAGGGATTAATCAGGCTCATTGTTTATACTTTCCTGATGTTGAATTACAGGTATTAGTCAACCACACAGCAGGAAGGTGTTTGCATTGAGAAATAGAGAACCAAGGAGAGGGCTTTGCCAGCACACCCAGCTTATGTGACCTGTGAGCTGGCCTAAAGGATTTTATTTGACTGAGGGAGTGGCTTTTTGGTTTCCCATTTACTTACTGCCAAAGATGTTTCTATTTTGTGATCTTTATTGTTATGTAGTTCTCAAGAAATAATATTGAGTCCTTGGAAATTGCAGAATTTTTTCTCATGCTGGAAATGTATTGATATGAAAATGCAAGGTGTACACACAAAGTGAGTGTTGGAGCTCAGACTGGGTCAGTTTCGTTTGGAAGGGACATTAAAGTAGTTCCAGCCCCCCTGCCATGGGCAGGGACACCTCCAACTAGACCAGGCTGCTCAAACTGGGGCTGAACTGGGTCAGTGGAAGCGCTGCTGGTTACGAGCGCACTTACAGGCAAGAACGGGCGACAAACAAAGCAATAACTACTGATCCCAGCAGGAGAGGCCAGGCTGGGCCGTGCAGAGAGCCTGACGGCGGGACAGGCCCAGACACCGCCTCTCCTCACCGGGGCACCCCCGTGCCTGCGAGCGGCGCGGCCAGGGGGCTGGCGGGGTCTTACGTGCGCGGGGGAGCAAGCGAAAGCTGAAGGAAACACGCCGGCTCCGAGACCCTGACGCTACCCTGGCCGTCGGCGCCACCGCCAGCCCCTCACGGCTGGGACCCGTCCCCCACCCCGTCTTCGCTCCCCATTGGTCGGCTGGCGCGTGCGCGGAGCCCTGGTTTCCTGTTTGCCCCGCTCCACTTCCGGGTCGGGCGCGTTCGGCGGTTGCCGTTGGGGCCGCGGTGCCGCCTTAGCCGGGGCCGGGGGAGCGGGGCTGCCGCCGCCTCCTCCCCCCGGACGAGGGGTGGGAGGGCTACGGGAGTGGCGGCTGCCGCCGAGGCGGCATAGCGCGGCGCCGGGGGAGGGCCGCGCACCCGACTGGTGCTGCAGGGCCCCGACCCCTTCCAGCGGCAGGTGGGGCGGCAGGTGCTGGAGGCCTATGGCCGATACCACCGCGCCGAGTTCGAGGCCTTCTTCAACCGCGGGCTCGTCCTCGGCCTGCTGCAGCGCGGCTACGGCGACCTGAGCAACCGCGACCCCGCCATCCTCGACTACATCCAGGCGGGGCTGCGCCTCATCATGAGCTGCCCCTCGGTGCTGGAGCTTTTCGAGCTGCTGCAGGTGGAGGCCCTGCGGCTGGTGTGCGAGCGGCCGGCGCCGCCGCTCTGCGCCCGCCTCTGCCAACTGCTGGGCGACTTCCCGCAGTGCCTGCCCCGCGGCAGGAAGCTCTCGCTCGCCTTCTGCCAGCAGCTGGTGCGAAGCATCGCCCACTTCCAGAGCCAGGGCAGCCGGGAAGCCGAGCTGCGCCTGTACGTCTCGCAGGTGACGCAGGTCAGCGGGCTGCTGCGGAGCGTCTGGAAGGCTGAGCCCGACACGCTGCTGCCCTCCCTGCAGGAGCTCTTCGCTGTCATCTCCGCTGCCGGTGAGCGAGGCAAAGGGGGTGTAGGGTAACGTGGTCGTTTGAGGAGAGCGGCAGGTTTGCCAGCAGAGAGGAAAAGCCCTGCCACTAGCATCGATCGCTTGGCAGATGTTGCTTTGGCACCGTTGCTTCCTCACCCGTGTACTAAGATGCAACTTTTTGCCGGGAAAGCAAAGCCTTCCCCTTCAAGAAAAGCTAGAGGGTTTGGGGGGACCTCTGGAGGTCATCTAGTCCAACTTTCCTGAGTTCACCTAGAGCAGGTTACACAGGAACACATCCAGACGGCTTTTGAAACTCTCCAGAGGAGACTCCACAACCTCTCTGGGCAGAGATTATATACCAGAGCAGAGTTTTTCATGTCCCGTTAAGAAAAACTAAAACTCTCAGTATCAAAAGCTGCTCTTCCTCCTTGCTTCCTCAAGAGGGACAGCTTAGGTCTGGGAACTGCTTAGTCTACAGAACTGGGGTGTATGTAAGGAGAGTATATATGTATATAAAACTTGGGTACTGTAGGAAGGATTCACTGCCAGAGTAATGTAGATGTACTTGTAAATAGGTCCTTTCTGACCTCAGAAATCCCTGAAGTACTGTTTTAGCTCACATTGGAAAGTGCCTTTGCTGTTCAGGCACCTAGGCAAAGTAACATTAAAACAGATTGGTATGGTTAGCAGGAGGTTGTTGAGATATGACAGGGGAAATATCGGCTGCATTGAATCTCTAGGCTTAACATGAAGTGTGATAAACAATTGTATGGTACTTCTTCATAAAAAAAACCCAAAACCAAACCACTTCTCACTTCTGTTGAGGTTGGAGGAGTAAATTGACAGAGTGTCACTTTCTTGTGTGGACATTAGATGAACAAAAGGATTTTGTAATTCAGTACTATTCATTGTTCTTAATCCATTGAAACTCTAAAATTTTGTTTTGGTTTGCGATGATAGAATATTAGATTGTAGTCTGTCCTATTGTAGGATAGACTCTGCCTTAAAACTTTACAACTATAGTGAAGTTGTAGGGTGGAAGATAAAGCATATATTTTTTCCTCTGAGATTTTGTTTTTTGTATCTTACATTGTGTTATCTTCAACTACTTACAGATACTTCATTCGAACCTTCTGTTGCACTGGCAAGTCTTGTGCAACACATACCATTACAGATGATTACAGTACTCATCAGGAGCCTTACTACAGATCCAAATGTGAAAGATACAAGTATGACTCAAGCTCTTTGCAGGTACTGTATTTCATTGTAAGGGGCGGGAAGGTCTTTTGACTTTTTTTCAAGTTATTTGTCACATAGGTTCCATTAAAAACAAATTTAAAAACCCGCACCTTTTAAAATGATAACCTTAGTTCTGCCATTTAGGATGTTAAGGTAGTGTATAATTATGAAGCTGTGGATGTTATTGGCATGGTTTCAGTTTAAGGTTGCTGCCTTCATTGCTACTGTGGTTTCTTTCTCATGCTTTGCTAGGGTGGATGAAGAGGGTTATACAGAAACTAAAAGGAAGCCAATAGTGTTCCTTTTAGACAACATCTTATGCTTCAATTTCTCAACTTATGGGAGATGGCATAAATAGGAAACTTCACAGGGTTTATAGTCAAGCTGAGAAACAAGCCCTTGTTTGAAGAAGTTCAACCTTTCTGCTTTTCCAGGAAGCAGAGTGGCTCTCTCACATGATTGTCTTACCCATCCTTTCTTCCTCTGAGGAGAGGAGACAGTTAGATATGAGTTTTACTGCAAAATTTTTTTTTTCTGGGGGCGGGGGTTCTGCTTAGATATCTTCATGATTTTTTAGTAAGATTCACAGGGGATGACCTCTATTTCCATCTTCACTCAAGCCTCCAGAGATTTTCTGGCTTTTCCTTGAATAATATAATAAGAATTATGTAAAAATAATTGCATATTACGCTTCTTGTCACTAATTTAAACATGAGTAAACATTGAGAGTAGTAACACCGCTAACAGTCTTATTCAGATATGTGAGTAATAGTGAAGCAGAAGGATGATAGTGGGAGAAAGATAAAAAACTTCAAGATGGTCTTTGAATTATTCTTTTAAAGCCTATGGAAGAAGCTGTTATTGAGCACTGAAGGGAAGAAAAATGAGTAAAGTAGTTAAACAGGAGGCTGTTAGAAATTTGTGTTGTTTACAAAAATAACTTTAAAAGTTCTTTAAAAATTTAAATGTCTGCTATATTTTTAACTGCAGTCATTTGAGTGTAGTGTAATACTACATTTATGTAGTGTAGCGCTTGCATATGTTGCTGAAATACTGAAGTTTTTTCACACTGCAAACATATCTCACATGAAATTGAGAAGGTTTATTTCATTTGAAGATAGTTAATGAGAAGAAGCAGCATATTGTTTAGGGACTTTAAAAGGATCTGCTTGACTGAGATTTTAACAAAGCTGTATGCCCAGTCTAAAATCCAATTCTAGGAAATTCAGAAGGATTTGTGAATGCTAATAATTTGCCAGTAATGTACTGGTGATTAGGTCTCATGTTAGTGCAATTGTAGCTTTTATGTTGTATTACCTGCTTCAACACAATGCCATCGTGTAATTGTAACTTTAGAGTGTCTTCTCTGTATCCCTCTTCTTAGGGGAGTAATGCAGTGCTGAGCTTTGGGTATAATAGCAGCTTTTATTACCAAATAAGTGTTCTTTCTTAATACTAGGTGAGTGGTGGGTTTTTTCTTCCCATTTTCGAAAGGACAGTGCAATCTTACTTGCCTTGTTCATTCTTTGAAGTAATACTTGATTTTAAGAGCCTCTAGTTCTGTTCCATGGAGCTAACTTCTTAGGTACCCCTTGTTATTTGTGTTTGTAGATACTCTCATGTCAACACTGTATCCAATTTCTGTTTCTACCTCTGGCAACCCTTTGCAGTAATTACTCTCCTCTGGCTCAGAGGAGTCATTGTTAAGAGGATAATGCAGCTGGAATGTCTGGAGCACCAAATGACAAATGTTATCATCAGGCTTTCATCATTCCCAAGTGATGCAAAACTCCAGGGACAACAGTGTCTCCTGATGAGAGTCAGCAGAGCTTTGGGGACTGCAGATGAGAGAACTTGTTGCTCACTTCCTAAAGATGACTTCTGTGGCACTGCAGAGTCTGTCTGAAATTGAACCAAGATTAGTAAATCTGTAATTAGAGGGCTAATAAATTGAATCTATTCAGTGGAGTGTTATATTGGGCACAGGTTTGTATGAGAAAGGGTGCTTGTTTTTTGGCATCATTGAGCTGTTCTTAATTGGCTGAGCTGTTCTTAATTGGCTCAGCTGTCTCATGAAACCTTACCTGAAGCATCAAGGATGAAAAGCAGATAATTGTTGACTCTTCTGGGATATATGACTGCTTTAAGGGTCTACTTCAGAGGTCTCAGGGGAGGTTAACTGCCTATATTCAGTATCCTGACGAGTATAATGCTAGTTTGCATTTCAGCCCAAGCATTTTTGTTAAGATAAAGTGAAAATTTTGCAAGGAAAAACTCCAGACGTGTCTGGGACCCTTGCCCTGTTGATTTTAATGCAAACTATTTTAAAAGATGTTGGGTTTTTTGGAGGGGTGCCTGGTAGTCTGAGGATCTTCTCTTGTTTTGTTTCTGTTCTCTCTGGTCTGAGGTTTGCACCTGAGCTGCCAAAGTCTTTGTCTGATGTGGCTAAGAAGATATTTTTGTGAAAGATGATAATGTCTGAGGCTGCACAGATAAACTTTCTTTCTGTTCAGAGATATCAGAAATGCTGACACATGCATGGATAGCAGACCTGCTCATTTTAGGGTGATATGAGGCAGAAGGTCCTGTTGAGGCCTTTAAGGTTCTCTTAATCTGGTCAAATGCAAAAAAACCCCTTTATCTTTTTATTTGTGATCATCACAAATGTATTAAAAATACAGTCATTGATTGCAACTGAGCAGAAGCCAAGTAAATGCAGTGCAGAGAGGATTTAGTAACCAAAATGTCTGTTTTCCTATCAGATCCCAGAGTTGATGCTTTTTTAGGACAATCTCAAGCATGCCTGCAAGTGTACTTCTGTTTCCTCCTCTGGTTTTTGTTTCTGCTCTGAAGAGCATTGACTCTGCTTTTAGGAGCAGAAACAGATTTTAAGCATGGGAATTCTGTCTGTATCAGTTATACAGAGAATGGTCTGTGTGAGGTTAATCATACTCAAGTGATAGCCACTGTCCTATTGGTAATGTTGAGTAGTAGTTAATTACACTGACTGGAGCTGATGCAGGATGGCCCATCACATCACCAGAGCAATGGGATGGAACGCAGGGAGCCCCAGCTCTCACCCGAAAGCATTGGTTTTCATTTGGAGTTTGTGAGTCGGTGTGGTTGGAAGTGCACATAGTATAAAGATGGTAATCAGATAGTTTAGAACAGCAGTTTTAATGTAGGACTCTACAGAATACTATTTAGTTGTCTAAAAACTCAATTAAGAAAACCAAGTCTATTGTCATTAGGCTTAAATTAACTGTGTAAGTGTTCGTGCCACTGCTGAAAAATACCAAGCCTACAAACTGGGGAGAGGGAAGTTTGAAGACAGCCAGACTGGGGTTTGGGACCTGTTCTTGTGTTGCAGGCAAAAGCAGTTTTGACCTACTTTTTTGATTCCTTGTTTTAGGAAGTATATGGAAAGGGTGCTCAAATTAAACATGTTTGGGTTTAACATCTTGAGGAAATGAGAGCATTGTGTAAATTCAGAGCAACAATTATGATGATGCCATGTTTTTTCCCAAGTTTTGGTTTTGTTGTAGTAACATGGAAGAAACCCAGTAAGATCTGAGCACAATTTTTTAAAAGGCAGTCCTAATGATTCCTTGTTTTAGAGAAACCTTTGAATGTTATATGTGCAGATAGTACCTAATTCTAAGATATATAAATTTTAGAATGTGTGTACTATACATTTTTCAGATACTAAAATTGACATAGAGTTTATAATTTGATTGTCTGTGATAATAGAGCATGCCCAGCATGCATGTCTGGTGTTGCTGAAGACCATGGTTTTCTCTTTTAGTTTGGAATCTGAGCTCTGAAACCCTGATTTCAGTCTGTTTGGAGCAGTTTTCATCTCCAGGCAGAATATAGAGACTGATAGTTTTGCTTCAGATTGATAATCAGTAACTATGCCTACTCATACTGTTAGTGACTGTTTGTTAAACTGGTTACTTGTAACCTGTTCAATTCTGTGCTAGAACTTAGCCTCTTAAAATAATCTTTGAGGGGCTTTTTCAGAAAAGAAGAAACATACTTCTAACTTCTTGTTTTCATGAAGTTACAGAACCGAATCTTAGTGTTACATAGATTGAGGTAAGCCTTTGGAATTCATTTGGTCCAATCCTGCTTAAAGCAGGTCCAGCTTCAAAGTCAGACATTGTTGCTCAGGGCCATGTCCAATCAAGAGCTTTCTGCAAGGATGGAGGTGGCTCAGCCTTGCTGTATAATTTGTTTCAATGTCTGAACACCCTCATGCTGTAAAAAATTTTCCTTCTGCGTAATTAATGGTGCCTCTTCTGGTTTGAAGAAGGGGATATTGTGGACAATTAAAGAAAATCCAAGTTACTGCCCAGTAAAATCTCCTAAGACCAGAGCCTAAGTCTCGTATTTTATCTGGCACTGCCTTATAATGTCATCTGTGTCTTAGAATTGCTTCAACTGATGTGCCTGTCTGCCTTAAATATCAGTGTAAATTGTTTATTAATTTAGAAGAATAGAATACCCTTATTCTCTGTTGATGATACTTCACTATTGTTTTCTAGGCACATATAAAGTCCTTTCACTTTTTCTTAGCTGTAGTAAAATTTTTCCTTTTGCAAACCTTCTAACACCTGCTGCAATGTATTGAAAATTACTAGATCTTCCCTCTTTAATTAAGATTATTTGAGTTGGCTTCCAGGAATGTAGTTCTAAGTAGAAAAGGCTTCCTTCTCAAATTTGAATGTAATAGTTTTGGTCTGGTTTGAGGTAAAAGGCATTGGAGGAGAAGTTGCCAGGTACAGGCACGTTTTCATGTTTAGTAGTAATTTTTTGCCACAAAATAAAAATGTTAGCTTAATGTTTACAAAATCAGACTTCATATTCTTAAATAGCAAGTAAAGATAATGTACATAATATTTTAATTTTATATGCACATGTATTTTAGGGCGTTGTGTTTACTTTTAATGCATTAAATAGGTCATTATTAATTATAGAGGTAAATGACTTGAGATATAATCAATTATATTACTACTTGCCTAACATTCTTGTGTTACTTCTGGTCAGTCTCTGTTTAAGTGTGTAACCATTTGGGTAATATAGAGAATCTTTTTGTTGAGATGAAAATTAGCAGCCTATTGAGGTTTGTTTTTTCATTAATCTTTCAGAATGATTGACTGGTTGTCCTGGCCTCTGGCTCAGCATGTGGAAACATGGGTGATTGCACTGCTGAAAGGACTGGCCGCAGTCCAGAAATTTACCATCCTCATTGATGTCACTCTGCTGAAGATTGAATTGGTATGTTGGAAAAGTACATTCAAAATCAAAGGAGAGAGAAAGAAATTTTTAACAGCCACACCAATTACCTAGCATCTTTTCTTTGCAACAGATATTATTATTCTGCAAAGATGATGTAAATGCTGTCAGTTGCCTGTAATGGTTCTGTCTGTTTCAAATGGTTGTGGATTCGGAGATCTGTTTACGTTTTTACTGAAATTTCATTTCTAATTTTACTGAAATAAATGTATTTTTTTTAGGTCTTTAATCGGCTTTGGTTTCCTCTAGTGAGGCCTGGTGCCCTTGCTGTCCTTTCCCACATGTTACTTAGTTTTCAGCATTCTCCAGAAGCTTTTCACTTGGTAAGTTGCCAAGTAAATGATTTTAAATTCTTTGAAATATCATTCATATGTGATTTCTAAAGTGGGTGTAAAGAGTAACAGAATTTATGTGGTTGGATTTCCTCTGTGTTTCATGGTTCCGAAATCAGATTTCTGTGGTTCACAGACCGCTGGGCTTTCTGACTTCCAGGTTCAACCACTTAATGCACATTTCCAGTTACAGATTGCTCTTCCTGATACGTATGTATTTCTCGCAGTAGTGTCTGGCCACCACATTTTATCTTTGACCATATACTTCTGGAAACTCATTTTTTGTGGTGTGAAGTCTACTGATAAAGTTGGGCTGCAAATAAATGTCGTTCTAGCATGACTATTTGGGGAAAACAGATAACCAGTTATTTGCTACATATACCCTTAGTCACCCTGGATAGGTGCATGAGACTAAGTAGTACTTCAT
Organism: Brachypteracias leptosomus; assembly: GCA_013401335.1. NCBI lineage: Eukaryota > Metazoa > Chordata > Aves > Coraciiformes > Brachypteraciidae > Brachypteracias > Brachypteracias leptosomus. The sequence continues at coordinate 5,420 of VYZX01007008.1, read as the reverse complement.
TTTAAGAAGCTGTCTATGTTTCCATGTACATATAGGCAAACTGAAGGATGCAATTTTTAATGGCCATTCTTCAAAATACAGTTCACCAGTTAGTGGTAGATACTAGAGTATGGTGGTGGTTGTTCATATTAGTACAGCAAGCTGTATAGTGCCTTCCCTGTTCTCATACTTGATCTTTAGCTTCGAGTTTAAGTGAAATACAGGTCTTTCAGACAACCATAGTAACAGTCTGGTACTCTGTGTTTCTAAGCTGTCCCCAAGGCTCTTAGGCCTGAAGGGATCATTAACTCTTTGATTAGTGTCAGAGTAATTGCCTTATGTTTGTTACAGTGTTTTTTAATGATAGAACTCTGAAGTTTCTCTCTCTGCTGACTTAATCTTGGCCTAGGATAGAAATTTGAGTGAAAAATGAAAGAGCTAAGTAGCCTTGAATATGATCAAAAGTATTTTATATTTACTGTCTTGCTTTTTTTCTTTGTTCCTGAGGGACAAAATATTAATGAGGAAAATGTGAAATATGAGAAGGCTTATTCTAGAAACAAGAGTTTGCTTTAACAAGAAAAATTTCTTCTCTAGACTGTATGCAGTATTGCATAAACATCGGTCTTCAGGACTTTATCATGACTATTTTTCTCTACATTTTAAACAACCTTCTTCACTATCGTTTTTTGAGCTACTGCTGTCATTTAGTATCCTGTAATATTTTCTTGCATTTAAGCTGCTTGTGTACTTTTTTTATAATAAATGGTCTGAGTGCAAAATGGTCAAATGCACATTTGATAAATATAAATGAATTTTGCATCTGAGTTAACATTGCTCTTCCCTGTGCTTGAGCAGCACTAGCATAAATCACTTGAGGTTTTTTATAAAAGAAAAACACTTTTGATGTAGAACTTACCATGATGTGTACTATGGAATTCTAAAATCTACTGATGTATAAAGCTTTAATTCAACCACTGTGAATACTTTGATAGATATTCAAAGTATAGCTTTCAGTATTTTGCAAAATACAGTAAGTAAGAATTTGGCTCTCTTTTTCTATGTTACCCATGTGCTTTGTGGAAAATTATCATATCTCAGATATATTTTATACAAATCTCGTGGTTGGAGCTCAATAGTTATTTCTCATTGCTCTGTACCCACATTTTTAGAGTGAAAGAGGCAAAGTTTTCGTTGCGACTTTCACTATTGACTCTGTAGTAAACTGAACACTTAATCTTGGCTTTTTCATTTTTAAAGGGTCTATCTCTTGCTTACCAAAAGACTATGGTTTGTTTCTCCAAGATGTAAAAATATTCCTTATACTTAGAGAACAACTGATACTTGAAAAAGTAGTAAATGAGTATTTTGCACCTGGCTCCTTTTACTTGGATATTTTGAAGTATATTAATTCTTACAATTGGTATATTTTCCTGAAATTCTTAAAATTTCTGTTCTGTATTTCATGTCTTTACTAACAAACAGTTTGTAAGCTTATTTGTGATGAGAAATGATTCCATCCTCTTCTATCACAGTTAATCTCTTTTGATCACTTTGAAACGTGCAGAGGTGTATGAAATATTTCAGTTCACTGTGAACTAAGAAGTCCCTGCTCTTCAGGCCTGTGTTGAAAATAACTTTCTACTTCATGTTTTAAGACTAACA
>VYZX01007003.1:221062-240624 GCA_013401335.1 Brachypteracias leptosomus | reverse complement strand
GATTTTATAGAAGGCTTCAGTGTTATCATTCTTTAATTTGGCAGCAGCTTTCAAGTCACTAATGGCCTTGCTCGGTTCCCCTTCCTTTATATAACACTCAGCTCGAAGTTCCCGTAGCTCTGCATCCCAAACACAAACCTTGAGAAATCAAAATTAAAACTTGGTTTTGGTCCATAATATTTCCACTTCTTTTCCTCCCCAACAAAGGAAAAATCCCATTTAATTTCTCTTTGCCAAGTGCAATAACATAAGGTTCAAGCTGCATGCAGAGCACATGAAATTAGCATCCCTGCTTCCTGGTGGATGCTGTGATGCACCTGCCCAAACAGAAAACAAAGGCCTGAAAAATTTGTAAATGATTCAATGAGCTCATGCAGGGAGGTGAATTAAATCTACTGGCACTGCTTAAACTGGGACAGGCTGCTGAGCCTCCAGGGAAGGACATCAGAATCATCAATTATTATATCTTCCCAAAAGAATAGGGGTAATGAACAGCAAGCACCAAGCTGTCAGTTGTCCTCTGGAAAGAAGCCTGTGGTTAAGATTCAGCCATGCAGATTTGACCTTAGTATCCAGATTTTAAAGGTATATACAGAAGTAACANTTACACCGAGTGTTTTCATGTCAGTGAAAAAGTTATTAAACAAAAATATGCAGATGTCAAACAGGAGCTCTTACTTCCTTCCACAATACCATTTGACTTAACACTTACTGCCAAGATTTCATCAAGAAGAGAAATAGCAGCTTGGTAATCCTCTCGCTGGTAGGCAGATAATGCTTGTGAATGCAGGCGCTGCAGCTCATCAGATTTTGTCAGCTGAGTCTGGGCTTCTTTTTCCTCATTACTGCTAGGATTGGATTTGAGCTGCGAACATTAACAAAGAGAGAGACTGAAATGCCTGTTCAAGGATCTCCTTTTGTCCCATTAATAATCATACCATGGAGAGCTGACTAAAGCTGCAAATGAAGCAAAATTAGCTTTAAAATTCCACTAGAAACATTTCCAACTCCAAAAAAAAAAAGAAAGACATTTTTAGCTTCAGTGCAAGTTGTCAAAAGTCTGAGAAATCTAACTCCTTCCCCCACCACACTTGATCATTTACCACTGGGTGTATCATACACAAAAGTCGTTGTCCCCCCATCACCCACTGCATGTCATGGACCTCTCAATTGTAGCCTACTTAATTATCTCTCTGAAGACATTTATCAACCACTGGATTCCTCAGCATGAGTAGAAAGTATATCCACATGGCATAATCGCATCCTTCACTTTAAGCACAGTATGTAGCTAGACATTAATGACAGAAACAAATGCAACATGTCAGGCAGCATTACTGTAAAGTTGTGTTTTTTACGTTTTCCCCAGAAAGCCTTTGCTACAGCAGCAAGTTAAGATGCTACAGATGGAGGAAAGGCTCAACTAGGATCTGCTGGGAGTTTACACACTTGGCTTTGTACGTAGTTTTAAACAAGTCTAAAGCTTTGTCTGTAAAGACTCATTTCTCACCCCCCTCTCTCTAACCAAGTAGAAGGGCTACCTTGTACCTGCCTTCACTTGTTTAGGCAGCTTTATATTTTCAGAGAAAATAAACAAAAACAAAAGCAGATAACTCTGCTACCACCCAAGAAGACAAATATGGGCCAGGAAGAATCTCAGTCATTCTCTTGCAAAGCCAGGAAGTAATTAGTAAAATCAATGTAGGTTGAATCAGGCACTGGCTTCACACTTGTTGCTGATCAGAATGACTGCCCGAGGTTTAAAAAGGGACAGATCAGCAGGGCTTGAATTTATTAATTCTTTTTTAAATTTTGGTTTAAAAATCAAAACTTGTACTACCTTGCACTTTGTACACAAAACGCTGACTAAAGTTACTAAGTTCTCAAAGTCATCCAATACTTTTTCTTTTCTCCTTTACTGTGAAGTGGCCTCTTCCCTTTTTCTCATCAGTAAGTTCTTCAAAGACTCATATTTAGTGCTTAAGTCTCTAATGTAATTCAACATCAGCCCTCAGAACTCCTATAATAAAATTTCCCCTGGTTCTAACGCTTAAGTATATGAAAGGAAAAAGCCTAAATGCAACATCAAAAGCATTCACAGGTCCCACCTCTGTTTCAGATTCTTCATTCTAAGTCTTTTTGAACCTTATGCAGTTGTTTCATTTTACTCTGGCAAAAATCAAGTCGTACTTAGACCTGAAAATTTTCCTTTATCCCCCACACTGTCTTTCAGCAAGAGGAGAGGAACATGATCGAAGTTTTCTTCTTCATAGGCTGACTCCTAACAGGAATCTCAAAAAGTTTTTCTTCTGGTTAGAACAGAAACTCCGCCTATATTTTCTTTCTCCCCCCAAATCTGGAGTTTGTAGTAGAGACAAATTTCTGCACTTCTAATATTAAAATTTCCAAGCCTACAAAAGTCTCTGAAGTTCTGAACTCTTCAGTTCCAGCTGACTTGTTTAATTTCTCCCTGAATTTCTCAGCATTTTCCTCTCAATAATTAAGAGCTTTTGCTATGGACAAGCGTTATGCTTCCATTTAAACTTATCTCATGATAGCACTGCACTCCAAAGACATAGGGTATGCTTCCTGTAATTTGGAGTAAAATATCAGTGGAATATGAAAAGCAATGTTACAGTCATACAGACAAATCCAACAGTAATAAAGACTATTTGAGTGAAACATCCTAGATAACTTTAGTTAACACAAACTGCCCAGTTAAAGAAAGGGAAACTTTTCAAGCTATCATTCAGAACTAAAATTGTTAAGCATATCATGAAAATATACACTCAGAAGCTCTTAAATAATTAGTGTATTGCTATAATGTTTTAATCAGTAATGTAAACTACAGCAAAGATATCTGATCATTCCGTTCCCAGAAAAAAAGCTGTAAATGTGATGTGGTTGTTTGATACTCTCATTTTAGCTTACTTCCCAGTTTTTTTCCATCTTTTTGCCCTGTGATCAGAGGAATGTCAATCACTATCAATAATGAATCACATTTCACTTATTTCTCCTTTTCCTGTGGAGCAATAAGCTTGGGAGTGACAACTCAGAACAACTGCTTGCCCTAAGTGTGCTAGACTTCCAAGAAAGGAGCAAAGTATTAAAAACACCTTTCGGCTGAATTTAATACAGGTCTAAGGCAAACCCAACACTCCTTCACATGCTTCATCAATGACCTCAAAGCACAAGGTCAGAAGCTATGCTCTGCTGGACAAGCACACTGCTACTGGTGAACACATTCTCAGCACAGTAACCTTCACTGTTGTTAAGATTTACTACACTTGAATTAGAACAATAAATAAGCTGCACTTTAAGTTGCAGCAACAAGAGCTAGCCATCTCTTAACAGCCGCTTTCATTCACTACCAACCCCCCTACCAAACCTACACCTATCTCCTTTATAGAAAATAAAGGCCAGTAAACATGAATGCCTGTGTTACTGTAAGTAATTATCTCAGATTTACTACTATAGGCGATGCTTTATTGTACAGCCTAGTCTCAGTAGAGGGGATAAACACGCTAGGCAAAGCCCCACATGTCCCCCCCCACAAGTAAGCAAGATTAAAGGGAAGAAAAAAAAAATAAAAAAATCATCAAAACATCACACCTACTCAGTTTATCAAGTTGAGCTTTAAAAGCACTCACATGTATCTATCTTTCTCCCCATTATTCTCAGTGAGGAAGCTGGCTCCCTCCAGAACTTTATCTCAAGGACTTGACTCAAAACTTTGCAGCATTACCTTGCTGCACTCAGGACACTAGGAAGAGGTATTAGGAGTCTGCTTCATGAAACCCAGCATTTTCTTAGCATCTAGAAAGTTCTTAGATCATGTTAAACATCAGGTATTCAAAAACTTGCTTATGGGGAAAAGCATTTTAACAAGCTGAACAATTCATGCTGGTTTTCAAGAGCAACACGACCACCTCACCCCTCACCTGCCACACTTTACTGTATTTCATAACTGCCTCAATATGACCTTTCTAACCACACACACAAGTTACACCACCGACACACAAGGCTACATGAAAAATACAATGCAGCTCTACTTCAGAAAAATATTGTTAATACAAGGCCATCGATACAGCCAAACTGTTATGTCAGCAGACACAAAATGCTGAAGTAAGACCCATACACAGGATCCATTCTGATTTTGCGTGTTGGATGTTGCTCTCCTGAAGACGTCATGTGCCGATCTGTATTAATTAGTATACTTCAGTGTGCTGCACCTCCATGTATCTTACAATTATGCTTTATGGATCAGCAATATGCTTTTTATTTAACAAAGCTTTACAGCATTGTCTGCTACCACGCTAAGAAAAGGATCCCCAAACACAGAACGTTGTTACAGGACACAGAGCTGTAGATGATGAACGTGGAGCATGTGCCTCGTGCCTGCTAAGTTTAGTAAGAACTCTGTTTCAGGACCTTTTCTTCAGAAGCATAAGGAAGAGTTACAAAACATGGCTTATCTAATTCAGTGGCTTACCATGACCTGTCTTGCTTTTGAGCTAGAGTCCTACCTCTTCCTTTGCAATGGCCCATTAATGATACAGGAAATTCTAATGAAGAACAGTTCTAACAACCTCGAGGAAAAAAAAAAGCCAACAACTCAAAATCTGTACTCTCCAACAGTACAGATTAAAGATATACAGGCAATTCATCTGTAGCATTTGAGTATCTTAGTATGTATCATAAACAGACACTATTAACTTGAAAAAGTCTTGCATACTATTGCTTAAAAACCAAAATATTATTTTAAATCCCCAGATGTTACAGACACACTGTTTCTATACGTTTCTTACAGTGGTCCACCGTCACTAACGTAGGCATATATCTACACCTTCTAAAGGTGTTTTATTTTCTTGTTTTGCATGTTGGTAAATACACAAACAATGAAAAGAAAGGGATTAGGCTTGTGAAAAACATTCTGAGAACTAAAAGAACCTCCATGATAAAACCTTTGTTTTATCTAAGATAAAGAGATCCATATACTCAAGGACAGCACAGAAAGGAAAGCTCTGCACTTGTAGAGTAATATATTAAGTAACACAGCTATGATGTTAGATGGAAAAAAGCAAAGAAATATTTAAATGCTTTTGATTCTTTACCCAGGAAGCTACAGATGATCACAGTACCAGAGGAAGGTATCTGGAAACAACCTAATGTTACTTTGACCTGGTTAAGAGAGCTTCAAATACCCAACCCAAGACTGCCTAGTAACTTACTCAAATCAGGTTAACTTGCAGTGCTGTAAGATGGTCTCCTCCGCCTACATCCAAAATATCATTACTGCACATACCAACCAACCACAGAAAACTGTTGTCCAGTTTATTCCGCCACAGCTGAGACCTTCTCTAGATTAAGAAACAATCTGCAGAGGTACAGTGCTCAGTCACCTGGTCTTGGCTGACATCTAGTGGAGCTGGAAGCAGTACCTTCAGTTTCCAGCTTTTAAGTGCTTATGCTTCCAAGGGAGACAGAATTGCATTCTTTGGGACACCTGAATTTATAGTATTTATTGACAGAAACTGCAACTGTGAAACTTATGCGCCCTAAAAAAACCCCAAAAAACCTTAAAAGAAATATAACAACTTGATCCTTTGTCTTTTCCACATTTTCCACTAGACTAGGCAGAAGTTCTATTTTTGTGTCTTCCACAGAATTCAGCAATTCAGATACCTGTCATTTTCTCTAGGACAGAAGAAGAGTCACAGACAATATCACAAGGCATATAAAAAGGGCTGCCAGAACTTGCATCGCTTTTGTCACTTTTTCAGAAAGCCTTCCATCAACCAAAGTATGCCATATTTCTTTTATTTTCACTATAAATCATATGCTTAAAGATAAAATAAATATTCCAGGGCTTTCACAAATTGAGGTCTTAGACATGAGTGCTGATGTGCCCACAGATCTCTTCTGCTGACTTCTAGTATCAGAAACTACTAACTGAAACTAAAGGAACTTGATACTAAAGCATATGAATATTTGACCAAATTTGGAGCAGAGAAATAAATACTATTCATATACTGTGAGCAATGACTTTCTAAAGTAACTTAAGGACCTTTGCCTAATCCTCGTTCCATTCTGGGCATTCTGAACACAAGAATTAGACCCCTCTGCTGACCCCTGTGGAAAGTTTTATCACTCTCTAGGTCCCAGATTTCCAAACCAGTAGCTGAGCTGCAAAGGAAAAAGCTGAAGGGCTTCTAAAGATTAATGAGCTGGGATTCTGTATCATTAGACCAAAAAAACCCCAACAAAACCTGACCCATGTAAGGAACTTCATCAGCTTGGTACATCTGTTGGCCAAAAGGAGAGGTTTCTAGAAATGCAATATTGCTTAATATGTCAAGACCTAAGTCTGAATCACATCTCCTGTCCAAACCTCATGATTCATTTCAGCCAACAGGCAAGTACAGAGCAGCAAAAAGCTAACGCAATCTAAAAATAATGCATGACGAGTGGAGTTTCAAGAGGTTCTGCTCCCAAAAGGAGTACTCCCATCCACTCCAGGCAGATATTCCCACTGCCTGCTCTCACACCAGCCCCGTCTCACAAGACAGCCAGTACCAACACGACACAGGGGGTAGAAACATCCAGAGAAACTGCTCTGCTTGGCCATCATGTAGCTTTAAAGAGTTTTAGGTTGCTCATGAAACTTCTCCCATATACTACAAAACTGTGTAGAAAAAGTTTAAGGGTATGTAAAATTTTTCTTTCCACAAATATACACCAAAGGATAGTTTTACTACTCTATGTGAAGAATAGCTTCAAGGATTCTTTTAAGTTCTACACAAAACCACTGCTGCTACAAGCTGCAAAAGTTGACCTGTCACACTCCACTCCATTTAGATGGGCTGAATTTTTCTTACTCTTTCTCTCTCTCAAAAATGACTGCAACTCAAACTACTGAGATCCCTTCCAAGGAGCATGATTCCAAGAGAAGAGATGGGAAGAAGAAAGAGGAAAAAACCAAAACCCAACAACAAAACACCAAGCTTTTTGGAGTCTCCACTGGGATTCAACAGCCTTTTGGATTATGCCAGGAGAAAACAGCATTTTACAGGTGGCTCATTACGTCAGTCACCTTGCAGTTCTGGTAGGCACAGGAAGCAACACACTGGTGACACTGACTCATAATGCCAAGCATCATACTGGGAATTATAAAACACCTCACTCCTACATGTTTGTTCTTGAGTAGTCCAAGTAAAATTGCTCTCCTCAGTTTCCACACCGTGACCTGGTTTCTCCAACTCAGAAGTGGGGAGTATTTTAAAATCTGATCTACTCCTTTGAAATCAACACCTGACCCAAACTAAAAATCTCTGGTGTGAAATCACACAAGAGAGAACACATCTATTATCATTCAAGGGCATACAATCTACCTCAAAAAGGCTGGCCTGACCACAAGAAAGCCCATCTCATCTACACAACTGCTTTCTCAGGAAAAAACACTGAAGGTAAAAACTCTCACGTTTAACCCCCGCAATTCATTTCTGTAAGCATATGACATCCTCGGGAACACCTATTCTAGACAACATCCCTGAAATCCTGCAGAGCAAAGAAAGCACATTATTTTTCTTCAAATTAAGATTTCCCTTTCAATGAAGGGGGATGGATGGGGTGGAGGTCTGTTTTGTTTTTTAAATACAGCATTTCCACCCCATCTTTCCAGGATATTCAACTTCTGCAGACAAATATATGACCAGGCTGCCACATGTCTGCTGACCTATAGAGACTGTTTGCAGATTTAGAGCCNGTCCCTCTCTCCTACGCTGCTCTCCAACAGCTCAGTCCCCAACCTATACCAGTACCTGGGGTTGTTCTTGCCCAGACACAAGACTCTACACTTGCCCTTGTTGTATTTCATTAAATTTCATTAATTTTCTCCCCAGCCTATCTAGGTCTCGCTGGATGGCAGCACAGCTTTCTGGTGTGTCAGCCACTCCTCCCAGCTTTGTGTCATCAGCAAACTTGCCGACAGTGCACTTTAATCCCTCATCCAAATCGCTGATGAATATATTGAATAGTACTGGTCCCAGTACCAACCCTTGGGGGACTCCACTAGATAGAGCGCACTACTGATGCAGGGTGGCCAAAGTTTTTCTCCAATTTGGCTCCAGATTTGGACACCAAAGTTTGCTGATGTGCTAGATGCTTACCCAGAATGAGAGCATTCTAATTACCTGATATGCAGCCAACAAAGTGAGAGGCTAGAGGGCTGTTCAGATCCTGACCTACATTTACTCAGCTAAAGAGCTGAATTACAAATTACATACTCTCTTCACAGCTAAACCACAAAATTTCAGGTATCCAAGTCCACAACTAAATTCTAGCCTAAAAGCTATTGAGATCCCACTGGCATTTCTTTGTGCTAGGAGTAGAAGGAACTTCTATTTCAAGGTACAACTTACTCTTTTTGGCTCCTTGGCCACTGATTTACAATACAAGTCAAAGCTTTCTAGTGGCCACTATTTACCTTGCCCCTATCACTTTTGGTAGCAAAGATAGGGTCTGGATATACAAGTCTTGAAATAATTTAGAAAGCTATTCAATCCCTAACAGCTTTCTTCCTTCTCTCCTCCCCACTCATTTACAAAGAAAACGCAAAGAAGCACAGGATGTTAATAAATTTCACAGTATTGTGACTCTAACTTCCTCTTATCTTCTGATTAAACGCAAACAAATTCAAACATATGTGCACAGTACATTAGGTATTTTAGACACACAGAGAACTGGTAGAATAATCAGACTATCTGAAAGATTTAGAAAAAAAGGGAAAGCTCTCAAGGAAACATGTATTCTACTTAAAAGATCCAAGGTATGTAGGATAACTTAACCCCCTTCCTGCATATGAATAAATTAACATATTACAAAGTATTACTTTAATATTGGGTTATTTTGCTTGAATATACTGTACTTAACTGAAAATTACACTCTTCAAAACAGACTGCTTGCCATATTCTCTAAGTACATAGGCAATATTGTTCACAGAACCAAGCAAACTAGAATGATGACTTAGGACAAACGTGGTATCTTTGTAAGTCAGCTCCTGAGAAGAAACTCTGTGCTACATCAGATTTAAAACCTGACTGAAGACTGAAACTATCTGACTGATCAAAGGCACCAATCTGAGTTTTGGCAGCTGGTTTCGAAAAAAGGTACTTGACAGCTGACTGGAGAAGCATTTCCACAAGTAGCATTAAGCAATGCTTCAGGAAACAGTAACTGCAGAAACACACATACACAGAATCAACACTGACACCACATAACTGCTATTGCAGCAACTGTGTCCTCAGTTATCAGAGCTGAATGACATTCTCCCACATTTGCAAACAGCAGGGCTGTGCTGTACTCAGATGTGCAACTGCAGACCACACACTCCTATGAAACTCCACTGATGAAGCAGCAGCAGCCAGAGAAGCCATTGCTACATGAATTTCAGAATAAGCTACTGCAGCTTTGCTACAAACACAAGACTGGCTGGTGCATTTGTGGATGCACCAGTATTCATAAAATTCTCTCTTGTGAGTTTTAGGTGGGTAACACCCAACTGTGTTTGTATAGAAGCTCTGGACACTTCCTGATCATTAAGAGAAAGTATTGTCAATATATTCATGAAACAGAATATAGAGAACTCCTCTGCAGATGAGAAGATGTGTAGATGCATGCCATTAACAGCTGAGTGACTAAATCAAGAGCCCAAGATCCTTCTCCATCAGCGAAAAGGGACAGGAACCTTCAAAGGTTGATCCATGAGGCCCTTAGTGGTTTCCCAGGGTGACCTGAATACAGTGATGTAAAGCAGGACTCAGTTACATACTCCGAGTTCCACGTCACTTATCCTTTCTGAATGAAGACTGCTCCCTAGGTACAGGTGACATCAAGCAGAATCACAGAGTGCCAGGCACACAAAAAAAGAGACTTTTCAGAGTGCTATGCTACTTCATGCAACACCTTCTGATGTCATCTTCACTGCTGCACTGCAACTTCATTCATACAAGGCAGCTTAGCTACAACACCTTTAAAGAACAGAAAAGAAACTCAGGCATAGACACACATATGCTCTAGAGCATCAGAGCATGAGACCTTGGCTCAGAACCCAACCTTCAGAGCAGTGACATAGTTCAACTTAGGCCTCCAACTTACCACATTTTTAAAGTCATCCTCTGCTTCATCAAATTTTCCTTGCTTGAGCAGTAAGTGTCCTCTCTGTAATCTTGCCTGAAATGAAACATAAGATACATAAGAACATAACATAATGAAACATAAGAAACATTTGACTTAAAAATGGGAATTCAGAAAAGTATTAACATAAGCTTAGGTTTCCTTTAGCAGGACAAAAAAAAGTTTCATTTTACCACAGCTGACAAGCAGAAACAGATCATAACATCCATTCTTGTTCTCAATTTGAGTGCTCTTATGAGGCCTCTTTGATGGTAAAGAATCACTCTGCACCAGATGGACAAAAAGCAGCTAATTTTTAAGAGTAGCTGCAACTCATGGAAAGAGCTCGTTTGCAAAGTTGCACAGAAAGTGAATGTTTACCTCACACCATTTTCTTGATTATAATTGCTTATAGATTTTAAGAAATTAGCAAAATAATAATAAACGATATCCACATTTAATTCTTCCACTAAACTATCAGAATAATAGAAGCTACATTAAAAGACAAGTTAATGACTTAAGACTCAAGATTTTGACTTATGATAAGAATATTTCCATACAACAATGAATTTAACATTTGCTCCTTTGTTGTAAGCTATACAGGACCTGCCACAGCCCATAAAAAAGGGAGACAAGAAGATCAGATGGAGAGGACTCCAGCTTCAGCCTCCAACTAGTGAAGCAGTCTCCATATACAGTACACAGAAGTGAGAAAAGGGTAAGTAAATCAGAACTTGCAACAATCTCACAGGAAAGCAGTGAGTTCAGGACAGTTCCTGTGGAGAAGAAATGCCTCTCATCAAATGCTGAATGAGGGAAAAGAAAAACGGAGGCATCTGTGTGCTCTCTTGCCCACCCCTCTCTCAAAGGGTATAGCCTTGGTGAGAAGAAAAACCACAAGTGAGAGAAGTGTTTAGCATAAACCCATGAGGAATAGAATAACTGGCTAGAGTGTACTCAGCATAGTTACAAATTCAAGCACATAGACCATTACTATTATTTCACCCTATTTAAAGCCGAGTGATAATGTATTTTCCATTTCTGTTTAGCAAAATCTGAAAGAACAACCTTCTTCGAAGCAGGTTTTTTTTACGCTTGACCAACTTTCAATTCCAGTAATACTTACTGATGTGAAGTCCTGCTTTAATTCAACCACTTTACTTAAATCACGAATTGCTGCTTTAGATTTGCCCATGGCTAAGTACACTGTGGCTCTTCTGTAATAAGCAATGTAGTTATCAGAGTCTCCCTCTGCAAGGGAACAGACAGTAATCAGAATATTATCTCAAAGCAACTGAAACTTTGGGTACAGCAAAACTGTAATGACTAAAAATATATTATCTGAGTTTTAAGCCACTGGAAAAAATGGTATTTATTAATAAAACATAATATTTGTAACATTATCTACACAATATGCAGTTTGCAGTTTGACAATAACAATAAAGATTACAGATACACGGTAAATACCACATAATTAAGAGTACTGAAGGTGAAACACATGCAAGTTTTGCAGCTTTGTACAGGGAAACAGCCACTACATACTGACCCTTTATCTCCAGCTGCAGGCCTACATTTGAAAGCATGTTAATTCATCACTCTCCATTCCAGTCCCTGTTCATCACACAGGTTGCAAGCCCATAATCCCAAAATGACCAATATGTTAGTCCAATACCATCACTGAAGGATAAACCCTTCACACCATCCACTGAAACAGCATCAGCTTCTTTAATATTGAAGGGGGCACCAACACCCTCTCTCAACAGCAGACAAATACATGTACGTTATCAAAACCTGAAGGCTAACTTCAAGTCCGCACATTCCATGTTGCTTGCTGACCAAACTTGAAGATCCGGCAATTTTAACACTCTCTGGGCTAGAAGAGTGTTACACCCTTACAGAAAGCAAACAGCCTCTGAAACCAAGAAGAGTTTTCTTAATATTCTCTGAGGGTGGTGAGACACTGGCACAGGTTGCTCAGGGGGGTTGTGGATGCTCCATCCCTGGAGGTGTTCAAGGCCAGGCTGGATGTGGTCTTGGGCAACCTCGTTTAGCGGGAGGTGTCCCTGCCATGGCAGGGGGGTTGGAACTAGATGACCTTTAAGGTCCCTTCCAACCCAAACCATTCTATGATTCCCTATGCAGAAATTGAAAGAAACAGGTGAGTTATTGTGGGCTCTCAATGAAAGGTAACTTCGACCACCCAACCAACCAAATGCAGCAGAAGACAGTTAAGTTTCTACCGTGTTATTTAAAAAAAAAAAAAAAATCAATCCAGAATTGGTAGACAAAAGCATCCATATCTCTGGAACAAAAAAAACTATTTCTCTTCCTCATCTCATTTGAGGTTAAAAGTTGAACTACAAAATAAATAGAACAAATAGCACGATCAGAAACCTCATGGCCAGTAGCTCAGCTTCATAGCTGGCTAGCTCCAATACCAAAACACCAGTTCATTCTCATTCTAAATGATATCTGCCCTCTTCCTCTACAACGTCTTGGCCATAGAAACACTAAATGTCCTGCATTGAAATTTAATAATAACACCCATGTTGCATGCTACTTTGTATGGCAGCATTATAGACATCAAGTAAATTCAAATGTTACTATCCTTAAAAAAAAAAAGGAAACAATTTGGTCATACTGCATAAAACTGAATGTGCAGAGTATGCACAAATCAATAGCTGAAATTAAGGAACTTTATTCACACATAAAGGATGAAAGATAGGAAAGAGCAAACCCAGGAAACACATCCCAGGACCAGATTATGATCTAACAGTCAGAATATGGTTCCCCAGTAACAGCAACAAACAGCATCTGACATTTCCCCAGAGAGAAGGCATAAGCCATCAGCTTGATGGGATCAAAGAAAGAGTTAAAATTCAAACCGAAGAGAGAAAATGGACAGTAGCTTGCTTTCATTTTGGATGTTTGCAAAAAAGAAAAATATGCTGGCTGAGGCAAGACGAGAAGATCTATTTACCTCACAGTATGATGAGGCAGCACATGTAAACAAAAGGATTAGAGAAACTTCTTGTCACCTCCCCTACAAACACAGCAGTCAAATTGTGCTTAAAATCCTTTCCAAAGGTCAAAACACAAGGAAGAAAGAAGTCTGATGGAAGTTTAGGCAATCGGGCCCAAATCAACATCCAACTAAGAATCTCATCAAGGTCAAACAGAGGTGGTCATGACATAGTTCCACCAACTGCTTGAGCACTGGCAAACTCCCTGGTGAAGCAGAGGGTTTCAATCCATAAAGGCCCCTCACACCACTGCCTCCTGTGCACCACAACCAGCATTTGTATGGCCGCACACTGAACTGGACTTCTCACTAAATCCAAGTTAAACCTTGCCAACCAACAATAAAGGCATAAAACATGTTGTAACACTAACTCTGCTCAGATCCCACAGGCATGCTTTGGCACTGACGCATGAGGCAAAAGGAGTTCCACCTCTTGGTGGAATGAGGAGTTTCCATAGCACAGAACAAGAGATTCTCCCCTCCACTCCCTTAATAAAGCAAATTTGATCTTAGAAAATTCACACAAAATATTAGTAACTCAGCATTAGCAGATATTTCATTTATATATCACTACTGGACCAAGGCATAAATAGAAAATTCTCAACAGTGTGACCATATACATACACAATTGAGAAATTGCAGTGTTAACAGACACTAATCTGTACTGGTGCTGACTGCCTCTATGTTTCAATTTCAGGATTTAAACCAACAAAGTTGCTTTAAAATTTATAGAAGTAAACATTTAACTCCTCAATTTGTTGAAAATGCAGAACACCAAAATGAGAACTCACTAGCTGAGGATAAGAGAGGGATAATTAATATACTTTTCACTACCAGTTCCGTATCTCAAACTTGTAGCATCAGTTTCAGTGAGGTATTACCCACTGCAGTTCTTTTTTTTTAGAAAGAAAGACTATTTTTAAGTGTTTAATTTTTTTATGTTGCTGGACAAGAAAAAACCAACATGGATAAACTCAACTTTTCAAAGACATACTTAAAAAAACCCCCTAAATAAAGACGAAATCTAATCTTGACAGGTTAAGATACAGGAAGTATCTTGTCAAACGATACCACAGTCAATCATACCTGCTTCCATACAGATAGCTTGCAGAAAAGCAGTGACTTAAGTGTTCAGGTATCATGTAGTTGATTTAACAGTTTCTTTTATCAAAACCTAAGCATAAATATTCTACCGCATCTCTGCTGGCTCCCGACAGCAGTTTAAACTGCTGCATAAAGGTGCCCCAACTTCTGTGACTCATGGAATACAATTTGCAATAAAGCAGGATACATAATGAAGCAAACAGTAGAAAAAACAAAACAAGAGTCACTTTCCTGAGATACATACCTATAGCTGCATGGAAGTGGGACAAAGCGTCTGCTAGCTGTCCAGCAGCCAATAACTTCTTTCCCATTTCAAGTTGTTTTTCTACCTCTGCATTTATTCCACATTCAGCTCCTTGAAGAAAAACAAAGATCAAGGTTTTGAATGACCAGTTTGATCATATCAAGTGCATACAGTGATAATCCAACACACATAACAGTCACTGATATAGAGGCAGAGATCACATCTGCCCATACTAAAACAACCTGCAGCCTAATAACCACATACCATGTCTTCCCCACACCAAAAAGGATGTTGAAGTAAGTAAATAAACACTGGAAAGCACTGCACTGTAAAAAGGCACCAAATAGGCATTTCCATTCCCGTCTATACATTCAGTAATATGTTTTCACACATGAAGCTTTACATGTGAACTGTGTGTCCAATTTTCAGAACAATTTTACATTCTTTGCCATTTTGGTTTCTTGCTTCTTCTCCATCTTAAGACTTTGATCACTGAGTAGTCCCATCCCCTCTAAAACATCAAAGCAAGCATTGGAGAAAAATCTCAGAACCAATACAACACCTCCCCCCCTCCCCAACAAAAACATCCCAACAAAACTGGAAAACAAACCCACCACAAATTTCCCTGGATTTTGTTGTTTACTAGCAAAACAGACTGAAGTATTGAACATGTGCTAAGCCAAAAAATTCTTAAGCTTCATCCCTCCTGTTTCTTCCCATATATGAATATCTGAAACCTTTCAAAACTTGCCAGTTTGGAGTGGCATCCTAGAAGTGGGCTGTAAATTACTCTTTGATGAACCTTCCCATGCACATAAAAATGGCATTCAATTTTTACAAAGTCTCAAGCATCTAAAGGAATGTCCTTGTTTCACATTTAGCCACATTAGGATAGCTCCAAGAATAGATTTGCTACAATAAGATGTACCTATACTATTCAGGGTCTTTCATACACGTTATGTTCAGTACAGATTTACAGTTACATAATACTTGAGACAGAAGAGTCATCTTTTTCTTGAAAATACTGAAGATAATAAAGGAAATGAGAAAGGTGACCATTAATAGTAAACAGGCAAGTAACAAAAGCAGGAGAAACATGGATAGAGAAATAAAGCAAACAGTGAAGGACTGTAAGTTCCCTGCAAAACAAGACTAATTACTAGACATACATTAAAATTTGGCTCTGCAAGTTGCTGAACATTATAAATTGATGTGGAATCTGCAGAAGCAGCGTATATAGTCAGTGTAACTATGGTGAAGAGTAACATTTACTGTAACTCCTCAGGAACACTGCACACTAATAGTTGGGCTGTTTATTCATATAAATCTACTACTTATTCATTTCCTGGCTGTAGGTAAACGATTACTCTAACTAAACAACCCCACAGTAGACATCTGAAACCGTTAACAAAGACACAGGAGTCTAAAGAGTAAAATTCTGTGTAAGCTGTTTGGGTACTTGTTCACTTTTTGGTCCAGGAACGAATGTAAGGACTCAAGTTCAAACCCATCAACCCCACAGAGCTCTTTCCAGCAGACAGACAGCTACTAGGGAGCTGGATACCAAGGACCTTGCACTATAGCTGAAGAAGCTTTGGATGCTCCTGCAAGAAACTAAACTTTTGCAAGAGATATGCGAGCATACTATTTATTTTTAAAACTTCCAAGTATTTTAATGTTATTTCTAAACCCACCTAATTGTTATTTGTTCACCAAGGACCTCAGATGACCATACACAAAAGCCTCAGTTGTCAAATCAAATCAGATACTCTGGACAAATTCAGTCTGTAGTGCTGGCACTGATGCAAGAATGGAATAGTAAAAAAAGTCAACAACAAAACCCAACCAAAGAAACCCGAACTACTTCTAGATAAGAATTGCTACCAGCCCTAACAAAGGAAGTCAGTCATAAAGCACAGGAAAAATAAGCAGGTGAAGATAACCTGTTTTCCCAGTTAAATACACTCATTTCAAATGACCTGTAATTTCCTGGTAGGGATTTTGTTTTATTAGAATAACTGGTGCTAATATGTGGGTACCCAAGTATAACAACTTCAACTCCTATAGTCAGACACACCCACAGTGTAAAAAGCTTAAGAAAGCTCTCCAACTTTAAAACAGTTTAAAGATTTCACATTTGTCTACACACTCCTCTTTTTCCCCTGTAGAATTTCTGCCTACTTTAAAAAAAGAAAACAAACAAAAAAATCATGTCCCAAGCTGGGTAACAGGACTATGAAAACAAGGACAACTAGCTCTGACTATGTATCAGACACAGAGTTGTTTCAAAGACAGCAGAAGCATGCATGACACTAATCTTAATTACAAAGCTCTAAACTTTTTTTTTTTTTTTTTTTCCCACAAGAGCTTGATGATTGTCTTGTCATGCTAGTGGGAAATTCTGGTTTAGGGGCTCTTTTAGATCAGAATGACTCTCTGTTTAGTTTAATAAGTCTTAGTTTGCAAGAAAGTTGGTCAATATAGCTAAGACCACCAAACCAAAAAGCCACTTCCCACCCCCATAAGTATCATTTATTATTTGGGGTGAGAAAAAAAAATCCCTCCTAAACTCAGGAAAGAAACATACAGTGTGGGGGTGAGCGAAACACTTTGGGCTAGTGATCTGACAATAATGAACTGAGTTCTGTACACTCAAACCCCATTTCTTCTTCCCCTTATTACATTTCCTTTCTTTTATTACTAGGAAGGAGAGGGGGAAGAGGAACAATACTCCTCTATCCTCCTCAGTTGCCTCTTTTCATTGTGATTAGCATGGACAAACAGCCATGAAGGATGAATCTTTCCAAGAGGTGACCTGTGTCAAACGGGAGCTTATTCAGCATAAGTTGGGGTACTTACTGTTGTGTGTCATGAATTCCTCCCTCCAAGGGCTGAACTGCAACCTGCCACATCACCAAGTATTCAAAAACTTTTTTACTGAACTCATTTACCTACCAGATATAAATTTGTATCTTCAGTCCATCTATGAATACCAAGTTAATACAGGCTGTTCCACTGATTTATAAATCAGATGGCACAAGGCAGACCCCTATTATCAAGACAGCAAGATACAAATTTAAATGCGAGTATGAACACTTTTGAGTTCAAAGACCAATAACACTGGGGGGGAAGGGGGAATCCAGGTACCTAAATATTATAACCTCCTTACATTCCCTAACTACATACTCTGGAAAATGAACTCATGAACTAAAAGGTTAGTAACTTTAGTAAGTAAGATTCAGAACCATCACTTTTCATCCTATATTACCGTACATTTTTATTAACTGAAGTTAAGAAAATATAACCAAAATTAGGAAGTGTGGCTTTGCTAAGTCCACATAGCCATGAAACCATATCCTCAAAATAGGTTGACAACTCCAAATAAAGAATTTTCAGCAGGAGCACCACTGCCACAATCTTATGGGGGAAAAAAACTACCATTTTTCCTCTAATACTGCCAGAATACACATCCAAAAAAGCAATTCAACATCACAGTATGTCGTCTTATACTACACAGCATCTTTGTCACAGTATGTTCCTGCTGCCACTTGGCCAGCTGAAGTATTCATTAATATAGTTTAGTACATCAACTGAATTTCTAATGTCAAATCCAGGTCACTTATCCTGATTCTTGACAATTTCAGTTCCACTCCAACCTGCCACTGTGAGTTAAAGAACGTTCCCCAGGTGAAACACTGACTACATGCTCAGTTGTATAACAAAGTTTAACAGGAGCCTGTGAATAGAAGTTTGACCATACAGGTGTTGTTGACAGTGTACTCTGAAAGTAAGCAGGCTGATCAAAGTGCACATCAGCTTCTCTGATGAACTTCAAATACTAATGGTGAGAAAAAAACAAAACAGAACCCAAAACCACCACAACAGAACAAATCCATAAACAAATGCCACACATCTGTCAAAAGCCTCAGTGAATTTGTAGGTCTAGCACTAGTGTTGTGTCCGAGGAAAACTACTTGAAAAAGCCTTTGAACTTGGGAACTGCACAAAAATCATACCCAAGTGAGAAATTCTAGGCCAATATGGAAGCGGCCGATTCTGTCATACAGCTGCCACTGGAGGACACCACGACATTTTCAAGACCTCAGAGCAGCTGGCACTAGCCAGCAGGAAACGAAGTACGCATCAAGCTATACCTCAAACAGCATCGTCAGGGACTCGGACGAAACCAGACAGGCTACCAGCTGTGGCGGTGCCCTCAATACACACGCTTCGCAGCAGTCTTGACAAGGTGGCAGTTCTGTAGCTCCTTCCTCCTCACACCCCTTCCAGAATTACCCCCCGACCAGGACGCCCCTTGGGGGCTGCCCTACCGCCACGGCGGTGTCGGCCCCTGGGCCTCCTCCAGGCCCGGTCTGGCCCAGCCAGCTCCGCACACCGCCTGGTTCAGGCCGCCAGCTCGCTGCGGGCAGGCCGCAGTCCGGCCGAGTCCGCTCTGCTCTCCACTGGCACCCAAGCCCGGCTACCCCGCAGCTCGGGCGGACACCCAAACACCCCAACCGTTCGAGTACCGACCATAGCCCGGAAGAAGAAAGGGCGATCAGCCACCAGCCTCCCCCGGTCCGGCACCGCTGAGGGCCCACCATCAACCCCGTCTCAGCCTCCTTTGCCCCACGCCCCAGCGCGCCGCGGAGGGAAGCGGCTGCAGCCCCTACCGCCACAGACCCCCGGTACCGGGCCGCAGCGTACCCCTCACAGACCCTACGCGCGGCCCCGGCAGCAAGGCGGGCCCCGGAGGCACGGATACCCCCTCCCCCGACCCGGCCCGGGGCGGCGCTCACCCTGGTACTGCAGGTCGAAGAGCACAAGCAGGAAGGGCAGCGCGGAGCCCAAGCGGCCGGCGGAGGCCGCGGGAGACACCATCTCCGCCGCCCCTCCACACCCGCGGCGACACTGGCGGCGCCCGGGGTCGACGGCTCCAACTTCTCCAGGGTGGGTCGTGGGCACCGCTGATTGGCCGCGCCGCGCGCGCCCGCCCCTCGCACTGCCCGGACGTGGAGCCGG
>VYZX01007003.1:203652-220314 GCA_013401335.1 Brachypteracias leptosomus | reverse complement strand
GGTCCAGTTCTGGGCTCCCCAATTCGAGAGAGACGGGGAACTACTGGAGAGAGAACAACAGAGGGCTACGAGGAAGATTAAGGGACTGGAACATCTCCCTTACGAGTAAAAGCTGAAAGACGTGGGGCTCTTTAGCCTGGAGAAGGCTGAGAGGGGATCTGGTCAATGTTTATAAATACCTGAAAGGTGGGTGTCAAGAGGGTGAGGCCAGTCTCTATTCAGTGGTGCCCAGTGGTAGGATGAGTAGCAACAGGCACAAACTTGGAACACAGGAAGTTTCACCTTAACATCAGGAAAAGCTTTCCTGTGGGGAAAGCCCTAGAACAGGCTGCCCAGAGAGGTTGTGGAGTCTCCTTCTCTGGAGGCTTTCAAAACCCACCTGGATGCATTCTTGCGTAACCTGCCCTAGGTGAACCTGCTTTGGCAGTGGGGTTGGACTAGATGATCTCCAGAGGTCTGTTCCCAACCCCTACCATTCTGTGATAAACCTGGAATGTGCCCTTCTGTATCTTATTATGTGTGTCTTCGCTCACTCCCTCCTACCACAGCCAGGCTTCTGGAGCGAGGAGGGCTTTGCTCCAGGCCTGGGTTTAGCCCATCTGAGAGTGCTCTGCACATGCTGGCAGGCCTGGACAAGGACACAGGCTGCTTGTTCCAGGCCAGCCACAGGGTGAAACAGCTGATGTTGGGCTAGTGGACTGGGTTTAATACTGTCAATATAAAGGGCTATCTTTTGGGGTGTGATGGTTGCTGCAATCCTTCGTTCCTCCAAGACAGCATCTCTCGACTACTCAGATTGTAGAAAAACTGGGCAATAAGTCACAAGTAAACAGATCCTGGTTCTTTATTGCTGTCTGACCTAGTTGTAGAGGAGAAGGGAAGTGCCATTTCAAACTCTGCTTGATTGTCCTTGGATCACAGTCTGCCTGTTTTCCACTGAGAGCAAAGCCAAGATAGTCCGCGTGGCTTCAACTACTGCATCCTGACCCCCAAGCATGCCAACAAAGCCTTCAGGAATTTACCAGATTGCAGGAAAACTGATGTGACTTACCAGAGCGCAGTACTTTCATGCTAAAATTTCACACTGAATCTGTAAACTCAAAGCAGAGCCTATGTAAGATAACTTGCAATCTAATGCATATTTTTGGAGATCTCTTTTCCTTTTTTTTTTATAATGAAAATAAAACCTGGTTTTATTTATCACAGAAAAACTAATCTTGTATGTCAGTTCAAATTATCTGTCTAGTGTTGCTGGATAAACAATATTAGGGATGATGTATTATACCCCATCAGTGTAAAAAAAAAATAAAAAATCATGTTCTCAGGGGAAATCTGCTGAGAAAGTGAAAAACTTGAGGCTTTTAAGTTTTACTTGACAACCACAAAAATTTCACTCTGCAGGTATGGTCACATTGCCTTTCTCGCCCGAGATGATATAATTTACAAGCTTTCTTGAAAGATCAGACTGAAAACAAGGAAAGTAAGCTTACCCTCTTCAGTGTTTTATTTGGAAGGTGATGCTTCAAAGGTATCACCTTGAAATTTGACTTGCAGAAGATAATCAGAAATAAGAACTTGAAGTAATATGAGAAGTGATAGATGTGAAATGAATAATTAATAATATTCTAAAGATGTCAGCATGAGGAAGAACATGACAACTCTAGCACTATGGATAAGACAAAATATGAAAGCCTAAAACTGAGCTGAGCAGGATGCAATCACTGTTAACAGTAAATTAATTTTTTTATTTATCTGAGGAAAAAAGTATTAGACCAAAGCCAGATAAAATTAATATGAAAGGGGATTTACACCTCCAACCCTCTAAGATAATTGAAAATAATAATAAGGATGATGGTAAATTTAATGGGCTGTTAATAACAAGATTAGGAGAAAACAATCTGAAGTAAACTTAGTACCTCTTAATGCAATACCAAGCATAAAGCTTCAAGCATCAAATCCCTTTAAGCAAGCTGGAAGTAGTATAATTAAAGCATCAAGTATCTTTTTGAATAGATGCTTGTCAAGGCCTTGGTCCTTCAACTTGGTCCTGAAATACTAAGCCAAGGTCAATATTTCAGGCTGATACAGTAAAGAACTATGTCATGCCAACACTACAAAATGTAAAAGAACTTTTTCTCCCAGGTTTATACTTAATATCTAAATAATATATGTTTGGGGATCTATGATAATCAAGGATTTATTACTTGTAGGTACTTTAACACATACTTCCTTGTGGAATCTCAGAAGCAGAAGAGGAGAGCAACTTGACAAATGCATATGACACGTCAACCTTATATTTTTGAATTCAAAAAATAGCAAAGCAATACAGCTGTAATGCAAAAAGTCTTTCAAAGGGACTCCTCAAAATTAGACCGGTATCAGAAACAAGCTTCTTCAGCAGGTTTGAGTTTTGGAATGAAAGGGTGGATGGCAAAGTCAACAGTAATGTTCAAAGTGCTCAAAAGAGAAAACCAAGGAATTTTCTCCGAGTTACTGCTGGTAAATGTTCTAACAGCAGAGGGCGGCAATTAGCAAGGAATGACTTTAGAAGGCACTCGTTGCTTTTAGTAGAGAGGGTGAACTGAATATGGTGACATAACGGTGGAGGCAGTTAAATCTGTATTTTCTACTTATTAACCAGGAAAACTACTAGATATAATATGATAAAGTAAGCCTGGATTAGTGCAGAAGGTACTGGAAGGACACTGCTCGTTACCTGTGAGCCAGTATGCTTGGCAATACGTTTTAATTAATAACCTTGATTCCAAAACCAGTCAAATAAATCAGTTTCCTAATACAAGAAAAGTAGCACCATAGCAGATCATTACATAGCATGCTCTGTCGAGTTTAAAATAAAGGAGGAGCTGAGAGAGGATGACAACACAGAGACACTTCTTGGGGCTGCTTCTTGTAAAGTCTCTCACACCTTACACCCATTTTTTTATTCTCGCCTACGTTCATCCCTATCAGAAACTTCCCTGTGTTGGAGCTGACTGAAATAGTTGTGTACATCTGGTTAACATGAGTTTATTGTTTATGTGGCCACATCTTTTGGTAATTTCACGTTTAGATTGGTGTTCATAGGAGAGAGCTTTAGGGAAACTCCTTCTTCTGCGCTCCTTTTGCAGTAAATGTGAGCAGAAAGGTTCTTGCAACCTGCAGTTCAGCACGAGAACTTAATTTACATGCTCTAAACTTGAACCTGGAAAAGGTGATCCTTGTCCATGGACTTGAAAGGGAGTGTGAGGGACCAGGCTTGTTTAGAATCATAGCATCATTAAGGTTGGAAAAGACCTCTAAGGTCATCAAGTCCAACTGTCAACCCAACGCTACCATGACCACTAAACCATGTCCCGATGTCAGGAAAGACTAGGCAGCACTAGTCTCTTTTAACACCTTCCCCTCTGTGTTATCCTACCAAAATTCTGCACGTGTGTCTCCATCATAGCTATGATGGGAGAACTACATTTCTGGTATGGAATTATTTAGAACTCTGTGCTATGATCTTGTGTGTGGATGCTCTATAAAAAGACTACCTACTACCTGCTATTTATACTGCTATAAATATGCTTTACATAGCCCATTTGGTCTCATTTATTTTAAGCTTGTTGTAATACAGCTCCTTGACTCTGCTTTATTCACTAAGCTTATAATGAATTAATTTATCAACAGGTCTGTGTTGTATGTAGGACAGAAGTTGGAAAAGGGAAATTAGTGTTTCCTTACACATATTTATTTTAAATTTATTTTAATCAGGGAAATTATATTGTGTCTGCAGCATTTCTCACTAGTCATGGTAGCCATGACAAACTCCAAACATCTCAAAACACATCCACTGTCTCCTACCTAACTTAAACTTCTGGTATAATGAAGTGTCAGAGAAGGAGATACTAGGAATCTCATTTTAAGCTTTTCCTTGGCATTTTAGTGTCCTTATTAGAGTTAGCCAAGTAGCGGATACTTTGGGTTGTTGGGTTTTTTTGAACAAAAAAAAAATCTAGAAATAATTCAAGTTAAAACCTAATTTCAATTTGAAACAATGCAACCCAAACAGTATTTTGATTTAAGATAAAATTCACTTTTGTTGATTTTGGGAGGGGGCAGTCTTGACAGGAAGCAAAATATTTAATTTATTATGAACACACATCTCTTTTAAAACATTTATTTTAATTTTTTAAGGCATAGAACATTTTTCAATTAAAATGCTGCTCTGAAAGTAAAAAACCTTGTCTTCAAACATTAAAATATAGTTATATTTCTGAAATAAAGCAGTCTGTTTTGAAAATATATGGAAAACATTAATATTAATAAACTCTCCTTTTTTTTACTTAAACAATTTATGAAATTCAGCCTATTTGCATAACTAGTTTTGATTTCCCTGACACTGTTTTTGGTTTATCATTTATTACAAGTATTTTTCTCAGCTCAACTCCGAGTTCAAGCCTACATGATAACTCCAAGCTGTTTTTCTCAAACATCTCTTTGATTTTAAACACTGTGCATAATATCATTGACAAAGTACTGTGTTGTCACTGAAGGTGTTCATTCCTATCTTATGTCCTGTCAAAACACCAAGGTCTGCAAAGCTCATACATCCAAGTATTTAGAGTACAAAGTTAGAGTATGTATGTGTGCAACCTTCCCCCTGCCTGCTCCAGCAGACACCTCCGTACTCTTCCTTCCTATGCAGTAGGAGTTCCCCGTGTCTCTTAAGCAACTATTCAGTCCATTCAGCAACAGAATACCCCTCAGGCACATTTTTTACAAGCAGGTAAGCCATGGGCATGTGATGCCATCTAGCATCCTCTTAATGCACCCACCTCTGAATCAACAGACTTCATTTATCCTCTAACTGCTGACAGTCTAAACAGGCAACAGTGATGGCCCAAGGAAGTCATAGAATCACAGAATCATTCTAGCTGGAAGAGACCTTCAAGATCATCAAGTCCAGCTGTTAACCCAGCACTGCCAAGTCACCACTAAACCATGTCCCTCAGTGCCACATCTGCATGTTTTTTAAATACCTCCAGGGTGGTGACTCCACCACTTCCCTGGGCAGCCTGTTCCAGTGCTTGACAACCTTTCAGGGAAGAATTTTTACCTAATATCCAATCTAAACCTCCCCATGCACAACTTAAGGCCGTTTCCTCGTCCTATCGCTTACTACGTGGGAGAACAGACTGACCCTCACCTCGCTACAAACTCCATTCAGGTAGTTGTAGAGAGTGAGAAGGTCTCCCCTGATCCTCCTTTTTTCCGGGCTAAACAACCCCAGTTCCCTCAGCCACTCCTCGTAAGACCTGTGCCTTAGACCCTTCCCCAGCGTTGTTGCCCTTCTTAGGACACACTCCAGCACCTCAATGTCCTTCTTGTAGTGACAGGCCCAAAACTGAACACAGTATTTGAGGTCCAGCCTCAGATGTGCCAAGTACAGGGGGACGATCACTTCCATAGTCCTGCTGGCCACATGATTTCTGATACAAGCCAGGATGCTGCTGGCTTTCCAGGCCACCTGCGCACACTGCTGGCTCATATTCAGCAGGCTGTTGACCAGAACCCCCAGGTTCCGAGGCGTGCTGAGGCATCCTGCATTTCTCTTATGACCAGATATCCAGAGGCCATTTAGAGATCATATATATATATACACACATTGTTTCCTCACTCACAGGTTTTCTCCAGCTAATCCTTTTTGCCTTTCAGTAGAGCAATCTGCAGAGAAGTGCAACCCAAGACAGACAAGAAAGAGCTTGTGTCCCTCCAGCAGAGTGGCCAGTATGTTGATTAAACTCTTCATTTCCTTGTTTTCAGAAATTAGGGTTTTAATGAATCCAGGCCTCTGAAAAAGTCCTGAAGGAGCACAAAGTCCTAAGGCATGTCCTTAAATTTTGAGTATCAGGATTGACAATATTAAAAAAAAAAAGAAATGGGAAACAGGTTGCCCTTGTATGCCTTGTGACTGAGGTTCTGAGAGATAGTAATTAATTTTCTTTTTTTCATACAGGTTATTTCTTGCCCACAAAAACAGTTGTGGCCCAGTCATTGTAAAAGTTACTAGAAAAAGTTACTAGAAGAAGAACAAATATCTAATGTATGCCATTGAAAATTCACCCAGAGGTTGCTAAGTGTTAAAAACAAGTCCTTGATTCAGTTTCAGTGTTCAGTGACCTTCTTGATGCTCCAATTATATCAATGGTTTCTAAATACAAAAAAAAGTTAAATACCATGTGTCACACAATGGACAGTAGATGTTTTTCTGAATGTAAACCTGAGGTTGGCTGAGTGGTGCTCAGCAGGTGAACCTGCTGGGTTGGCAAAGGGATATCTGCCCTGCCCGGAGTTGCAGACCTCCAGGAAGCAATGCAAATACCAGTTCCTGTTTCAGTGCTGTGTTCCAAGCTCAGCGATACTGCTCCAGGGCATGTGGACTGCAGAGTTATGACGGGTAGCCAGGCTGAGGCTGACATCGCTTGAGTTGCTTTGCTAAGTATCTACAGAGGCTTCTGGTCAAACTCCATTTAGCAAAGGAATGGCCAGAGTCAAGGGGAATCACAGTCATCCTGGCTGAGGTCCTGCCTGCAGCTTTCCCTCTCCTCATTGCACAGCCATACGCAGCACGTGCCCTGAGACTCTTGGCCATATGTAAATTATGACAGGTCAAGAAAGAGGTTTGAATGGTCAAGGGAGTGTCCCTGTGCTAACCTGTACTACCATGGTACCTGTAATTAACGTATTGTTCACCTGCTGGGAAAGAAGCTAACGAGAAGGCAAAAAGTCATCAAAAATGAGACAGAAATTTCAGGTTACACTCTCTCAAGAAGTGAAAAAGCTGTTCTTGGTGTATAAATTGAGTGTTCACCACAAATAAGATAGACAGGACGCTATTACAATAATATCTGTGTAACATCAATGAAAGGCACAATCGGTGAGTTTACAGATGTTTCTTTAAAGTTGAATTCCCTCCATGTTTGGGAGAAAGAAAGATAAATTAACTGTCTGGAAGCCTCAGTAAAATCCAGCTAGACTTGTTACGTGAAGATAAACCTTTAAGAGAAACTGTTTAATTTGAAGAAAAGAAGATTTAGTTGGAGAAGACTCTGAAGTACCCAAACTTGTAAATGGAATTTGTTAAACTACATGGGACAGTATCTTTTCAGACTGCTTAATCACAGCTAGTGGCGTGTTTGAATGAAGGAGGTGGCACAGAGGAGACAGGAGAGTGGCTCATCCTATCTTTTTTTTCTTTTCTTTTAAATGCTTTGTTTTCCATTTATTTTCCTTAGGTGAACTAAGTGATGGAAAGATTGAACAAATGGAAGAATTATAGGAATTAAAATTGAAAAATGTGCAGTGAAGAGACTTGGCAGGAAGGAAAAGATTAAATAAACTGAAATTCTGGCTAGACTCATTATTATACCTGCACTGTGCTACTCAAGCCATCTTTCCACCAGAGTTAATGATTACTGGTATGTGTCACTCTGAGAGTGCTGTAGGAGAAAGATTACTGAAAAGTCTATTTCAAGTTCCTAGGACAGTTTTTCACTGTTGTCTCAAATTAAAACATCTTGCAGAACATGTATGGCATCCTCCTCCATTCCACAAAACATGCAGATAATGTTTTCACTTAAGGCATTGCATCAAGGCCCCAGGGGCACCACCAAGCCTGACAGTCCCTGCCTTGTCACCTACCCAGGGCCCAGGACCCCATGTCATGCCCACGGGTCATCTCCCCTGGGGTTCTCAGCCCCTGCCCCAGCAACACCACAGCAGGGCTGGTCTCCAGCTCCCCAGAGCCTGGCCCTGCCCAGCCACGGGCCCTATCAAGCCTTGGCCTGTCCCTGTCCCCAGAAAGGTGCCCCATGCCCAGGGCTGGGGCTGCCTCAATGTCCCCCCAGCTGCCCTGCTCCAGGAGCATGGGGCAGGCCCTGGGTGCTGGGTCCTGCCCTGCTGCCCCATGAGGAGCAGCCAGCCCATGCTGTGCCCTGACACCTCCCACAGCTACCCAGGACACTTCCCAAATAGCCATGGCCAAGGTGCTGTTGTATTTCATCCCGCAATCAGAATATTCTCCCTTTTTTTGTGCTCTCCTATTGCAGGTACTGCCCATAAGCCTCACAAATACCTTGCTCCAATCACAATATACTGTTTACTTCTTGTACTTTAACTCACTTTCCTCATCCCATTTTAATTCTTAGCTCTCTTCACCAGCTTTCCAAATAAAAATCTTTCTACTTCCTAGAAACCTCAGGTCTTCCCTACATGTTTTTAATGAATTCTGCCAAGAAAAAACATATTCAGCATTGTACTGTGTCAACAGAATATGGAAAATCCTCCTAGAACAGCAGATCATACAAAATAGTTTCCTAAAGCTGTCACGCACATTAAGTAGAGGACTTAAGTAGTAATGTAGACTTAATGTTATGTAATAAGCTTGGACTACAAATTAGGAACGCTTTTTATTTAAGCCATTCCCCATAGTAAGCTGGCATGTGGAAAATAATATGTCAGTGAGCAATAATGACATTAGCATAGGAAAAAAACCTGTAAAATCTGAAGTGTGAAAGTATAGGGTAAAAAAATGGGAATAAAACAATGCAAGAGGAAGAAAAGGTTTTGAGTTAGGATGCTAGAAAGTCTTAAGTGCCTCAGCCCAAATTCTAGCTTGCCAAAAATGCTCATTCAGATATCACTCATTACTGTAAAAAAATGGTTGGTAGCTAAATGGAGAAGCTAGTATTTCAACAGCTTGTTTGAAAACACCCAAAGCACACCATCTTCAAGAAATGAGCTGCCAAGAGTTAATTTTTAGTAATCAGTAATCACCTGCCTGCTCCAGCCAGACTGCTGGCTGTCCTAAACCTCCTATGTCAAGTTCTGCTGATGGGGAAGAGCTAAAATGCTCTTGGTCTTCTCCTAGTAAATCCATGCCTGGTTTAGTTGAGTACTTTTGTCACCAAGCTACATGATGTAAGGTGAGAAAGGAGGAACCAAGCACTAATGTGGGTTAAAGAATACCAGCTGTTGCCAAGTGAGGCTTGCAGCAAGTAATTAAAGATTAATCGAGCTCTGAAAGGAGTAAGAGGGAAAGAATTGAGACTGTCTAGCAAACAGGGTGATGCCCCTGCCCTCAAGAATAGAACACTTGGTTCTAGCTCTCATTCTAAGGGTTCCATGTGTATTTTACATTAAACAGGTAAGCAACCAAGATCAGAGTGTTTCTGCATACTCCATACACACCTCCCCTCAGCAACTGAACAAGAATCTCCCAATATTTTCTCACCCAGTCAGCATTTACTTTGATAGAAAATCCAGCTTCAGCAAGAGATTCTTAGAAGGCATGCTGAACAATGGTGTTGCTGTTGGGGCATTTTAAAAAGGGCATGGGCCATAAAACTTCTTGGGCACAGAAGGCTCTGCACTTGCACATCTTGCTTTCTAAGTGAGTGCTCCAACCATTTACATATTGCGCTCATCAACTCATATAGCATATTTGCCCCTAGGCCTGACCCAAAGAATCTGTGACTGTCACATTGCTAGTTTTAAAAGTTCTCTCCTCATCATTAGCGTTAATTAAGGCTTACCATACTAAAGCCTTGATATCCCCATCTTTCTCTAGCAATGTCTGCTTTAGCAACTAGCACAGCCCAACTAGAGCAGACCTGCAGAAAGCAAAGTCAGTACCTGAGGACCTGATGTCCACATTTTATACATGTTCAGGTTTTCCTTCAGACTACCTCTAATCCTACTGGAGTACACTGAGGTACCCTCAGGACATTAAAAACTGGAACATTCAAATGATTACTTAATTTTTAAAATCTGGTGTATGCAGCATATATGACCACATTCAACACCATCGCAACAGAATTTCATGGTTCTGGAAGGAAATTTGGTGTCTTGGTAGTGAGCACGTTTGTTAAGAGCCAAAATTCTTCCAGAGCTTATTGCCTAGGTACTTGGGGGAAAAAAACCCAGATGTCTCCGGGCCGAACGAAACTCCTCAATGAAGATTAGGTGTTGTAAATGTGCAATGGTCACCTCTTCCACTGAGTTTGCTGGGGCATTTAATATTAAATACATACAATTTAAAATTTTTCTCCTTGACACAAAAGGTGCATAGCATTTCTTTTGGAAAAAATTCAAAACCTTGCAGGGAAGAGGAAGAAAATTAGACGGATCTAATGCAATCTGTAGCCATTGGAATGATTCCACCTGCACGATACGATGCATATTTTCATTGAACCCAGCCTCTTCACCTCAGATACCCACCCGGAGAGCATCCTCCCGCCTTACCCTCAGTGGAATTTGGTGTCCTCTTGTTGTAGCACACTTCAGGAAAACACTCATGAAAAGAGCCACCCCCCGTGGGAATTAATATCACATTCACGGTAGCCTCGGAGGCCCCCCCTCCAGCTCCGAGTGCCACCGCGCAGGACCCCCCTTCCCTTCCTCGGCCCCAGCTTCCCACCCGCGCAGTTGCCCCGGCTCATCCTCCTCGGCCTCGGGGCAGGCGCAGGGAGATGGGGACGGGGAAGACGGCGAGGAGGAGGAGTGGAACTGCCTCCCTCTGCGGCACGCAGTAACTGCCGTAACTGCAGCAACAGCCCGGGCCAGGGGCGGGGAGCGGCGGCAGACCCGCCACCCTTCCGCGCCCAGCGGCGAAGAACCGCGGATTGCCTGGCCGAGCCCCCACCGCCGAGCAGCAGCCTAAGGTGAGCGGAGGGGCTCTCCCCTTCTCCCCCACCACCCCCCACCCCGCAGCCGTTGGGGCACAAGGGGGTGAGAAGAGGGAAGCGCTCGGCGGGGCCTCTCCTCAGGGGAAGGCGGGAGGGAGCGGGGCGGGAGGCCGCTCTCCGAAGCGGAGCCGGAGGTTTTGTCCGGGAGACGAAGCCCGGCTTAGGGCCTCCCCTAGGCCCGGCCCTGCTCGGCCAGCTCGCAGGCCTTGCCTGCGAGTACAGCCGGGGTGGAACGCCCGCCGCCTTCGCCCTGTGCCGCCCACCCTGGTGGGAAGGGCTGTCCGGGGAGCGGGCCTCCGCTGTCGCCCCCGACCCTCCAGTTATGGCGGTGCCACCTCTAACCGAGAGGGCCCCACGGGTGGGTGACAGCCCTAACGGGCACAGCTCCAAGGGTGGAGTGAATCTGACAGAAGGGACCCATAAAAGTGATTGAAAAGGGCTGTCTCAGCCCCTACGTACTTTTTCTGCCTCCACTGAGATACTCGGGTGGCTTGTGCCTCCTCAGCTTAGTGATGCACCGCTGCCAGTCACGTTCAGTTAAAGCAGGTCGAAGTTGGAGCAGTATGAAACTCGGTGTGGAACTGAGGTTGCTTAGTCTGGAGAGGAGGAGGCTGAGAGCTTATTGCTCTCTTACAATTATCTCAGAGGAGGTTGTAGTGAGGCAGAGGTCGGACTGTTCTCCCAAGTTATAGGTGATGGGACAAGAGGGAATGGTCTCAAGTTGTGTCAGGGGAGGTTTAGATTGGATATTAGGAAAATCTGCTTCACAGAAAGGTTTGTCAAGCACTAGAACAGGCTGCCCAGGGAAGTGGTGGAGTCTCCATCCCTGGGAGTATTTAAAAGACATGTAGATGCGGTGCTTAGTGATATGATTTAGTGGTGGGTTTGGCAGTGTTAGCTTAACAGTTGGACTCGATGATCTTAAAAGTCTTTTCCAACCAGAAAAATTCTATGATACTCCTGACTATTGATTGAGGAGAATAAACGTATCCACAGGTTTGGTTTAACTTTGCTGGCTTTCAGTAATGTGGTTTTTTTTAATTAAACTTGTGCATCTGTGAGTTAAGGTCCCTTATTCCATGTGTGTTTTTTCAGACTCCTTCTACTTGACACACAGATTAGTAGTTTACAAAATTAATGGGCTTGTGTAAAGATATTTTTCCTATGTCGAATAGATAGAGCATGTGTTAGGCTTAGATCTCTGGGATATAGGTTCTATTGTGTACAACTTAACACTTCCCTTGTCTAGGAAAATACCCAAATACAAGTTTTCAAGAAATTTAAAGCAATTAAAGTTGTGAACATTGTGGACGGTAAGCAGTATTTGAAAATTCTTTAAAAAATCTAGGAGTCTAAAAGTGTATTTATACACTGTGAATGGAAGTGAGTCTGCAGAATATTATAAATAGCTCAAAAAGAGATTAGTGATATATTTTCTTACTACTTAAGGAGTCAGAGCAGTGCAAAGTTCAATGGTAAGCCAGATGGATCTATGTTTGACATATATTAAAAACATTAAATAAATTTATATGAAAGTGACAATTGCTGAAGGCCCTGTTCATGACACAAATGTCCTTGCAGGAGAAGATGGCAATGTTACAAACACCACACGGTATCTTTCTAAATTAAAAAGCTTCCGTGACAAGTGATAGAAGAATCTGAATAGAAGACGCACTAAACCTTAGGTTTTGCAGTGAAGTGTGCCCAGTAGGTTTAAGGTTAAAGGTCCAAAAAGCAAGTTGTAGAGCCAAATATTTTGGAAAATTGCCTTCCAGGGTGGCTTGAGCCTACAGACAGAGGGCTCGCTGCCCTGCATTTATGTTACTAACTTCTCTGTTCAAATTTCCAATACATTGAAATTCATTTTGTAGATTAATGAAACCTTGTGCTAGGCCTAGATATGTTCTTGGAAAGGTTGATATCAAGCATTTTATGAAAGTGGGGAAGACAGAAGGGTGTAACTTTTGAGTATGTGGATAAAGAAAGAGAGAAGTCTTCCTACTTCTCTATGACTATGAAAAGAGAGGAATCTCCTTCAGCTTTCCCTTTTGTGTTGGGGTTGATGTTGATGTGAAGAATGGGAGAGGCTGGTAAGAGTTGGACCCTGGCTTGCTGAAATGAGCATCTGACCCTCTCAGAGACTGATCTGGGTCTCTCTGACACTGGCTTGGGTAGGGTTCTGGTCACTGAGTGCAGGAGGTAATGCTTGGGTCTATGCTGTGAAGCAGAGGTGTGTCCTGTGGTTGTGATTCTGGAGTGCATGATGGGTGCACAGGCTGCAAAGAAGACACTTCTACTGCAGGTGCTCAGTACAAGACCCCCCATTTTTCCCTGACAGAATTCCGAGTGCAAGTCTGCTATGTGCCCAGGTTTTCTTTAGGAGGATTGGGGATCTGCAGCCTGCTCACCTCCTGATGCCAAGCCAGAGTGTAACCAGTGTGCATGGAAGAGCAGAGCTCATGGGGGGCACCACAGAGTAGCTGTCCCAGGGGTTGGATGTATAAAATGGGGTGCATCAAACACAGTATAACCAGCTGGTCAAAAGAGCTGCACTCACCGTGAGTACTTTGTGCAGTTCTGGGCCTTGCAATTTAAGAAAAATGTGAAGGTCCTTGGATGTGTCCAGAGGAGGGCAACAAAGTTGGTGACAGGGCTGGAAGGTGTGTCCTATGAGGAGTGGTTAAGGACTTGGCTAGCTTGTAGAAAAGGGGACTAAAGGGTAACCTCATTTCTCTCTACAGCTTCCTGGGGAGGGGAAGTGCTCTTCTCCCTGGGATACAATGATAGGACTCATGGGGATGGTTCAAAGCTGCACTAGGGGAGGTTCACACCGGACATTAGGAAGTGTTTCTTTACTGAGAGGGTGGTCAGTCACTGGAACAGGCTTCCTAGAGAGGTGGTCAATGTCTTAAGCCTGTCAGTGTTTTAAGAGGACAATGCCCTTAATAACATACTTTAACTTTTGGTCAACCCTGAAGTGGTCAGGCACTCGGGCTAGATGATTGTTGCAGGTTTCCTCCAACTGATTTTTTTCCCTTCCCTTCCCTTCCCTTCCCTTCCCTTCCCTTCCCTTCCCTTCCATCTGCTAAGATGGGAGAATGAAATGAGGCCAGATGTATTTTGCTACAACAACCAACATAAAAACCTATATAAAATGACAAACTTATAATTTGTGAGGGTCTTTGCATTAGTGCATGTAACAACAATGTTGGTATTTGCATGGAAGCAGATGTCTGTGGTGATTAATAGCAGACATATTATCATTTATATTGGAAAGGGCAATGTTAAAAGTGCAGATGAGAGGTGAGGTTCATTGTGAGTTCCTAGGAGATGAATGGAGGAAGATATTGAGGGGGAACCTGAGGGATGTGGAGAAGCTGAAAGGGGGCAGAGGAAGGCTAACAAGATGGCTAGAGTCTACAAGCACATGATCTACATGAAGAGTTTGAGGGAGCTGGGCTTCTTTAGTGTGGCGAAGAGAAGGCAAAGGGACACTCTGACAGTGGCCTGTGGTTACTTGAAGAATAGTCACAAAAATATCAGAACAATTTTTTTTCTTGGTAGTAGCAGCTACTCCTGTTTTCATCAGGAGGAAAGCACAGCTATGCAACAGGTTGCCCAGAGGAGTCATGGACTGTTTATTCATCTTAAATGCCACAGGTGATATGAACTAGTGTTGGTGATAGCCCTTCATTGAGCAGAAATTTATATTAGATGATCACCAGAGGTCCCTTGTGAACAATGTTTCTATGAGTCTGTGATGTATGATGTAGAGGAACCTATGGAATGGAGTGTATGTTCAAGTATATATTGTGTGAATGTTCTTGGAGAGGTATTTGTCTAGGAATCATCAGGAGAATGAGAAACTGAAGCATGTGTGGAAGAAACTGAAAAGCCAGATATAGACATGGAACATGGCAGTAAGGCAGAGTCAGTGCAGGGGACTGAAATATTAAGAAATGATAACAAGAAGAGCAGGCTTTTGGACAGTCACAGAGTCACAGAATGGTAGAGGTTGGAAAGGACCTCTGGAGATCATCTAGTCCAACCTCCCTGACAAAGCAGGTTCACCTAGGGCAGGTTACGCAAGAACGCATCCAGGTGGATTTTGAAAGCCACCAGAAAAGGAGAGTCCACAATCTCTCTGGGCGGCCTGTCACAGTGCTTCATCACCCTCACAATAAAGAAGTTTTTCTTGATGTTGAGGTGGAACTTCGTATGTTCCAGTTTGTGTCCGTTGCCCCTTGTCCTATCATTGGGCATCACTGAAAAGAGACTGGCCCCATCCTCTTGACACCCACCCTTCAGATATTTATAAACATTGATCAGATCCCCTCTCAGCCTTCTCCAGGTCAAACAGCCCCAGGTCTCTCAGCCTTTCCTCATAAGAGAGATGTTCCAGTCCCTTAATCTTCCTCGTAGCCCTCCATTGGACTCTCTCCAGTAGTTCCCTGTCTCTCTTGAACTGAGGACCCCAGAACTAGACCCAACACTCCAGATGTGGCCTCACCAGGGCCAAGTAGAGGGGGAGGAGAACCTCCATTGTCCTGCTGGTCAGCCTCTTGTTAATGCACCCCAGGATGCCATTAGCCACTTTCTTCTCTTACTTGAGAAGAGTAGTAAGGATGAGCAAGGTAATTTTGTATAATGGAGGAGAAGAATGCTCCTGCCTGGGGACAGAGTTTGAAGCAACTAAGCAGGAGTGGGGAAATGGGGACATTGAGCTGGAGAGTACTGGGAAGTATGGTAAGGCAGTTGTTGGTTGTCTTGAAAAGTATTTGGGCATGAATGGTGAAGTAGGTGATGTGCACAGGTCATTAGGTGCTCCATGAGGATAAGTGTTGGTATCGTTAGGGTGAGGCGGGAATGACAGGCGAATCATAGAATTGTCATGGTTGGAAGGGACCTTAAAGGTCATCTAGTTCCAACCCCCCTACCATGGGCAGGGACGCCTCCCACTAGATCAGGTTGCTCAGAGCCCCATCCAGCCTGGCCTTAAAAACTTCTAGGGATGGGGCTTCCACCACCTCTCTGGACAACCTGTTCCAGTGTCTTATCACCCTCATGGTGAAGAACTTCTTCCTAACGTCTAATCTGAATCTACCCACCTCTAGTTTTGATCCAGATGTGGTGAGGCTGTAGGGTTCTATGGTTGCAAGAGATGGTCTGGTGCGTGTTGATAACAGCCAGAGGTGTTTTGGCATGATGAGTGAGGAGAACATGTGGAAGCAGCATGCAAAGAGTGTGTGACTGTGTTAGGGTGAGGAAGGTGTGTGAAAGCACCTGGCAGGTTGGTGTACGAGTGTTGGGAGTTGCACTGGAGAGATCTCATGGAGCTACCAGCTGAAGCACCTGGAGTTCAGCAGAGTGAAGCAGATGTACAGAGAAATGTCATACGTACCATGTGCTGATGGCTGGGAGGTAACAGGTGCCATACATGTGGGAGATGAGTAGGTGAGGCTGCAAAAGGGCATACAGCAGCACATGAGTAGAGAAGTGTAACATCGTGGTAGAGTGAGAAAGGTTTGTGAGTCAGGAGCAGCACGGAGGAAGGACTGGGGGATGGATGGGGAGGCTCCTTGATACAGTGAGGTGAAATGGGCTCATAGGATGCCAGGCGTAGAGTTGTGTGGTGAGGTGAAGGGAATGTGGCGAGAGAAAACGTGCTGTGTAGCTGCGGCAAGGGCCCGTAGCTGGCCATGTATTTGTAGATATGAGCAGTGTCTGAAGACGCGTTGGTGCAGGAGGAGCGCTGGGCCCCGCCGCTCACCGTGGCGCTACCAGGCCAGCGCGGAGGCGCTGAGGAGAGAAGACACCGGGCCGAGGAAGCGGACGCGATTTGAGGCGAGCGGGGAGCCGAGTTCCCGCCCTGCAACACGGGTGCCGCCTGCCCGGGCGGCGCGGCCACAGCCCGCCCGGCGCCGGTCCCGGG
>VYZX01007003.1:67491-203632 GCA_013401335.1 Brachypteracias leptosomus | reverse complement strand
GGGGGGGGCCGCCGGCCCGGGCTGAGCCGTGTCTCTCTCTCCCGCAGCCCTTCACCGAGCGCGCCTACTACCCGCCGGCGGGAGCGGGGCCGGCGCCGTTTCCCGCCTTCCAGTTCCGCGGCCGCCATGAGGGCCCGGACTGGCGGCGGCTGAGCGCCGTGGACGTGGAGCGGGTGTCGAGGGAGGGGGACGTGGCGACCCTGCAGGAGAACCTGGAGCACGTCACCTTCTGCAGCGCCGAGCGGGAGTGCTGCCCCCACTGCCAGCGCCCCGCCGACCCGTTGCTGCTCAAGCTGCTGCGCTTGGCCCAGCTCTGCACCGAGTACCTGCTGCGCTCCCAGGAGTACCTCACTGCCCAGCTCCGCAGTCTGGAGGAGGCCCTGCGAGCGGCCCAGACACAGTGCGATCAGCTGGGCCAGGAGGTGGCCCGTCGCTTGCAGGAGAACAAGGCGCTCAAGGAGGAGTGCCGGCGGAGGAAGAAGATTATCAGCACCCAGCAGATGATGCTAGACACCCGAGCCAGCTACTGCCAGGTGAGAGAACTCTTGCAGCCCAGTCACCCACACCTTGCCAACTCTGAGCACACCAGGGACTGGCAGCAGAGCAGCCCCACTCTGCTGGGGTGTGAGAGGCTGGAGCTGCAGGGACCAGTGACCCCGCAAAAAGGGAGTGCATCACTTGCAGGTGCTTCGCTTTCCATCTGTGTTTCACAGATGTTTGGCTGGTATCACAGACGTTTGAGGAAGCACTGCATCATATTTAACAAATCGTCTTTTTACTAACAAGTGCTCTTTATTCTTGGATTTGCTTTTAATGCATCTGAAGTGTCAGATGCACACACTTACAAAACCTGTGCTAAAGGTGTTACTACCTTCTGCTGCTGTCTTTCCATGTCTGACAACTACCTGGTCAGAAAACACACCAGGCAAGTTCATCGGAGCTGGTGCTAAGCAGTAACCTGCCTGTCTGTGGTGTGTCACTTTCCTGCAGTAACATTCTCCAGGCACAAAGTTTCTTCTTGTGTGTGTGACTCAGAAGTGACTCAGGCATGACAGCAAAGAGCCCCAGTGAGGTAGCTCATCCCTAACTCCACAACAATCTGTTCCTTAAGGGTTTTCCCTAAGAGCTTTAGGATATTGCTGTTCTGACGCTGATTCGTGGCCCTCTGGTATTTTGGAAGGGGGGTTTGTGTTCTGGGTGATTTAAATATTTTTCAGCTTCAGCATTTTTCAACAGGTTTCAGGAATGCAGACTGCAGCTTCAAATATAGTCTGAAGTCTAGAGAGTACACTGCACACAGACCTGACCTGATTTCAGGCTAGCTTTCTCTGTCTGTATGTTTAACATTACAGTTTGGTTGTTTAGTTGTCTTTTAATTCTTGAAATACAAGTAGTCCTGATTGTTAAAAATCTCCTTAATCATGGAATAGTTGTAGTACAGAACCATTGCAAGTTTTTTTCCAGTATGTACAATCTTATCCCACAGTGTAATACCAATTCCAGCAGGCTGGCAAAGTTTAATTTTTTAAGACATAAGCTAAGTTGTCTAAAGTGTTTCTGCAAGGGAAAATATACTTTATGCCCCAGGAGTGGAGCTATACATATAGGAGACTTCCTGGGAACCTTGTCTCAGTGCATTTGAGTGTTAGTCTTAAGGACAAGCTGCTAATGTAGTATTGTTTTAAAAAGCCTTTATGCAACTTACAGAGCAGTTTGTCTGGCCTGTGTTGCAAAAGAAAAATTATGGCATGCCTCATTTTATATGTAAGCTTAAATAATTGTGATACTGTGATTGCCAGCTAAGTCCTACTGAGTTCTCCTGAAATGTTTGTAGAATACAACTGTCTCAGTGGAAGCTGAAGAACATGGTAGTGAACTTGGCTCATCACTAATTTCCAGTGGCATTTACAGTAAAGCAGAGATGGAAAGCTATTTCCCATTTTAAATTTAGTTTCATATAAAGTAAACATTCACTCTCTCCTCTTTTTTGTCTCTCTGTTAGTAAATTCTTGTCTTTAGAAGTTACTTAAGTTCACATGGGAAAAGTGAGTTCAGGGAGCAACATTGAACAGTTTCTGCATTTCCTACAGTGTTTTCAGGATTCGGAATGTGAATGCTAGAGATAAATTAAACTCTTCCTAGGGTTTGTAAGCACAAGGCAGCAGTTGTGATTAGTAAATAGTAATTGTGTGTTATTTATCTTGGCTGATCTGCAGTGCCAGATAATAGGGGGTTTACTGGTGTTCTTGAAAGGGTAGTTCAGATTCCAGCCCATTAAAAGTCTTGGCTGTTTTGCAGACAAGCCTGTAAATAATTACTTGCCTTTTTTCAGTAGAGGTAAACTTTGTATCTAATGTAACCATGCTTTGGAATTCAGATTTAATGCCTTTAATCCACTGTCAATGTAAGTTTAACCATGAAATACTACTATAAAATGGTACTAGTATCTACAAGTCATAAATGTAAGACTTGTTAGTCAATACCTTCATCTGAGTAATAAAAATTTAATTTTAAATAGTATCTTTTTCACTTTTTTGATACTTTGTTCAGAAATCTTAGGTTCTCATGCACATTATGTCTAACATTGTGAAAAGTAATAGAGTAATGTTGCATAATTCAAAACCTAAATATTCCCTATGTTACTCCTGTCTCCTGCAGTAAGAGCTTTCACTACCAGCAAGTCAAACAGACATGAAGTTTGTGCTTGAATGGATAATATTATTTCACAGCCAATTTCATTTCATAAATCATGTGCAGTCTGTTACACTGTGAGCTCCCTCTTGGTTGGCAGCAATGCTTTGCTACTGTACTATATCTCTTTACTTTGGTTTTATGATAGTACACTTGTGCATCTGTCCAGCAAAATTTGTCTTAATGATTCATTACTTCAGCATTTGCTGAAAGAGACCTAAATTTATAGCTTTCCTGACTATCCATGGCAGTATTTTAAATATTAGATGAAATCTGGGAATTTGAGTACAGTGACAAGATCTTGAATCTGTTAAGTCAGTTTTTTACAGTCATATCACACTGATGAGGAAAAAGGGCCCAGCTGAGTGTTTGTGGTTTCTTAAAATATATTTATTTTAAAAAAAAAAAGCTTAATAAAGAGGTAAAAAGCAGCCCTTCCTAAAGCAATTAGGGGCTTTGATTCAGAGTCTTACCAGTATGTTGAAAAATCTGGAGCTGTAGCTTCTGTTGTTGCTCTACCCATCTGTTTTTAATATCCTGAACATTAGTGGAAAGTACTTTGGAGGTAAACAAGAAAATCTTTTTAAATGTGTGGGATCCAAATTAGACTTAAAATATAACTTAAAATTAAAAAGAAAAAAAAAAAGTAAATGATACGAGCAGTAATTTAAAGAGTTTTACGCTTCAGAAGGATGCTAGGCAACGTATTGATGTATGTATGTACCTTTTCTTGCAAAATAGTGTATTGTTACCTTAATTTGATTGAAATGTCTGACCTTTGTACATATTTGTGGTTCTTCTAGTATTGTCATCGTACATCTCGCTCACGTATACTCAAACCCATCTTTATTGTTGTTTGGTTTTTTTCCCTGACTATATGGTGCTCTCTTCTGCTGTGATGCAAGAGTCTTAATACCTGAGCTGCTGGTTGGCTGGAGTCTGTATTTTGCTGAATAGTATTGACTTACCTTTTTCTTATACTTTCTACCTACCTATATTCATCTCTTATCTGTGGTTTCTTTCTGCATTTAAAGAGTTTGTATAGTGCTAGAACAATGGGATTCTTGCCTATGAGCATCACTAAGAGACATCAAAGAACACAAATACATGAATAACTTTACAGACATTTGATGTTGTGAGAATTTTAGTAAGTTTTCTTGTGAAATGGAATTGTATTGAAGTTGCCTATTTTTCACATCTGGACAAAGTGTAATAACCTTAACTGCTATACTTACCAAACAGATGTTACTACTAATAATGAACATGTTTTTATCTGGGTTTTTTGTAGTGTCAGTTTTGTGGAAAGACTTTTCTGAACTATTCCTTTTTACAAAGTCACATGCAAAGGCGTCATCCGGAAGAATCTCAGATAGGTACGTACTTCAATGTTATCCAAAAAAATGAAGATAAATAGTTTAGAAAAGTGTAAATATAGTGAGGATGTGCAGTCCATGCTTTTGTATAACTGGGAAGAATGATTTTCATGTTCCCTTTTTAGGTGGCAAATACCAATTTGTGTGAACGCAAGCAACACTGACTGAAAAAATGCATTGGGTGATGTGTGTTTCAGTCTCTGGAAAATAATTAACAAAAAATTGTATGCAATTTTTATAGTACCTTTTGAAACTAGCATTTCCACTGAATACTTTAGTAAACAGCAGAGGTCAGAGTGTAGGCTCTCTTTAGGCATGTGTGTTTTGAAGGTATGGATAAAATGAACATGTAGCCTTCAGGAAAATAAATTTCATTAATATTTGTGAATTATCAATACAGAGGTAATCCAATTCACCTGAAATCAGTTTGAATAGAATCAGACACTCCTGAACTAAACTGACATAGTGAGAAAAAGAAGCTGTCAGAAATAATACAGATTGATGCATCTACAGTAATCTTGGTTGCCATACCACTAATTTCTATACTTTTGTCTCTCTTCATTGAAAAACATTTAGTTTGAAAAACATTTCTCTCAAAGTTTGTCTCATTCATCTCTTAAGTCCTCTCCTTCCTGTTAGGCTGCAGACTTAGGATTTATTGCGAAGGACTGACAAGGATTTATACATGGCAGTTATTAGAAATAAGTGAGGAAAAAGGAGCATTTGGGAGGAGAAAGGGTGGGAAGAATCTAATGAGGTCTGAACTGTAGCTTGCCAGGCGCATAAAGCAGCAGGAACAGTGAGAGGGGTCTGAGTAAGCATCTGAGGAAGTATTAATATATTGGAAGAAGAAAGAAACTCTTGTGCACTTTACACTTGATAAATATGATAGTGGAAGGTGCTGCAGAACCAGATGAACCAATTATCATATAAAGAAATAGTCTGCAATGGCCATATGAAGGAAATACTCCATACAGTTATTTCTGAAAGAATATTCTGCATTGTGCTCAGATTCCTAGATGATAGGCTAGTAAACCCTTTGTAAATTGATAAGATGTTTCAAGATGAAAGATTGCTATAATTTTTGCATGTTTTAACATGTTTTATTACAGTGGCATTCCCTCTGGCTCATTCCAGATAAATAATGAGTTGTATTCCAAATGGACTCCTTATAAAAGTTATTTAGAATAAATAAAACTTAGCAGAATTGGATCATTGAGGTTCACTTTGTCCTTCTCATGTCCTTTTTTTGAGCCTGTGTTGCTTATATTCCTTTGAAATTAGATTTTATAATACTTGCAGATATTTCATAAACTATTTCACATGTCAGCAATATTGGTATTTTTCAGTCTTTGAGGAGTCTTTGGGCAGTCAAGAAAACATACATATTTAAAGGCATCTTTGGACAATCATAGTAGCAGAAGGGGAGGTGGTCTTTGAGAGTCACACTTCATGAAGATGTTCTTGAAATGCTATAGAAACATATATGCAGTATGACATTTCCAGAAATTACAACTAATGTTTTTTAAATCTGGGTTTTTTTTCAAACAGAACAGGAGAGGAAAGCAAAGACAGACAAACTGCAGGATGAGATTGATAAACTGAAGGAGCAGTTGCAACTCACCAAATCCCAGTTAGAGGCTGAACAACAGGCTAATATGGTCAGGTTTTCTAAGGTAATATGTATTAAATAATATGAACCTTTCAAAAGAATCATAGAATTATTCTGATTGGAAAAGACCTTCAAGATCATCAAGTCCAACCATTAACCCAGCGCTGCCAGGTCACCATTAAACCATGTCCCTTGGTTCCACATCTACATGTCTTTTAAATACCTTCAGGGATGGTGACTCCACCACTCCCCTGAGCAGCCTGTTCCAGTGATTGACAGCCCTTTCTGTGAAGAAATTTCTGTGAAGAATTAGTACTTTGAACTGTGTTCACTTATTTTGTAACTAGAGCAGAACAAAAATGTATTTGCAGCCTGCCTGCCTGGCAGCAATGGTGCTTTGGCATTAGAGCATGTCTCCCCCTTCCTCGCCTCATAATTTTGAACATCAGCTCTCTCCTTACTTTCGTTTTAGACTTATTTTAAATTAATACCTAACAGAACACTTCTGTTAGCACTTGCCAGTTCATAAGTGTGGCCTGTTACTGAAACAGATAAAATTGCCTTGCTGTGGTGAAATATAAGCTATTTTTAATGTTACAATATTTTGCGCTGATTAAACCTTTCTTCTATGTGACTGTGATTTTTATATTTGACTTTATAAACTGAGTAAGATTTATTCTTACTCAGTCAAGGAAGAGAGATGGAGAAGAAACAAAGCAATCTAGGCCTTCCATGTTGGTCTTTCAATGCTTAGAATTTGGTTGACCAGAGAACCAAAGCAGAAAGTAATCTGAGCTAGTGCTGTGTGAATAAAAAAAGCTTAAAACAAAATTATTTAAAAGCAGTAATTATCTGTTTGTAATTACATGCAAGGCTTTTTTTAGGGTGATACTGAGTTGTGGTAGTGCTTGCTAGGTCATAGAGGTAAAAAAAGAGTCTCTAAATTACCTGTTTCTGTTTGTTGGGGTTTTTTTTAAGTTTGATAATTTCAGATCATATCACAGTTTTCACTTCTGTTTAAATAAATAGAATCAGATATTTTGGTACTGAAATAGGGATGGAAATTTTTTTAAAGGGGAGGGCCTTTGTGGTTCTCGAAGGAGCAAATTGTTGGCATAAGAGACAAGATACTGCTAGTGATTCGTTTAGATGTTGATCTTGGTACTGCAGTTTACCCTGTGTCACATTCAAAAGCAGGGTTTCATGGCTGTTAATATAACCCATGAGAACCTTATCTTAATATGTCACCCAATGTTCAAAACTTTGTGGATTTGGAGGACCTTCAAATATAAACCCAACCATTACATTTGGAAAGAAACACTAAATTTTTAATTTAAAGAGAATCAACATCACTATCATTAATTATTTTCTT
Source organism: Brachypteracias leptosomus (assembly GCA_013401335.1). Classification (NCBI taxonomy): domain Eukaryota; kingdom Metazoa; phylum Chordata; class Aves; order Coraciiformes; family Brachypteraciidae; genus Brachypteracias; species Brachypteracias leptosomus. Next base: position 196,584 of record VYZX01007003.1, on the reverse strand, counting down.
CCTTGTTTTCAGAGGAAAAGCTGGTATTCTGTAAGACATGCAGTGGTTCTTTTCTTTCAGACGCTCATTTCTTCAGTCCTGCTGTTCCCCTTCTCCTGGGACCACTAAGCTTCCTAGTTTTTTTTCCATTTTCAAAAGTAACTGGATGACCAAATCAAGAGCATGGGTAGAGGTTCACCTAGGAGTGCAAGAGGGTCAGAATAGTGGCACTTTGTGGACATCTGCTAGGTGTTCTACTCATTCATTCTGTGCTTTGGTTTTGAGAAGTACATCTATAACAAATTTCTCCTGCCCTTGAAGCACTGTTTTTCTTATGAGATAGAACTTGAAGTATTCATAACAGTGCAGCGTAGATTTTTTTTTATTGCTGCCTTAGGGGCTTATTTGGAAGTCACTTGCTGAGACTTGTAACTACAAGGGGACTGCCTAAAATGTCCTGAAGCTACAACCTGCGGTGTTACACAACAAGAGGCTTTCAAAGCTTCTGTGTTTTTCTGGGATGTCAGGGAAGATAGACATGAGAAGTGTGACTGGTTCAGTTTGTCTGCCTTAACTGATATCTACTATCAGTTATGTTGTTGTCTTTTGATTGAAAGAGCAGGAGAATGGGGTTTTTTAGGAACCCCAGGTTTTTAGGATAACCCATGGGCTTTTTTAGGAGAACCACTACTGGAGGGAATTTGGATAGAAACTGTCACCCTTCCAATTCTTGGTCTCTTCTGCTCCTTTGAGGTGAAAGGATATAGAAGATCCCCTTCTTCATGAGTGTACAACGATTGCCTGTTACAGTTAGTCAGAGAGCAAGTTCAGAGTGAATGCTGTGATGGAAAGATGTAAAGGTTGCCCCAAAAGTGTATATATTCTGGACGGTGAACTACAGGACTTTGAACAAGTTGAGGACTATACAAAGATGAGTGACTAGGTAACGGAATGGTAAAGTACTTTAACATATAAAATGGTGTAAATGTATATGGGGAAAAAATAATTCTAACTTCATCTATAAAATGATGGGTTTCAAGCTCAGTGAAGGAAGAGATCTTAAGGTTGTGATACCAAATTCCAGGGAAATGCTGAATACCAGCCCAGTGGTTAGTAGCAGACAGCAAAGAAAATCAAATATTACAATTGTTTTGAAAAGTCACCATGGAAGCCACAGCCTAAATACTGTGTGTAGGTCTAGTCCCTTCATCTCAAAAAGGATATGGTAGAATTATAAAAGTTATGGAGATGGGCTACAAAGATGATCACTCTGTATTTAGAGTGACTGAGCATGCAAAGAGTTGTTGGTCTACAAAAGAGACAACAGCTTGGTAGGGAGGGAGAGTGAGATACTGGTGTCTGTGAAGTTATGAGTTACATAGGGTAAGTGTCAATCATTCACTCTCTTTTCGAGTTCAGGACTTTGCATACATCAAATGAACATATCAGGAGCCAGATTCAAACAAAAAAAAGTACTTGGCTCTTCACACAACTTGTAGTAAACCTGTGGAGCTCCTTGGCAGAAGACAGTTGCAGTTGCTAAAAGCTGATGCAGCTACAAAGGGCTACTGCAAAAGTATATGAGGAGAAATGTATCAAAGGTTACTAAGTTTAGAAAACTGTATTAAGCAGAGGAAGTCCTCTGAGCTGTAAACAGTTGGCAGCTTGGAAACTACTAAAGAGTCTATGCATGTTTGCTTTCTGTGTTATTATCCTTCCCCACCAATACACTTACGGCCTCTGGGGCACACAAGATGTTGAACTAGGTGGGTCTTTGATATGACCAAGTAGGATCATTTGTGTGTTATTCATTGAAAAATAATGAACTACCAAAACTTCTTGAAGTGTACTTGTTTTTCTGGCAAAACGGGTAGTTTGCTACCCCAGAATTCTTTGGAAACTGATGGTTTTTCATGGTTTTTGGCATCACAGTGTTGTCCTTTGAGAAGTGACTGCTTCCTACTCATAGTTTGAGTGCTTGAATTCAGTGTTGCATGTGTGGGGAAAATATCGAATAATGTTTTAAAAATAATTTCAGGAATGTGAACAGCAAAAATCAAAAGAAGAAGAAATTTTACAATCATTTCATAAATGGAAAGCGGAGGAAAAAGAGAAATTGACTGATGAAATAGAAAAAGTGAAAGATATGTTTATGAAAGAGCTGAAGGAGTTATCTTCAAGGAATTCAACATTAGAAAATGTAAGTGATTGAAATTTTCCAACGTTTTAAGTCATGAATCTCTTACAGTAAATGGTAGTGAACTTCATATTTTTGAAATGTGATGTAGTCATCTTAGAGGTCTTTTTACAAAACTTTAAATAAATAACAGTTAAATGATAGCCATAATTGTATATTTATATATTGGTACTTTATTAATGTAATTTCAGCTCTTTATTTAATAGCATTGTTTTGGATGAATGAGTTATACCTTCAGCAACTGAGTCTGAAAACAGACTGAAAACAGAAAAAATTCTTACTCTTCAACCTTTGAGTGCCTGTTTATAGATGAGTAGATATAATTATTGCTGTCTGTTAGGCATCTATTATACTAATATTCTCATAAATGATGTGGAGGGGACTAATCTCTGCGTTATAGTCCTGACAGCAGAACTGCATCTGTTTTCAGCAGATGTTCTGGAAACATTTTCCAGAATTTTGAGTAGAAAGAATTGTGAAGGTAAAGGTGAGTCAGAAAACAAATATGTTTCTCATTACCAAAGCATCTTATTTTGTTGCTGCTAGTTCCTGTGTATATTTGCAAGGTATATTTATGTTAGAGGTATGTATTAATTATTACATGACATTTGATAAACACTGAACTCGTGGGAAATGTGAGAAGTATCTGTTGCAATGTCTGTGTAGTTATGTTTAGATTTTGTATTAACTGACAGTTTTAGAAAACAAAATCTGTATATAAATTCAGGTCTTCATTTTTCCCCTGCTCCTTTTAGCAACTGTTAGAATTACGAAAGTCCAATATGCAACAAAAATCCAATTTAGGGACACTGACCGACAGCCAAGAATTAACAGAAGAGAAACCTCAGAGTCCTCAGGATTATCACAATGTGGTTAAACTTCTTGAAAAGCAGGTAACATTGTAACTTAATGTATTGCTTTTGACAGACTACTTGTCTTCTTTTCATTTTTGTACATCTCTGAGTAGGATTTTAAATCTGTAAGTAAAATTCTTGTCACTCTCAATGCCTAAAATAGCTGGTTTTAAAGATTTACTACTGTTTAGTGCAATCTCTGTAATGGAAGTGAAGGAATTATTTACCTTATACTTTATAAATATATAAACTGTTATTTATTTATTAATATTATCTTATTAATTATTATTAAATATGTCTAGCTTTACCAAGTATGATTGCAGTTCAATTCCAGAAGACTATGACAAACCATTTATGTCTGCTGATCTGTGAGGTCACTCACGGAAAAATTAGAATTTTCCATTTAGTTAGTACACAGATATGTATCAAAATGTATTTCTTACTCATAGTCACTTGTGTATTTCTTACTCATGGTCACTATATATACAAATCAAGGAGCAAATATGTAGTTTCTAGAGTGATTTTTAAGAAAACCACATTTGAATTTGTAAAACATGCTGGTGACTCTTCTAGATCTTAAATACAGGGTTACTCAAGCTTCATATGATCAATAATCTTTTCAGTATTTATGCTTTATTTAGAAAAATAAAGCAGCATGCATTGAACTAAGTGTTAGCATGTTGTTAACAGGAATTAATCCTGATTTCTTCTATGCAGAAAAGTAAGTGGACGTCTGAAATACAAGCCATTCGTCATGAACATGCATCAGAAAAGTCCGTGGTAAGTGGCACAGCAAACCACTTAAACTAAAAGGAGACTTTTTTCTTATTTTCTTAGGCTTTCAGCAGTTCTTGATAGGCTGGAATACATCTGTTGAATTAGAAAGCTTAGATGTTGATAAGTGTGCTCTCTTAGATCTATTTGTTCTCTCTGTATTTCTGTTATGCCAGGATCTTGACATTTCAGTTAATTCTGGGGTTGAAACAGAATTTATCGTTTAAAGAATCTGACAGACATCTGAAACTGTATCTGTCTTTTGAAGAGCTTACAACTAATTCTGCGAGCACTATATTGTGCAGTGTTTTCTGTATTATGTGGATATGCTGGATAGTTGAGACATAACTTGTCAACGTGTAGCTTTCACCTACCCTGTACTGTCTGCTACCATGGACCTATGGCATATGTCTCAATCTTTTTTTTCTCTTTTCTATCACTTCTCTGCTGCTTTTTCTGTTGTAGCTTTCTAATGCAGAATCTGTTCAGCTTTTCCAGGAAAAAAATACCATGGCATTTTATTTTGCATCAGTTTATATATTTTACTATACAAAGCTTTATTCCTCAGATTTATTTTTTTTTTTTAGGTCTGCATTTCTTTTTAATCTCTTTCCTGCTTTGTTTCTCTTGCTTCTTCTCCTTTAATTTTTCTTTCATCTGCGTGACCATGTAAGAACTGAGCAGATCATAGTGGTCTGACCAATGCTTCTCCTCCTCTGGCAAGAAAGCAGTGGGGAGGAACCATGGAACATTCCCCAAAATGGATGTAGTTAATGATACACCCACATACAGTGCAAGAATAGAATAAGGGAGGAGTAATGTAAGTATTACTTTTGAGATGGTGCACCTAAAATGTTGTTCCCTCTCTTCCACATTCAGAGCTAATATATTAGGTTTATCATGAAAATTCACATATCCTTAAAATGTCATTATTTTGACACTGTTTATAGCCATAGCATTTTTATAAAGTCACCATATGCTTTTTCCTGCAATCTTATTTTTGGGCAGTCTCAGCAATGTATTTGTGTACCCTTTCCTTTGTACTGAGATTTAGGTAGTCTTCCCTGTGTAAATAAAAAGTGATCCAGACAACTGTTTTGTAATAATATGCAAGTCCCAAATGGAATCAGGGGACGTTAAGGTTTCTCTGAGAAAAATGTTGAAACTACTTAAGCATGACGCTTACTATAAAGTTTAGAAAAAGCATTAGAATATTTTATATGATACTAATATGAAGTTACTTTTCTTCTGATTGCTTTCTAGCTGCTGTCAGAGACTGAGAAGCTTAGATCATCAGTAAGAGACCTGAGTAAAGATAACACCTTTTACAAGAGGATGGTAGAAGAATTGGGACAGAAACTTCAGGAAAAGAATGATCTGATTATTAGTCAGAAGAAGCAGGTCTGTTTTATGAAGCACTCTATGTTCAGAAACCATAAGACACATATGTTTTACTAGTATTTGATCTTTGATAGATCTCTGGTTGTCTATTTAATATTCCTAATTTGTAGCAGTATTGCTGTAGTATTTTGGTTACACTTTAGAAACTGTGTTGATAAATAAGAATAGATATGGAGAAGAGACATAGAAATGTAAACCAGGAACTAAAACACAGTTTAAAAGGAAAGGCATAATAAACCAAATATTTTTAATAAGTTCAACACAAAATTAATAGGTTAGTAGGTTGCAGTCACCAAAAACCTCTACAGAGGAAAAGTTTCTGATAGTCAACAGGAATTAATCTGCCACAAAATAATCATAGTGAGTTCTAGAGTTTGACAAGTGAAAATACATGACTTTTCCCACTAAAAATAAAGTATTATCTTTATCACTGTGAGAATAATTAATTATTACTGTATAAAATTTAACAAGAGAAAATGTGGGATTCTTAACCAGGGGTGGAGTAATCCTGGTTATTCGTACAACCTGAGAGACAAGCAGCTGGAGCGCAGCTCTGCAGAAAGAGGTCTGGGAGTCTGGGTTGACAGCAAGTTGAAGATGAGTCAAGAGTGTGCCCTGGCAGCCAAAAAGGCCAACTGTCTCCTGGGTGCATCAAGCACAGCATAGCTGCCCAGTCGAGGGAGGTGATTGTCCCACTCTACACTGTACTGGTGTGGCCCAACCTTGAGTATTGTGTACAGTTTTGGGCACCTCAATACAAGAAGGACTAACAGACTATTACGGTGTGTCCAGAGGGGGGTGACCAAGAAAGGTTTCTAGGGCAAGACTTAAGAGGAGCGGCTGAAGTCACTTGGCTTGTTCAGCTTGGAGAAGAAAAGGCTAAGGGGTGACCTCATTGCAAGCTGCAATTTCCTCAAGGGAGGCAACAGAGGGAGAGGTGCTGATCTCCTCTCTCTGGTGATCAGTGATAGGTCATGAGGAAATGGAATGAAGCTGCATCAGGGGAAGTTCAGGTTGGACATTGGGAAAAGATTCTTCACTGAGAAAGTGGTTGATCCCTGGAACAGGCTCCCCAGGAAAGTTGTCACGGCACCAAGCCTGTCAGAGTTCAAGGAGCATCTGGATGACACTCTTAGTCATGCAGTTTAGTTTTAGGTAGCCCTGTGAGGAGCAGGGAGTTGGACTCAATGACCCTTAAGAGTTCTTTCCAACTTGAGATAGTCTATGATTCTATGAAATTATTTGTTTGGAAATGAATTGTTTTTTCTTAAAAATATACTTTTATTCCAACATAACTATAGGGTTTTTTGGGGTGATTGGCGAGTGAAGATCTAGGTGGTCAGGAGTTTAGACTATGGCATGTTTATATGCTCCTTACAACTATTCCTCTATTAGATGGTGCATTCTTTACAAATCAGCATCCGATTTTACACTTTTTTCTTGAGATTAATGTTAAGTCTATACTTAAGTGAAAGAACTGAAGAGATGAATAATAGCTTTTACATCTCCACCTTAACAAATTTGATAGCTGGAGATAAATTTTTCGCAGAGAGCGACCCTTTAAAACAGAGCAATATGACTGCATATGTAAAATAGGTTCACAGGGATACGAGTTTGGTGTTTGTGAAATACAATTGTAAAGATCTATATTCTCAATCCCTGGAAGTTGGAAAGGTTTGAGAAATAGCTACACTTTTGTAGAATCCAAACTGAATGGACAATGAATTGTGGCACTACTGGCTATAACCAAACTGATAAATAAAAAGGACCAGAGTCCAGTGTCTTGTGCCAGCTCCAGCTGATGTTGCTGTATGCCTGTATGGTTTGGATTTAGCTTCTGTTTGGAGAATTGGAGTGTAGAACATTGTTTTAATGATACAGGATTCACAAGTTTCCTGGTTTCTTTAGATCAAATTGTAGCCAGCTTGTTTCCTCTACTCTCTCAGTTTTGTTCAGCGCATGTCCTGGGTGTCAAATAGACAAAGCTGTAGAGCAGACAGCAGAAGAGTTCATACATTTAAAATCACATGTAATTAAGTGTTCCCTTGGAGTGGAGCTAGGCTTGCACATGACTCACTGAAGCAGAAAGTAGTGAAACTCTTTAAATGCTAAAGTTGCCTATAAGTCGACCCTCCTGTCACTTTATAGCTTGTAGTAATGGGGTGTACAAAGCATGAGCTCACATAAGGCAACAAACAGAAACAAGTCTTCGTCATTCATTAAGCATGAATGAAATACACATTAGGCAGTAGAATAGAGTTCCACTAAAGTAGTATTTTCCTCCCCAAATCATAATTCCTGTTATGGAATAGTACTGAAACTAGATATTTCGTACTAAATATTCATTTCTAGGTATTGATCATTTACATTTGTAACTCTTCATTCATCTGTTTTTTCTCTTTTAGATAAAAGAATTGTCCACAAGACCAGTAACAAGCATTAAACTATGTAAGTACAAACTGTAAGAAAAAGCAGATTTTGTTTCTGATTTCAGCAGCTTGACTGAAACAAATGTTACAGTTCATTAAAGATATAAACGTCACTTTACTAACTAAATATTCAAGTCAAATCAATACTGGGAATTCATTTGTGTTTCACAGGGTACCTACCTGTTTCCATGCCATGATTTGCAAAGTTCATGTACTGCAGCTGTGAGGACTTCTAATGTACCAAGTTGATCAGTAGTAGAGAGATGTGAAATATAGCAACTCAGTTTTGTATTGTGTAAACAACTTTTGGCTTTGCTTTATGTAGTATGATTTTGTTTTTTCATGCTGGACTGTCCTTAGACTGCAGAACTCACAAAAGGGCAATACTGAAAAAGTAGACAAAATTGATTAATTTGTCACTTAAGATACAGATGTTCAGCACACTTTAAGAACTCTGGTATTTCTGTTGGTGCAGTGCTTTAGCATCTGAAGTCCATTACAAGTAGCTGGAGTTGATAATAGTGTGTTAGGATGCTCTCCTGCACCACAAACCCCTGTATAGTTGATGCTGCAGTTGCAGTGGCTTAACATAAGGTTATTGCGATGGATGATGATGGCTGAATTAATTCTAATCCCAGTTTGGAAACCATCTTGCTGTATTAGCAAAACATTGGCTTGAACTGAAGCCAACAGCAGGGACTGGGTTAGTTTGGGGAGAGCAGAGGAACAGCGTGGCTGTAGAGCTCTTCACCTGGAGCTGGTGATGCGCAGCCACACTGGCGCAAAGGCAAGTGTAAGCCTGCGGCACACAAGCGCGTTTGCTCCTAGGCCCCCAGCCAGTCTGGGGAAAGTAGACTTAAAGTGAACATTCACTCCAAGGCTGCACTCTACACATGGCATACACAGGGTTTGCACTGATTGATACGAAATGTGGATGCAGCAGATCTCCTCTGGTTGATGGAAAGCTCAGCATGAGCCAGCAGTGTGCCAGTGCAGCCCAGAAAGCCAACTGCATCCTGGGCTGCATCAAAAGTGTGGCCAGGAGATCAAGGGAGGCGATTCTACTCCTTACTCTGCTCTTGTGAGACCCCACCTGGAGTACTGTGTCCAGCTCCGGAGCCTCCAGCACAAGAAGGACATGGACCTGTTGGAGAGGGTCCAGAGGAGGGCTACAAAGATGATTAGAGGGCTGGAACACCTCTCCTATGAAGACAGGCTGAGAGAATTGAGCCTGGAGAAGAGCAGGCACTAGGAAGACCTTATTGCTGCCTTCTGGTATCTGAAGGGGGCCTACAAGAAGGCTGGGGATGGACTTTTTACAAGGACTTTTAGTGATAGGAGAAGGCGTAATGAGTTCAAACTGTAAGAGGGGATATTTAGATGGGAAATTAGAAGGAAATTCTTCACTGTGAGGTTGGTAAGACACTAGAACAGGTTGTCCAGGGGGGTTGTGGATGCTGCATCCCTGGAGGTGTTCAAGGTCGAGTTGGATGGGGCCTTGTGCAACCTGGTCTAGTGGGAGGTGTCCCTGACATGGCAGGGGGGTTGAAACTAGATGATCTTTAAGGTCCCTTCCAGACCAAACCATTCTATGATTCTATGAATACAAGCCTCGATCAGGCTAGACTTGACTAAGTAGGTTTGGGCCAAGGCTTCTTCCCTGGGACACAAAGACAACATACAGACTTGACCAAAGAGATGATCACATTCCACTTCAGTGAATATTTAGTTACTGGTTTCTTTTGCTAATTCTAGAAGTATTAAAAATGGTAAGCATATATAGCGATGCACTTTTAAGTTGTGAAGGACCATATTTTACTCTGTAAATGATGTGTTTATTTTTTTCCCCATTAAAGCCAAAAAGTATGTAATTTTAAAATATATTTAAGTATTGCTACATGTATATGTTTGTTATTGTTTACTATAGTACATGTACATTATTTTTGACTTTTATGCTATTTCAGTGAACACTACTGTAGAGCATCCTGAAGAGTCTAAACCAAATCTGTCAGTGGTACATGGTAAGTTTAGGGTTTTTTTGATAGATCCAGTGCTCTCAAATCTCTCTTCTCAAATGTGTTCCTTGTCAGCTCATAGTTGTAAGAGTAGTTATATTAAAAGAAGGTCATTTAAATTGCTTTGCTCTGTGTCAGCACTGAGAATTCCTACCGAGTAATTGTAAAGATGCACTATTGAAAAGAAAACATGAAAAAAACAAAAGAATTTGAGAATATTCCTTAGTATATAGTATATCCTGTGTATAGTATTGAAGCACTTTAAGGCACATGAAACTCATTGAGGAAATAAAAGTATGTTTTACAGAATAAGTGCTTCTCTAGTATATGCATATACACATATGCATGTACTGGAATTTTTGTAGGGAAATATGTGGAGGTGTTTGTTTATAAGTCTTGAAATGCTTTGTTTTTCTTCAAATGGCAAGGAGGAAAAATACAGAAAAAATAATCAAAATAGACAGTCATCCCATCTAGAGAGGTCTTCCAGAGTATATCTGTAGTTACACATAGGTCATTATTTAGTTATTTTAAGTTGTGGTATTGTAATGTTGTTTAGAAGTGAGGGGAAGGGATGAACCTCCGCTTATATTGTTCTGTACCTTGTGAAAATAGTCTTTTTTTTCCTCAATGTGCAAAGTAATGGAGAGTATTGTTACCATACCAATAGTCTGCGATCAATTCTTTATTTTCATTTTAAGTAGGAAAGTAATGAAAAATGAACTTTGATCAAGTAAAATGTTTTAAGTGATTTAAAAAGTTTATTAATATGAATAAATCATGATTAAATAATGGGATTTTATTCTTATTCCTCTTAGTTTTAAAACTGCCAAAGGGAGACAAAATGGAATTTGTCTAAGAAAAAATACAGAATTTTTCTTTTTCTACAAATTTAAAAAGTTTTGAAAGAACAGGTGGGGAGGAGGGGCAGTGTACAACAGAAGCTTTTGATAACTTGATGAGGAATGAAAAACTGATGAAGTGTTGATTTCAAAATAGTTGCTGTGACAAGTTATTAGACAAAGGAAAATAGATTTTTATTTATTTATTTCACTTATTTTATTTGAGTAATATAGAGATTTATTTCTAACCCATGCAATGTTAGTAGTTCATTGTTTTGAAGCTTTTTAAGTGAAACTATATACATGAAATGTTGTATGTAGAAAAGTAATAATATATTAGGTATAGATTATTAGTAATAATATTTTCAGTAACGTAATTCTTTTTCACACAAACCAGCTTCATTGCACCAACAGAATAGTGCTGGTTCTGGCTAAGAGATCTCACAGCAAGTAGCTTGACTATTGCCCTAAATTTAAGAAATGAGTTTTAAGATTATTACTGCTGAGGGATGCACACCAAGCTCGTCAAGCATTGCTTTCTTATTAGTGCAGTTACTTTCATTGTACTGAGGAGGAAAACAGTTCTGTCAACCCTAGTATTTTCCGTACTCTGACAATTTAAAATAGCTCATTCAGACCTTTCCTGATTTCTTGCTGTTCCAAATATGAAGGTTGTGACACCTTGTGGAACTTCTCAGGATAGAAAAGGCTGTTCCTGCCATTGATATACAAAAGATTCACTATCACTTTATTATGAAACCTCAAAGAAGGTGTTTCCTTCAGATTCCTTTGCTGATGATTATTTTATTTATCTCTGCAGGTCTCTCTGTCTGTCCCCTTTCTTCCCTTCTGGATTTTTTTTAAACTTACCCTACCTAATTTGTGGATATAAAGGTTAGCAGAAGTTACAGTGTCTTTCCCAAAATTTTCAAGGCTCCTCAAGGGCTTGACATCCTGAATTAAGACATCATGGCTGCATCTTGTGCCATATGATAATGAAAGTGCTTGCTCTTAACTTCAGGACACAATTTTCTTTAGCACAGAGCATTTCTGAAATCACAAGAGCTGTAATTTTCCTACCAAAAATTGCCTGCATATGGAATACCTTTCTTTTCTTTCAAACAGAAAAAAAAATCCCTAATATCAAAAATTCATTCTGGAAAAGGCTCTCTATCATGAACTTAAGTATGCTTTTCAAAGTTGCTTGGAAGCTTTTGCAATCTAATACTTGTTCTACACATCTTAAATCTGTGTTGCAAAAAGCCACCCAAATTACAAATGAGGTATCTTAGGTGTAAAATAGTGGAGTAACTGTGTTAGCCTGGTGCTTTTGTGGAACATTAGTTCCTGATTTCATAGAATCATAGGCTCATTAAGGTTAGAAAAGACGTCTAAGATCATTAAGTGTAACCATCAACCCAACACCACCATGACCGCTAGACCACGTCCTGAAGTGCCATGTCTACATGTTTTTTTGAACACCTTCAAGGATGGTGACTCCACCACCTCCCTGGACAGCCTGTTGCAGCACTTAACCACTCTTTCAGTAAAGAAATTTTTCCTAATATCAGATCTAAACCTCCCCTGGCACAATTTGAGGCCATTTCCTCTTGTTTTTTGCAAGAGCTAATAATGTGCCTTGGATGTCATCCTGGCTGACCATTCTTCTGTCCATTTCTGAGCGAGCTGTAGGGTTTTGTGCAGATATAACTTAAGTCTTATTTTCAGAGATTATTTCAGTCTCAGATTAATTATTTTTTTTTTTTAAATCATATTTTAAAATCAGGTTTTGGCTCCTATATTACTCTTGAAATATTGATACTTATTCAATATTTAATCTTCATTAGGTCAGTAACATTAGGCAGAAGTGAAGACAGTGGTTAAAAAAGCAAAGATATTAATTGTCCATTAAAACCTATGTCTCAGTCTTCAAACATGGTGTGGACTAAGGCCCAGCTATCCTTAGGGACATAGCTGAAGCATCTGAGGAAAACCTAGTCAAAGTAATCTTCCTAGACAGTTAACAGAGAAAAGGGGCACCTTCAGAGTTTGGTTCAGCCAAACTAAGATCTGAATTGCTCTTTGAAGTTGCCTGTGTCTCTTCGTTGACTGTAGAAGGAGTCTGAGATGACTAGGCTCCTAACTTAGAGGCCTCAGGTAAGTGTCAAAAAATTTATCATATTTAAGAATATTGATTTATAATTAATATTTATGCTGCTTATGTGCAGTATATGGCTTCCCATTAATTAGGAGAAAAATATATGAAGTGTGTTAATTCAAAGATGACAAAGTTACAGGTATCACAGATTAAGTTTGGCAGCTGTTTGAATGTGAAATTTGAGTATAAATTAAAGGAGTATATAATGACTATAGCCATGGCTTATATTCCTTATGTCTTTAAAAGTGCAGCAATTTAACAGCAAATAAATTTTACATTTTATCCTGGGTTTTCATACTGCAAGTGCGGAGTGCTTACTGTAGATGATACTCCAGCATTGATAATTGTAATGCTTCTCTTCAGGCTAAAAGTTCTTTAGCATTTCATATTTCAGAATAAATGGACAGGATTTCTCCTTTAAATGTTGGCCAGAAGACTGCTTTTCCAATAGTACAATCAGAATATTTAAAAAAAACCTAGTAGATAAGAACAGAGAAATAATATATGATATGCTTGAAATATACACAGCCTAAATGAAAACCCCATATTTTCCTATTCCACCTTGCACAGAAATTGTCTTCAAATGTTATTTAAAACAGATATTTAATGATATATCAAAGTATCCTAGGCGTGTAATTTTTCAGTAGTATCTGCTGAAGAAATTGTGACAACATATACTTTTGATACATCTCATCTATTTCTCCACACATACAAGCTGGCAGAGAGATACTCTAGAAGATGTGGGATAACAGGCATATCAATGTGAAGGTCATCTTAAGGTTGCTGGCATTAATGATGGCTAGATTCTATGCCTGGATTCAGGCCAGTGAGATATGAGCATGACCAGCCTGCATTAAGACTGATGTTGGAAGCTGACATTTAGTTAGGTTCAAGCCTGAAGCTGACAGAAACTGTTTTCTGACAATAAAGGTAGGACTATGTTTGGGACTGAGGCTGGCTGACAACATTTGGGGAGGATGTGTCTAGAATTTGCCACTGGGCTAGGTATAGGATTTAGCAATAATATTGTTTGCTTAGAGTCAGGTGTGGGACTGTTGGGAAGGACCAAATGAATTAGATTTGGAGTTAAGGTGTTTCATGTCAGCAGAAGAAGTTGATGTATGCAGGGTCTGCAAAGGATCAGTATCACCCAGAGACATCTGGATATTGCTGAGCCCAGGTTTAACAGGGATCACTGAGCTTGGGTTAGGATTAGGTTTAGACATTGGTTGGAAAAGAGAGTTATGATCAAGTTAAGGATAATTTAAGCAACAGCAGCAGTGCAGCCTGACTGAATAGGTTTAAGTATTAAGTTGAATTTTATCTCTATTTTATAGCCAAAAAAGGGGTGGAGATGAGAGCCAGAGTTCGGATTGTGTCAGTGGACAAAGTATAATTGAGGTTGCATGTGAACTGCAAGACTGATGGGTCTACAGTTCTACCAATACCCTGGTAGTCTAAAGCAGCTGATCTGCTGGAGCGCAGCATGCCTCCTGCCTTGCTTCAGCCGCCTTCCAGTAAGGCATGGACGCAGTTTTGGTGTTCATATGGAGTGGGGAACTGAGAAATCAGGAGGAGCAAGTAATTTAATTCTATATGTGAGTCCAGAAAGGAAGTTAGCGGTCTGGCTAGGTTCAACATTCAAGCTAGATGAAAGCTAGGAGTAAGATCCTGGCCAGCAAGTCCTAATGTTGACATAGAGCAGCACCCTAGAGTCAGCTGAACTAGGTTTAGGGCTGATAGTTGACAGGAAGGTAACTGGCTCTACTTAAGTCAGAAGTTGTAGTGATTACTTGTTTAAAGCTAACATTGGATTGTGGCTTGGAGAGATTTCGGATTTCAGCCTGCATCAGCAGCATTGTTTTTGGTTTGAAGTTAGCAGAAACTGCTTTGAACAGATTTGAGATCGAGTTGAGTAGTCAGACTTAAATGATTCCTAAAAATAAGCTTGATAATATTTAGATGCTGCTAATTTCAAGGATGTGCACTCAGGTAAGAGCTGAGAGGTCTGATCATATGGCCAGAAGAAGCACATCTCTGGTAAACCTGAGAGGGCTCCTTAAAGGAGATGATAGCCACGCCTGTCTATAAACAAGAGGAGTGGTGAACCAAGACACCTTCTTACCTTTGATTCCAACATGATGTTGAATAAATTTCTCTTAGAATATGTGTATGGTAAAGAGAAAGAAAATGCCCGCTTACATTGGAAAAGGTGGTGTTTCCAGATGTTTCACTCCCTCGTGTCTTAACATTTGACTTCCTCTGTTGTCATTCAGTGAATAATGTTACACAGAACAGTAATACATTTTGCTTTTGTTCTTGCAACTATTCTTTTACTGATTTTTAACTTTTTAACTAGTATTCAGATGAAGAGAAGCATGTACCTTTATGCCACATCAGCAGGCTCTTTTCAAGTCTGTGAGACTGGGCTTTTCCTCCTAAATTAAGCTACTTGACAAGGGCATGTGCAGAGATGAGTCAGCTCCTTTAAGCAGATTGCATTTGAGTAAAATATGGGTAAAACAAGTATAGATTAAATCCAACTACGCACCAACTGGCTTTCTGTCTGGTAGGTCCAGTCAGGAAACTCGGAGGCTTCAAGGCCCATGCAACTAAATTAAATCCCCCACAAACATCTCATCTGTGCTTCAGGCTGTGTCCTCCAAAACAGGCTCACTGCAGGCTGTTGGGAATGATCCCAAACTGTTCCTGAACATTGTTTTGGAGAATGTTAGTTGGTGTAGGGCAACAGTCTGCCAGGAGCAGTAGAGTGGAGGATCATGTTCCAGTGCCCAGGAATGCTCTGGCCACTGTTAAGTTTTACAGCCTTAGAGACTGGAAGACCAGAAACTTATTTGTCTCTAAGTTTTGCATTTGAGTGTTTCTATGAAATATATTGACATTTGCTTCTTGTTAGCATCTTGTGATGGTGTAAGAAGTAGTTTTTTAGAACTTCTTATTTAGTGCAAGTTACATGGTAGCAAATCTTAAGTCTGGTAACCTGCCTAGACAAGCAGGTGAGAGGCAATGGAAAACATGGAGAGAGCAGCTACCAGACCCAAGCATTTACACCACCAGTTTTAGTCCCTTTCATATGGGGAATATTGGAGATGTGACAGTAGGTGTCATAGAATCATTTAGTTTGGAAAGACCTTTAAGATCATCAAGTTCAACCATAACCCTACTCTACCAAGTCCACTGCCAAGCCATGTCCCTCAGCACCACATCTACCCAGCTTTTAAACACATCCAGGGACGGTGATTCAACCACTGCCCTGGGCGGCCTGTTCAGTGCTTGATAGCCCTTTCAGTGAAAAAAATTTTCCTGATGTCCAGCCTAAGTGTCACTTTGTTCCAAGTGCTCACTTCATCATGGTTACCCATCACAGTACGTCCATATTTGTACCTTATTGTACAAAAAGTGCTAAAGATCGCAGTGTTACTTCCCCCCCTTCTACGTGTACAGTGTAGTATACCATTTATAGTGCCAGAAGTTTCTTGTGAAGCCTGGGCAGATGTATGTTGGCCCAAAATATAGGCCAAGAATTTTTTTTCTTCTATAGTGCCAGTAGTTTAATGCTGAAAGTATAGTTTTCACATCTCTGTTTTTGTCATAAATCCTAGAAGAAACTCAAGTTTTTATTGAAATAATTTGAGTGATGAATATTAACTTTTTTAAAACTTGAGTTTTATTAGTCTGCATAGAAGCATTTTCATGCATCTCTTATATCTGAAGTCTGTAAAGTTGTAAATAAACTATACTCTGGCTTCATCTATATAAAGCAAATTGTACCTGACTGATAATTTCAATGTGTTTAGGAGGCCGTTTTCAGTAGAGGACTTTTCAAGATTTCTTTAAAGCACATGATAATACTGAATCCCACTATATTGGAGTGACTGAAGATTTATTAAATTGGTTTTACTGGAAATTATCAGATACATATGTAATTTCTCTGTCTTGTGCCTATGGATTCCGTACTTAATAATTATCTGAAATAATGAGTTACCATATTTTTTCCATATATTTTTGAGGATTTCTATGTCCATTCACTTGCCTTTTAGTAAAGTTTTAGTATCAAATTGCACATAAACAAGATATTAAAATAAATGTAAAAATTAAAATGTTTCTTGTGGGAAATGAACAACAGTATTCATTTACTTAATCCTGAGTGGCCTTGTCATTGTAGATGCCGGAAAAACATCCCACTTGGCCTCTGTGTGCCATTACAGCAGGGCACAGGTTTTTATGTAGTTGTGCGAGTATCAGCCAGCCCTGTGCTGATGGTTTAAAACTCTGATCTCTCTGAGGTGATGACAGTAGACACCCATGTTTGGGCAGCTGAATCCTGAAGTGACTATTCTATTAGAATCTCCTCTACAAAAATATACCACCAAGGCAGTGAAGAGACACGCGGCATGGGTTTGTGGTTGTTAATCAGGTTGTCAGCAATCAGGAAAGTTGACGTCAGTGTGGGGGTTTTTTGCCTAACTTTCCCTCTCTGGACCTTGACCTTCTTCTGTCCTGTTTGTCTGGTGTTCCTGTTCTTCCTCGTTATTAGAGCAGGCACCCTTGGTGCATATGCTGGAGCCCATAGAGGAGCTTTCAGAAGAGGAAAAAGGTAATGGTTAATTCAGCTCAAAATATAGTGGCATGTGTTTCTTGAAAATAAAAAGTAAATATTATTTGATACCTACAGTATTTTTTCATTGTATTTCAGTATGCCTATGTGATTTGGGTGAGAACATTCCTTGTTTGTGTCAGTCTCCTGTTTGCTGTTGGTGCTTGTAAATACTATGAATTCCTTATCCAAGTTCAGTGCTTTTATGAAAATCTGGCTAACTCTAAAGCAGGCATATTCCATATGCCTAGAGGCACTTGAACTAAGCAGTGCAAAAATGCTTGATCGGGAATACCCCCTTACTAGGAAATGTTTGGTACTGATGGTATTACAATATGTGCTCACTTCTTTTTCAAACCCTGTGTAAGAGGATGAAGAGTTCAGAGAGAAGGAGGAAGTTGGTGGTAGAGGTTGAAGCTGCTTCCTTTCAGGAATGCACCAAAGATACTTTTGCAAGTAATCTAAGTCACACACCTACTTACCTCTAAGCAGCCACAGCTCCAGCTGGGGTTGAGCAATTCTGAATGAAATGACATAGCCCAGGGTTGGCAACTCTTCTGCTTCATCTGAGGGAAACTTGGAGAAGGCCACGTTTACAGTGACAGAAGAGTAAACATTGGTTCATCCTGCATGGTATTCTTCTCTTGAAGAAGGCTAACAGAAACACCAATTAACATAATAATCTGTACTGTGTGCAGAAATCAAAATCAGTCTTGAACCTTATAGCCACTGAGTTTAAATTTTGAAGGAATGGTGCTGTTTTGAAAAGAAAGTGGTCATTTGAATACCATCTGTGTGTGAGAGGTTTCCCCAGGGAAAACCCAGTGACTCTGAACAATCTAAAATAAAGCCTGTTTGCATTTTTGCCGTTCTTTCTCCTGTTTCTCTTGCTTGCCATCTCCTCTCTTGATGGATTGTCTGATTCTTCTGCTATGCCTAAAGGCATGGCCTGCAGTATGAAGGAGAGAAGGAAAGAATGCAGTCTGAAAAGATAGACCAAGATTCTTTTGTGTTTGGTGACAGCCATTTGTAAGGGAGAGTGTGAAAATTCTTGACTTGGCACATTGTTGCATAGGATTATGTAGGGGCTGAGACAGTGGACCAGAGTAAGGTCCCTTGTCTCCAAAGTTGTTAGATCAGTATTTAAGGTTTTTTTAAAAAACAAAAATTAGTAAGAAAACAGTTCCTTAAATAGTTGGCTCCAGCAAAGAGGATTTGACTTGAGTTAATTAGCAAGATTTAATATTGTCATTAATTAGGATAACGCTGCATAGTCTTGTTACCCCTATTAGTATGTAGTAATTATGATTTTTTAAATTATTTTAGATTGATCTGTTTTGTTGTAAGGATTAACATCTGAAAGGGACAGGATTTTCAGAAGGCTCTTTGGAGCCTTCCACTTTAAAATATCTCATGTCTGGCTTTCTGGGAGGATTTCATACTGCATCATGCACCTTTTCCCAACAGGATAGTCTGATAGCCCCTTTCCTCACCAACCAGTAGTTCATCTCCCCTAGGAGTCAGCTCTGCAGCCAAATCACTTTTGATCCCACCTCTCTCAGGGACTGACTTGTCCACACAGTTCCCAAAGCTAGGTACGATTTTAGCCAGATTCTGTTCTCTTCCACACAGATCTTTTAGTATGGTGCTGGACTCTTTTTCAGTTTTCATTACCTGGAGTTCTTTCCAGGATCCATCAAAAGCCACTTCCTGAAAACAACCTAAATACCATTTGTGTATTTTGAGGCTTTTTTGGGTCCTCTTCAAGATGCTTATCTTTCCCTTAAAGAAAAATGAAAAGTAAATGGACTGCTTTTTAAGCAATCATAGGCAAAGTGGCACATTTGTTTTGAAAGAAAACATTTGAAAGTCACAATATGGAATTACTCCTTCATTTAAGTCTTTCTCTGTGGACTGCTAAATGACTCTACCACCCTGTGAGACATAGTGGAAAGAGACTAACTCCTGCCCAAGATTTACCTTTTATTTCAGGGGGCAAAGTCGGGAGTGTGGTTTTCAGCATCCTTTCCTGGGATGTTGCAGACCCCTCTGTGTGTGCTTTGCCAGCTTTGCTGACCACTACCAGTCAAAAGAGCTACCGTGGTCCCACAGATCGTTGGTTTACTTGGTGTAAGTGGCATTCAGTAAATTTTTGTCTTGCCATGGACACTTTATAGGCAGGTTCCAAATGGGTATGTTTTGCTTCTTTTCTCCTCTGTATGACCCTGTAATACTTTGGCCTAACTAAAATGTCAGTCTTTAATGTAGATGGAAAAATCTGTCTAAATGATTCTTTATTTCTTGCATAAGAGTTCATGTCATTACTGACACTTAAAGCAAGGGGAAGAGATAAAACTTCTTTGTCTGCTTTTAAGTATGTATGATGTCATAGACCCGCATAGAAGAAAACACGACACTGAACTTTGTCCTTAGAAGAGTTTTGGACATAAGTATTATCTGTCATGTATTTTCTGTGAAATGTCTGCTTCAGGCTCGGGTTTTGTTTTTACTGAGACTTCTGAAAGTGTTACTGTTTTCCAAAGATTTGATTCCAGTAGGTGTTTTTTATTGCAGAATCTTAGGTTGGTTGAAGCTTTTCTTGAGAACAAATTTGTCATACTCCTGTTCTATTTCCTGCTAGAGTTCAGCTTTGGTTTGAAATACCACTTTTAGAGAACTTAGTTTTCAGAAGCTAGTCTTTCTTTATCAGCAGTTTCCAAGTATAGTTCTAAAAGTAAAGGTCTTTGTTGGTAAATATTCAGGCATGTATCTTTACAGTGATTCTGTAACAAGGAAAAGATACTTGTGATGGTGAGTACAATGTGCTGGGATATAGATTCCAAGTGAGCTGACTTTTGTAAGCTAGCCCAAGATTTTTTTTAAAAATACAACTCTATGTAGACAAAAAGTGCACGTGTATGCATATGGTGTTGCTAAAAAAATGCATGCTTCAGTGCAGTTTTCAATTGTCTCATGTAGTGTGGATTTTTCAGATGTCTCTTAAATGCATTTTTCCATTCTTATTTCAGAAATTGAGAAAGGTGATCATAAAACAGGTAGAAGTAACCACTATTTAAGAAATACTTTGAAGACTTTTCCTTCTTTAACTAAAGAATTACGAGTTGTTTTGGAGCAAACCCTGGAGAAGAACCTGGAATCCTTGGGAGTTAAACCAGTAAGATTACTTTGAGTTATTTAAGACAGGAGTAATCTTTGTCCCACTTCTTCGCTCTTCTCTTTCACTTTTGTACCACAACCCTCAACCTATAAAATCTGAAGCTAAATTTCCATGTGTTAAAAATAAGTGCAATTCATTACCTGGGTTGGGGCAATCCCAAGCACATATAGAGGCTGAGCAGAGACTGGATTGAGAGTAGTCCTGAGAAAAAAGACTTGGGGGGTACTGGTTGATGAAAGGCTCAACATGAGCCAACAATGCACGAGTGCAGCCCAGAAAGCCAACTGGACCCTGAGCTGCATCGGAAGAAGTAGGTTGAGGGAGGTGATTCTCCCCCTCTACTCTTCTCTCAGGAGACACCTCCTGGAGTACTGTGTCCAGCTCTGGAGCACCCAACACAAGAAGGACATGGACCTGTTGGAGCAGGTCCAGAGGAGGGCCATAAAGATGATCAAAGGGCTGGAACCCCTCTTTTACGAAGACAGGCGGAGAGAATTTGGCTTGTTGAGCCTGGAGGGTTTTGGGGAGATCTTATTGCAGCCTTCCAGTATCTGAAAAGGGCCTACAAGAAAGTGGGGGAGGGACTTTGTACAAGGGCCAGTAGTGATAGGAGAAGGGGTAATGGGTTCAAACTGGAAGAGGGGAGATTTAGATTAGATGAAAGGAAGAAATTCATTACTCTGAGGGCGGTGAGACACTGGAGCAGGCTGCCCAGGGTGGTTGTGGATGCTCCAACACTGGATGTGTTCAAGACTAGGTTGGATGCGGCCTTGGTCTAGTGGGAGGTGTCCCTGCCCATGGCAGGGGTGTTGGAACTAAGTGATCTTTAAGATCCATTCCAACCCAAACCATTCTATGATTCTGTGATTAACCTGAGAGGGTGTCCATCAAATTACA
Organism: Brachypteracias leptosomus; assembly: GCA_013401335.1. Lineage (NCBI taxonomy): Eukaryota > Metazoa > Chordata > Aves > Coraciiformes > Brachypteraciidae > Brachypteracias > Brachypteracias leptosomus. The sequence goes on along the minus strand of VYZX01007003.1, from coordinate 175,242 downwards.
GCTGTGGAGAACATAGCTACACCTGTGAACAGTGTTGCCAGCTGCAGGAATTTTTGTACAAGCTTTGTGATATTTGAAGTTTAAAAGAGTGTATATGATTGTAAGATGTGAATCCCAGAAGTAAGAGCCCCTGTATTTACGACACCATTTGTTTCCTCAGGGTGTTCGCGGTATCCCAAATGATCGCGTAAATAAAATCTTGCGTGATCTTGAATCTGCTAGAGAACACAAACAGGAGCAGGAGCCTGACATCCACTGCATTCGAGAGCATCTTGAGCAAGAAGTTAGCTTCAGGGTTGAAGAGAAATCCTCATCTTTTAATAGGACTGTTTCCTGGCCTCAGCTTCCTTCAGAAGGTTAAAATGGTTTCATTTGGTTTTATTCTCTTACATTTTATAACTGCTGTTTAAGGGTTGATTTAGCAACATTTCTGTATGGCTGCTTTCATAATTTATCATATAAATATTGTATATAGTTACTGCAAACTAAAAAGTTTCCTTTAGAAGGTCTTGGCAGTGTGTTTAACTGCAGAAACCTTAGCTTCTGTATTGGCAAGATACATGGTAATGCTGAACTGCTGTGAAGACAAAAAATTACCTTTTCTCTTCTTTGTTGTAAACCTATAATCTGTGGCAGAGACATCTTTCATGTTGTAAATGAAATATAAAAGATATCAAACATTATTTCTAATAATGAGATAGATGACTTCTCTTGTAGATAAACAGAAGTTCAATCAGTTGGGAATTTCCTCAAGTGCCACACCACGAAAACCAGTGAAACGGTCTTCAACAGCTGTCCGCCCAGCTGAGCAAAAACCAGCCTTTGCTGAGAACACATCTACACCAAAGTAAGAAATGCTGTTCTCACAGTACTCATACCTCAGGTAACAGCCCTTTGGGCTTGGGGTTTTGTGACTGGTGTGAACATTTCCTGCTAATATTGCAAGAATTGAGTAAAGAATTCACATTGCTTCTATATAAGCTTTATGCTTACTTAGTTGACTGTCAGTCTTGCAATAACTTGCCTTGTTGTTTTTAGATCCAAGAAGCTTTTTGGAAATGAAGTTTCCAGAAAGGCATCTAGCATCACGTATGTTTTGTTCCCTTGTATTTTTGAAGAAAACATTTTTGTTGACTCAATATTCATGTGCTTGCCACACAGGAGATATTATTAAGATAAAATCATAAATACTTTCTGGACTACATATTTCATTTTTTGTTTTAAAGAATTACTCCATCTGAGTGTGGTATTGTAATCCCTGAAAGACAGCATGTTCTCCTCTCAGCAGATGTAGTCTTTCTTGTGAACTAGAGGGGCATTCAATAAAATCAGATAGTATCACTTCCTTTAGTTTCATTCTCAGATGCTTTTTTCTGTCCCAGATAAAAGCATTTAAAGGCTTTGGTGACATATTTTTTTCAGTTTATTGATATTTTCTTACTATGACCAAAACTAAACAGATCAGGTACATTACTTTGTAATTTCCTGCACTAAAAAAATCATAAATTATTTTCATCTAACAGGATGTCAGAACAGACTTTCTGTGGTGCAGATTCCTTGACCCTGAACTCTGCTCTCCTGCCTGACCTATGAGAGTCTTATCTTTGCTTGCATGGTGTGGCAAGACTTATGTAGTGATCTGTTGCTTTGTGAAGATAGTTGCATAGGTGGAAATAGTCATTTCAATATTAGAGATCACTTTGTGTTAACTTTCTATGTTTACCCAGTAGCATGGTTTCTTTTCAATAGTTTTATGGATAGTTAGAATTTATGGGAGCTCCTGTTTTTTTCATGTAAGAAAAATGCATGTGTTATTGGAAAGGAAAATACAAGGAAGCTTAAATGTGTATGTACCAATGCAGTCACTGAAACCCAGTGGGTCCTCAGGTTGTGTTTTTGTTTAGAACTCCACCATTCAGTTCAGAGGAAGAAGATGAAGATGATATTCAACAGTATTACACAACACCAGAATTCTTGCAAAAGCAGTCAAAAACATCAAGCAGCAAAGTCAGTGCTTTTCAGAAAGCTTCTGACAAAAGCGATACAGGTGGGATGGAGAAAAGTGAAATTGAAGAATCTGGAACTACTGCCAAAACTTCAAAAGGTTTTTTCACTACTTCTCTATATGTATGTTGTAACAGCAGGGCATGATTTTGCATTTCCTGATAATATATCTGTGTTAGAAAACATAATGAAGGCAGACTCTCTAGTCTTCAGTGTATGTATATTTGTGTGCACCTTATGGTTTTGCTAATGTGTTTATATTAATATAGTACTTGGAGATGTCAGTTCAAATTAGATGTGTATCATGCTGGTTTATATAAATGTAGAAAGAGAGACAATCTCTGTCTCAGAGAGACTTCTTATTTTTACTTTATGCAAGATTTCTGGAGGGTTTATATCATGAAGCCCCTTACTTGTGAATGGAAACTTTCAATATAATTTCTTATGGGTTTTAGGAACAGTTATTCAAAAACTGACCGAACAAGTTGGAAAGAGTCTTTCTAACCATGGAAATAAGAACAAACCAGCTGGAGGGATTAATGTGGCACAGGCATTTATTAAGAAAGAAGAGGTGGAAGAACTGAAGGTATCATTTTTAATTGTCATTATTATTCCATTAAGTAATTGGACTATATATATCTGTTACTGGGAGTTTTTTAATGCTGAAACTATCTTGACACAGTGAAGAACTGAATTCTCAAAGACAGTTTGGGAATTACAGCTAAGTAGTCTTTCTGGGTATGTCTGCGTTGGTATGTAGAAAAGCACTAGCAAGCGAGTTGTGACAAATGTAACCTGCCCTAGGTGAACCTGCTTTGGCTGGGGGGTTGGGCTAGATGATCTCCAGAGGTCCCTTCCAACCCCTACTGTTCTGTGATTCTGTGAAGTGACCTCTTCATCCACATTGCTTATTAGCTTATAACATGGCTGGTTTGGAGCACTGCAGCTAGCCCAAGGCTTAGGCACAATTGGTAACGTTCTTCTAGCAGCATAGAGAAAGCCCTTCTTTACTTGCTTTGCTAATGTCTTGTTTTGATGGAGGAAGAAATTAATTTATCAAATATTTTTATTTCTAGAGCTTTATCTGATGTAGAACTTTAAACTACATTTTAATGAGGGAACAAGTTCCATTTTTGAGTGTGGTCTTTGTTCTACTGTATCCGTTTACAATCCTGTGCTGTTTTCAGCCTACACCTGATCTATCACTGATGTCTGTCTGTAAAGTATGGCATGTGTTCACAATCAGAATACTAACCCAACTTATTCTTCACCCCTCAGGCTCCTAAGGTCTCACTCTTCCCCTCAGTTTAGAGTTTTATAGTTGGTTTGCCACTTTGATGCAAATTGATCTTTGCTTGAACAATTTTTTAAAGGAACAAAAGTTACTGCAAATCAGAAGTCAACAACAGATAGTGCTTTTTATTTCAGTTTTAGTAGTTATTAGATTGAAGTGGACACCCAGATACTAGTTCTAGCATTCAAAAAAATAACTTTTTGCTAAATAAACAAATAATAATTACTGAGAATTCTGTTATCTATGATAAAACTGGTACCTTAGGGCTTCCTAAAATTTAATTTCTGCCAATTAAAACCAGTGACATTTTAGATTTGGGAGAGGTGATACATTTCTCCTTGACAATTCTGTTTCAGTTTCCAGAAAGGGATGATTGTCTTAATCAACTTTAGCTGTAATGGCAGGGTAATTACATTTAGCCTGTGTGCTTTTAATTGCCACTGATGACACCTAACTTGTCCATTGACTGTGCAGGAGCTGCAAATCACACCAGGCTCAAAATTATCAACTCAGACATGACTACTACAGTGTAATCTTTATGTCCAAATGTTACTTGCAAATTCTCTGCAATGTCAGAGGATACAAATGTGTGAAATGTTCATGGTTAAATTTAGGGGATGTTACATTTTGTAAAGATTTATAGATGGTAGGCCACTGTGTTAGGCAATTTGGGCTTCAAGAGCAATAAACTGTAGCAAAATAAGCCTTAAAATCTATGTGTTAAAGGTGCTGTAGTTTGCACTTGTAATCTCTCTTCTCACATCTCTCAAGCCCCTGACCCTCAAGGCAGGGACTGGGGGAATGAAGTCCCTCCACATCTGGGGCCTGTATGAAAGATGGAGAAAGGCTTTTTACCAAGGCCTCTAGTGACAGAACAAGGGGCACTGGTTTTAAACTGAAAGAGGGTAGGTTTGGATTGCATATAAGGAGGAAATTTTTTACAACAAAGGTGGTGGGACAGTGGAATAGGTTGCCCAGAGAAGTTGTAGATGCCCTATCATTGGAAGTGTTAAAGTTCAGCTTGGAACAGGGCTTTTGGCAACATGATCTAGTTAAAGATGTCGCTGCTCACTGCAGGTGATGTTTCACTAGATGATCCCTAAAGGTCCCTTCCAACCCAAACCATTCTATGATTCTATGACAAATATTTTTTTGCTGTAATTCATTTAGAATAGATAATGTCCCTGATGTATTAACACAGTGGCATTTTCCTGTGTGGACATGATGAGTTCAAAATAAGTTTATGAAGCCAGGAGAGGCATTGCTACTTTGCTTTTGGAATCTTTACAGAACAATACACCATCTTGTATGCTTTGCTAATTCTGTATGAGAGTGCATATATTCATGTCCATGTTTGTATGCTTAGTTGTAGATGTATTGTTCAAATTCTCTAAATTTTTAGGTGGGTTTTTCCAAGATGCCCAAACCCATAAGCACAAAATGTCATTGGAATGATGGTTTCTCTGAAAATCAGGAGGGGTTTAGCCTAAATACTTAAATAGTTTAAATATATTTAATAGCTTAAATACTTATAGCTGCTAATGGTTATTCTCAAAACCCACAATACCATAAAACCTTTATAAGGCATCCCATTGTGGTGTTGTTTATAAAAGTCATGTGTCACAGAAGTTAATTCAGAAACATTTCAGAGGAAATTAATTTTGTGCTTTCCTGAAGCTGTATTACCTGAGTTCACCCGTATGGATGGTGAGATTTCTTTGGAATAAGTCTTTAAGTTAATAAAGCTGCTCAGCAGTTTTGATTAGTGCTGTGTATTTATACTTGATCAAAACTGAATTCTGTTTGAAGTTGACATTTTTCTCTGTATTTTGTACTTTAAAAATCAGTTGCGACTTAGTGAATGTTTGAGGAAACTCTTCCTCCAGCATTTCTCAATATAGGTGACTCTGACTTGCCTGTTACCACGCCCTCCTAATGCAGATAATTTAAACCAGCAAAATGTTGAATCCTGGTATGTTAATAATACAGCACACTGAGCAGATCTGTCAGTTTTTGAAAAACAGTTTGCAGTGTTAAAATTGAATTATGTTGCAAGATGGAGCATTATTGCACTCTCTTTCCTTCTTTCAAGACACACGACACGTTCATAGTTGTTGGTTTTGCTGTATTATGTACATACCTTACATTGTTTTCTAAGAGCAGCTGAATCTCTCTCCTGTGCAATAGGAGCACCTTCTGTGTCTTACTGTAGTATTGAGAGACTCCATTGAAATAAGGTTTTAGCTTTGTGAGAAGCTTTCACTTTCCACAGTTAAGCTTTCTAAATAATGGCTTGATTCCATTGAACCACGATCTGATTGACAAATAGGGAAATGCTGTAGTCTTCTTTCGAAAGCTGAATAAGATACTTAGTTCACAGGCAGATGAGGTAAGAAAGACCAAGGACTCATGGCCTTCAGTGAGTTCATCTGTTTGACTTGACTCTCATTTTATGGACTTATTATGCAAATCCACCACTTAATTAACAATATCCTTGTACAGTGACCTGCTGGTGGCAAGTCACTTCCAGGGGCTGGTTTCGTTCCCTCTGGCTGGGCAGGGTGCCAGGACACCTTTGGCTACAGAATGGTGCCAACCCACTGGGTTAGGAAGGAAAAACCCCAGGCAATACCAGCTGGTCTGCTCTGCCAGTGGCATTCCTGAAGGGCTGACCACATCAGTGACAGTGAGTCTTAATGGAACGTGTATTTTAGCTTTGAGCAGCATGTGGTTTTTTAAACTTTCAGTATTTGTTTTTCTCTTCAAATAAATTAGTTTTAAATTGAAAAGGCCTTTATTGCAGTATCATATTTTTCTAGTGTGAATACAAAATGCCTATAAAGCAAACTAAACTGCCAGCTTGCATGATAACATGTTGTGTCTTTACTTTGATGTAAATAGTATACATGCTACTGCTTAAAGGACTTTCCATCTCCTTGGAATAGCCAGTATGCCAGAAAAGACAATCCTTTTTTGAGTTAGAAATGTAGTATCTGAAAAGATAGTTTTCTGCCACATACAGAACTGAAAGAACTTCTAACTTTTGCAGTTCCTAACTTAAAAAACCCCCATTTTTAGCTTCAGACCTATAATAGTGAATTAATATAATTTAGGTAATTGAATTATGTGGATTTTAAAACTGTGTTGATCGATGTCATAAAAGCCATGTGCATTTTTCTTTAGCAGCTTCACATTGTTGAGTTTTTGGGAGGATCTCAGCACAACTTGAATGGACGAAGGAAAAATGCTTGTTTTTTCTTCCCCCTGTTAGTTCACAGAAGTTGATGAAGATGATTGGGATATATTATCAGTAGAAGAAGACCTTTTATTGATGAAAGATAATAGAGGTCAGAAGGTATTGACAGCTCAGAAAAATGAGTCAACAAGTGCTGCATCTGTGGTACATGTGTGGGGACTTCCGAAGACAAGTGTGCCAAAGGAGGAAGGTAACGTATTCTTCCGCCTACATTATAGAATCATTAAGGTTGGAAAAGACCTCTAAGATCCTCAAGTCCAACTGTCAGTCAAACACTACCATGTCCACTAAACCATGTCCTGAAGTGTCATGTATACATGTTTTTTTAATGCCTCCATGGATGGTGACTCCAACACTTCCCTGAGCAGCCTGGGAAGCTCAGATGACTGACACACCTAGAGGAGAGCTTAAGTATAGTGTAGTTAAATATATGGTCTTTTGTAAGAAAAGAATAAGTAAGAAAAACTGTGTTTGGGGTTTATGTCATATAAATATATTATAATTATGATACATACTTATATGTAAATAACACACACACGTAAATATAGAGAGATGCCAAGAAAGTTAAATCGGAGATTTTTGAAACAGAGTACTATCAGGCTTCAACCTAATCTTAAAAATCAATCATCCAGGACTTTTTTTTTTGATCCCGTCCCAAATTTAAGAGAGGAGGGAAACTTTCTTTCTTTGTCTTGAGAATAATAATAAAATTTCAGGTTTGTTCAAGATACCTAAGTGATCTACCAGGCTGAGATAAATATTTGAACTACTGGTAAATCAACAGCCTGAATCTTACATAGAACTTATGTAATTAGTTTCTAGCCCTAACATTTCAATATACGTAAAGGTTAAAGCTGTGTCAGTTATTTGAAGATACTTTGGGTTATTTTTAAAGGGAGAGTAACACTGGCACTGGCTGCTTGTGCAGTGCATTGTATTTTGTGACAGAAACAGCCTTCGTGTTATCAACACTTACAATTTCCTCCCCAGCTGAAATTCTGGACTTTCTGAAGTCCACAGGTGTTTGCTCACAGAGATAGCATGGGAGTTTATCTCACAGATAAACACAAAGTAAAAATACCCCCCAAATCATATTAATTTTTTGATTTTTTTTTTTTGTTGTTTTAACAGGCCTTCAAGAAACTGATAATACGAGCGCATTAAAAAGCAGCTTGGTCACTGTAACAGATTGGAGTGACTCTTCAGATATATAATTGTGGTGTCCCTGGTGGGAGGTGCTGCTTTCAGGTTCTCTCGGGGTTCAAAATGAAGTTGAAAATATCAAGTGTTTCCTATTCGTTTCTCCTGGTCACGTAGCAACAAGAGCTCTGTTTACAGAGCTTCTTGCATCTTTTAGTCCTGAATTTGAAAGAAGAATATTCATATACACATTCCTGGCCATGAAACTGAGAGTTAATTCTTCATTATTGTGATTTAAGTGCTTTGGTTTCACTGAGGTGAAGGTTTTGCCTCTAATGTTTACATTAAAGATTGAAACTGGTCTTGCAAGAAAGGCTGTTAACCAATGAACATAATTTACTGCAAAGTATTACTTTGTACAATTTTCAAATGCATATTTTTTTGTATTTTATCATAAACTTTATATAAAATTGTGAACATTTTAAAGAAAATATTTCCATGTAGTAAAATGTTAAGTTTCTACCATGGTTTACAAAAACCACCAAATTAAAATAAAAAAAAAGGCCCAGCTATAAAACTAGTTGTTATTATTAAATGCCTCCTGTTTTGGAAGTTACTCTTTTTTTAAAATTATACTTGAGTCTTAGTTAACATAAAAACACAAAAATTGAAAAAAAAAATTAAAACATCAAGCTTAAAGCAAGCAAAGTACTGACCTGCCATTGCAGAAATACTTTCATCTTTCTGTTTTACCTGTATTGGCTGCCTTTAAAAAAAAAAACAATCAATCAATCATGTTTTGACTTAAATGAAATATGAAAATAAAGTAAAACAAAAAGAAAATTGAATAACTTTGTAGTTCTGATGTATTTGAGATGGTAACAGATACAAAACCTTTTCTGTCATACCATGCCCTTATTAAATAGGACTATCCATTTTTTTATAATTCCACCTTTCTCCCAAAAGAACCAATATATTGAAACTCCAAGAGTCTACCAGTTCAAGCTTCAAGACAGACCTGAGCTTGTGTCTCATTTTAGGGTCTCAGTCTGGAAAGCGTTTTGTGGTCATTCATAATTGCTGATCTCATTTATTGACACATTGTACAATATTCCCTTAAAAGCCATACTTCCATAGACAGGTTAAAAAAAAAAAAAGTACTAGCCAAGTTTTTGAACCATTGTAACCAATTCAGGATTATCTGAAGTAGCACAGTTCCGTGGTGCCTGCTTTGATGTGGTCAGCCCTTCAGGAATGCCACTGGCAGAGCAGACCAGCTGGTATTGCCTGGGGTTTTTCCTTCCTAACCCAGTGGGTTGGCACCATTCTGTAGCCAAAGGTGTCCTGGCACCCTGCCCAGCCAGAGGGAACGAAACCAGCCCCTGGAAGTGACTTGCCACCAGCAGGTTTGAGCACAGAGGCAGGGCCTGAGCCCAGTGGCACAAAACAAAGGCAGTGTGTCAGAACTGTCTCTGAGTCTTGTCTCGCCCACCACAAAACCCCCTGCGGGCTAGAGCCTCGCTCAACTTTTGCTTTCCCTGCCATGTACCCGAAAGCTCAAGATGACACACGCCCTCTTCTCATACACACAGTCTTCTTAGGCAAGACCCTCTCTAGTGACTGACTTTGTGACAACTGGCCCTGACTCTTTCCTAGTACGCACCCCTGCCTCTCCAAATCCCAAGCTTCACTTCACCCAGTCTCTTCTTCCTATGGCACCGAATTGACCTAGTTGTGTGTTCTTCTCCCCTGGCCATGTGATAAGGAGATAAGAGCCTGCTGATTCCCACTGACTGTCATCACCAGATGCTGCAGTTACAATGTGCTCTGCAGTTCCAATGTCATTGCTCATCATTGGTGAGATATTTTAGATACTAGGCTGTGCAGCACTAATCTCATTTCAGAAGCGGTTGCAGTGATGTGCTGTGGTCAGTATGATGCTGTTGTGCTGGTTCAGCCATCATCATTTTATGCTGCCATCAGTTGCCTGATCACACAGGCCAACACTGAACCCAGCAACATCCCCTCAGAAATCTTCTTTCAAACAATCCTGCCATAGGTTCCTGTGGGCCCAGCTCCTCCGCTGCCCACTGTGGTGCCAGCATCACCTGCTGCACACAACAGACAGAGATGGTTCCCTCAGTGGCCCTTCATATGGAAGGACACCATCAAGAGAGCTCAGCCAGTTGTGACCAGCCCCAACAGAAGCCACACCCAAGAGGAAGCTCCTCCAAATGATGGGCTCCTGGTTGATGTAGTCGTGGCCTCACTCACCACCCCAGCCATGACCACCTGGGTGAGGGCAGAGACACAGGTGGGCCAGGTTCTGCCTCTGGAACCTGAAGCCAGTGGGGGAAATAAAACACTCTGCTGCCTTGTGACTCACCCACAGGTCAACTCCAACTCGGGGGCCCACAGCTCAGGCCCCAGCACTTCAGATGTGCACGACGCCATTCCCATAAGCAACCGACAGACTGAATTGGTAAATAACCTTATTTATTTTTTTCAAGAAAGCAACATCAGCTTATGATTCCCAGGTATAAACTTTACAATACCAACATCAATCTTAAAATATTACACAATAAAATTTACATCAATATGTAAAAAGCTGCAAGTTAATGTTTTAAAAAGTCATTGTCTTAGTGGTAAGTACATTAGGGTTGGGGGGAGAAATCACTCTGAATGAAACATACAAACTCATTTTTCAAACACTTTGAATCTTCCAACAGTACAATCAAACATAAGCGTTCTTGTCAAAGTGCTTTGGTGGGGTTTTGTCTGGAACACTGTTGTGGACCTTTGTACGAGAAGACATCACAGATGCGGCTCCATTATATGCATACGCCCTCCTGAAAAGAGAATCAACCATTTATAGCTCATCCCACAGACACATAACATCTCTGCATCCAAGCATTATAGTAATATAAAACTAGAAGAAATGTATAGGAACATACCTCTAAATTTTCAGGGAGGGAACAAGGGGGAACACCTTTCCTCCCTGTGTGGTCTCTCTGGTCTGACATTCCCCCTCCAGCATCTCTATAAATGTGTATCCCTTGGTCACAGCTAAGTAAACCAGGGCCTGATCACAAGATATTTAGGCTGTGGCAGATCCCAGGTGAATAGTTACTCCCTCCAGCATTGCCTTTTCATTATCACCCCTCTTCTGCTGCTGGAGGTCCCACTGCCACCACAGCTGTCCTTCACCTCTCTCACTTTTGATCTGGTTATTTGTGATTAAAGAAACTTGGCTATTCACACCTCTAAAGGGACCTGACCACTTGTCCTACATCAGGGAATGCATTTTTTTCCAGCTGTAGTAAATTTATGAAGTATATAGGACTTAAGTATTTGTTCTGAGTCAACAGCTTTTCTTAATTACGTTAATGATGGACAGAGCATTACCCATATATCCCATGATTTTCTGTCATTACACAAGCTTTTTCTGAACCTCGCTATGAAGTGTTTTTAAGAAGTAATTAAACCACATATGTGTAGCAGGTACCAATGTGCTAGTATTGACTTCTTTCAGTAAGTACAACTTGTGTTTTACCTTGGAGAATTACTGTTTTCAGCTATAGAGAAACAGAATATACTGCCACCAATTATGCAGAGTGAAGCTCCAGCCCAGCCGATGAACAAAGCTGCTCCTAATTCATACCTGCAGGAAGTTAACAAATGGGTTTAATGGAAGAGAGCATGGATTTAACAGGTTTTTTCAGAAAGAACTAAATGTTATTTCTTCCTGAATAACTTTCCATGGACAGACACATTGTTCATGGTAACTCTGCCATTCACTGATGTTCATTACTTCCCTCAGGAGGCAAACTCCACGACTGTGGTGCTCTTGGGCAATGCTTATCTCCCCATGCAGCCAGCCAGGATCCCAGGCTTTTCCATGTCTCCTCCTAGATTGCTTGGCCATGGGGTTACACAATTCTTTAGGCTGTTTACAGCACACAGCTCTTGTCCCCTTGGACCATTTCAGGTTTGTTCCTGTTGGCTCCCAAGCTGACCTGGGGCTTTCACGGAGCTGATGACTGGAGCTGCTGCTTACAACTCTCCTTAACTGTCCCCCACAGCTCTCAGGATTTCTCTTTCTCCCTGTCCACACTCCAGCCTGCTGAAAACGAGTGTTTTATATGTATGTATAGATAACATGCACATACAATATATACACACACACATATACAATATGTGTATATACAGATATGCACACACATGCAGATATATGTGTACGCTTACACATGTATATGTGTTGGCAGCTTTCTGCTTCTCTAGTCCCTGTGGTTGGGTTCAGGCTGGAAGACATCACTCTCCTCTGAGCCCTTGGGCACAGCTCCAGGTCACCAGCAATGGTCCCCTCTGCTGCCCAGAGGCAGCCACAAATTGCTTGCAGCCAGAAACTGCACACTTGGACTCCAAGAGCAGCTGATGGTGCTTTAGGAGCATTATAACACAAGGGTAAGTCCAAGTTTCTAAAGCTACAGTAGTAAAGGAAGGAAAAGAAGGGCATGGGCAAGAGATTCTTTTCCTTCTGCTCGAGTTCAGCGCCCATAACTTGAGCTCTGGAGCTTCAAGATGAGCAGCAAGCCACAGCTGCCACTTGTCTGCTCCATTCCCCAGCTTTTTGCCTGAGGTACCACTCTAAAATACTTGCAGGATGACGTGCACTAGACCACAGGCCAGTCTCCAGAGTCTCAGATTTCTCACTCTTAGGAAAGACTGTGGGTCTCTTGCTCCTTCCTGCTCCAGTTCCTCCTACAGGAAACCTACTATCTCCTGACTCACAAGATCCTGCACTGAAAACACAGGTCCCAGTCCATCATCCAACCACAGTTATTGATCAGGTGACTGTGCTGTTCAAGCCTTTATTAGTAAGCTTGTTTATTCATTGTAAGCTCTGGTGAGGCAGCTGAATGAAAGCCTCTGCCTGACAGCCTGTCTGTACAATGGAAAGACCAAGCATCTACATTTTCAGCTAGTTCTGAACATTTCCATGTGAACACATCCTAATTTCACATTAGCTGAAACAGAAATCTGAAAATATCTGTAAGCTGTTCTACAGAACTTGTATCTTTATAAAGATGTGTCCCTCAGGGGTTCATACTGGGACCAGAGCTGTTTAATATCTTCATCAATGACACAGTGGGATTGAGTGCACCTTCAGCAAGTTTGCTGACACCACCAAGCTGAGTCGTGTAGTTGAGGTATCTGAGGGACAGGATGCCATCCAGAGGGACCTGGACACACTTGAGAAGCGGGTCTGTGTGAACTTTATGAGGTTGAACAAGGCCAAGTGTAAGGTCCTGCACCTGGGTTGGGGCAATCCCCAGGCTGGGGGACAGAGAGCAGCACTGTGAAGAAGGACTTGGGGGTACTGGTAGATGAAAAGCTGGACATGAGCCAACAATGTACACTCACAACCTAGAAGGCCAACTGTATCCTGGGCTGCATCAAAATAAGTGTGGTCAGCAGGTCAAGGCAGATGATTCTCCCCCTCTACTCTGCTCTTGTGAGACCTCACATGGAGCACTATGTCCAGCTCTGAAGTCCTCAGAACAAGACAGACACGAACCTGTTCAAGTAGGTCCAGAGAAGGGCCACAAAAATGATCAAAAGACTAGAATACCTCTCCTATGAAGGAAGGCTGAGAGAGTTGGGGTTGTTCAGCCTGGAGAAAAGGTGGCTCTGGGGAGACCTTATTGTGCCCTTTCATTACTTAAAGGGGGCCTATATGAAAGATGGGGACAGTTTTTTCTCCTGTTGTGACAGGAGAAGGGGTGATGGTTTTCAACTAAAAGATGGGAGATTTAGACTAGAGGTAAGGAAGAAAATTTTTATACTGAAGGTGGTGAAACACTGGCCCAGGTTGCCCAGAGGGCTGGTAGATGCCCCATCCCTGGGAACATTCAAGGTCAGGTTGGATGAGGCCCTGAGCAACCTGATCTAGTTAAAGATGTTCCTGTTCACTGCAGGGGGGTTAGACTAGATGACCTTTAAAGATCCTTTCTAACACAAAAGATTCTATGATTCTAAGATTATATTGTGGAAACACTCAAAAATTGCCTGTGAGCCCAGACACTCAGAAAATGATATAGTGACTTCTATAACAGGTCACAAGAGGGTGAAGAGAATAAAAAATAATTTTTCCATGTTTTCTTAAGATCCTAACCTGAGGTAAAGCACAGACTTTAAAAAAAAAAAAAGTCATACAGGGAGAAAAAGCCACACTTAGGGTGTCAGTACTAGATGCTATGGACACTCAGGTTGAATTTCTGACTCAGAGACTTACTGCCAAAAAGAGATAGAAACATTGGAGCTCAGAGGTAGGAGGGCTTCGTGAGGGCTTGCACCTGACTCTTCATGGCCCCACTAGTGCTCTAATTTCTAGGCTTTTTTCTTCATTTTCCATTCACATAATCTAAGCAGAGTTTTTATTTATCATCCCTCAGTAAAAAAGGATCAGATTCCCCCAGACATTCTCCATACCCAGTGTGGGACTTAGGCATTCAACCCCCAAATTAAACTGCTGGAAACAACAGTTCAGCCGCCTTTCACTCTGGAAAACTCTGCACCCAGCCCCATCTGACTTCAAAATCTGCCAAACTTCTAAAGTTTTAATTCTAACTGTGCTTACTTTTCCAACCATGTGCTACAGTTTTCACAAGACTTAAGCAGATTTCTGTTCAAGGACTGGAGGTTCTCTGATTAGAAGAAGATATCTACATCAGAGCTCATCACCTAGGACCCTGTTATAGCAAACATGCAAGAAATACACACAAAGTACAGTTCTGAAATATCCTCAAGGAACCTCTTTTAATGAGCTGTGAAGGCAGATCCAAAGTGATTAGCTGCAATGTGAGGTAAACCCACCCTGGGAAGTACCCTGCAGGTACTTCCAGAGCACATCTAAACTACATGGACCAGAGGTAGTCTTCCCACAATAGTCATCGCAGACCACTACGGTGCTGGAGAACACAGCTGGACCAAGGCCCAGGAAGGCTGTTGCTGTAACAACAACTTACTTGCCAAGACCATTTGCGTAGAAAGTGGTAAACAAGTTCGTTTCCACATTTCCATCTGATATTAAAGGGTTGGCCAGAGGTTAATGTGAGAGAGATAAGGAGACCAATTGCCATCTCCCCTCCTGAAGCTCTTCAGTTGTGCAGTGAAGAAACCAAGATTTCACTGGGTTTAATTGGGTAGAAAAGGGTTACCTGACTGTTGCCTTCTAGTTGGGAAAGAAGACAGGGGGTCTGGCCTTTGCTCTTGGGATTGTTTGTACTTTTCAAGCAACATTTGCTACTATAACTTGTATAAAACAGGTTGCATATGCAGACCCTTCCCAGGTGACTGCCACACCATTAGGTTAATGAGTTGCAGCTCTGAGTTAGTCTTTCCTCCACATCTTTAAACAGATAAAAACAACTTTCTGATTTACACTGGTGCTATTGAGGAAAACTTCAAACTTTCAATTGCATATCAACCTGTGTATGGCTCTTTGGATTTTATCCAATCCACCTTTTCAGTGTTTAAGAAGCCAACCTAACCTCCCATCAAGATCCAGTATGTAAAAAAACCCAAACCCTTACCATATGAAAAAAACACTACATACACTATTACCTCCAGATAAAGAAAACGGGGAGGAAAAAAAGGAGATAGGCTGTTTTTCCCTTCCGTCTTTATCTTTAAAATCTTTGCAGGAAACACACCCTTCTGTTCTTATAATTCTTGGTTGCAAGAACCAAAGCAGCCACTTTCCAAAGTCTTTGGCTGCATATCCACCGTCTCCAATCAGCAAAATCAGTCTGATTAGAGATCTCTTAGAAATCACTGGCAGTTCAGGGGGAGAGGGATATTAATGAAGAAGTTTAGAGGTGGTGACCACTGAGAACTGAGGACTGTGAAAGAACTGAAAGAACCTTCAACTACACTGACCAAAGAGGCTAAAAGCAGATGTTTTGCTCTAATCCAGGGAGGCAGAATTCAGTGAAAGGGATAAAGTACAGTATCAGTACAGAAGAAAAATATTCTAGTTGTTACATACATTAGGACCGTGAAATAAACTTCCAAGCAAACCAGTGGAAGCTTCATTAGCAGACTGGATGTTGGCATATGTAAAGGATATACCTACCTATCTATCAAACAAGTGCAACTACCCAAGGAAAATACGCATTTTTAATGTCTAATTCTTACAATTTTTGGAAAATGAAAAATAGATTCAAATGTAAGAGCATGACAGTGGAAAGAGGGACTGTGTGAACTGTGCATAATCCATTCAGAGACAAGAAACCTGAAGGGAAAGCAATTCTCTATAAAAGAGGACAGGAAGTTAGTCAGATAATTTGGATAAACTAATCAGTAAGAATGATCATGATTACGGAGCTCAAAATGTGGCAAGGGACAAAAAGGATAAAGACTGTAAGAGAGGGGGGGTTTTAATCAAAAATAGTGAAGTGACAAAATAGTTTCCTAAGAGAAGCTGTGGGAGCAACATTAGCAAGACAGCAAAGCAGAAGCACAGATTTTCCTCTACCAGAGGTGTCTGACAAACAATGAAATCCATCTTGGCTGCAAGCAGCAAGGTGTCCCATGCTGTCCCCAAGACTCTGCGTGTGTTATTATGTCGGGTCAAGCAATTCCTTTGGAGATATTTAAAACTGACAATGCAAACTATTGCATCAGGACATTGAAGTCCAGCCTAAGGTTTCTTTCTAAGTAAGGCAAGTTTTGGGGTGTCCCATGGTGCCTGTCATTCCTCAGGTACATAATTCAAACCAAAAGTGTCCTGGGCAACAGCTTTAGGCAGGTCTCCGATTCCTCCTGCACCCATACATAGTCAGGGTGCCTCTTCCAAATGCAGAAGGCTGGAGAGAAAGTCTGACAGTTGAGATGATGCCAAACATCTTGTGTTGTTTGTTTTCCACCAACAGTATCTCAAGCCTGTCTTTGACACTGACAGAATGACTTCAGGAGAGAAATGTGCAGTGAAAGGTGAAAGGTTGAAACCTTCTCTCGGTGAAGAGCCAATGTCAAAATTCCACAATATGCCAGCAAAGCATATTAAATGCTTCTACAAAGCATCTCAAAGTAAGAGTTCACAGATGGCAAGGAAATACATTACTCCAACATACTGGTTAAGAGAGAAAGGAGTTGAATTCCACCATTGGCTTAATCTGACACAAGGTGATTCCATGAGCTACATACCCTCTTTGCAGTTTGAATTACAGCTCCTGGCTTTCTCTCTGCCTTTATCTTTGCAGTCGTGATTATGTGTGCCCACAGCTGAGCTATGCTGGTTGTTCGGGAAAAAGGTAATTTCTGTACAGGATGGTTTACTATCTTTATTTTGATATTTAAACTGGATTTCTCATTCCCTCGCAGTAAAACTCTGCTGAGGTCTGCCTGCTCTTTTGCAGCAGAAGAGCGTAAGAACGCAGTATAGGAACGGGATTTCTGGCAACGACCATGGTATTTTCTCACTAGAAACAGTAAGCCTGATGAATAATTAACTTCTGGCTATACAGCCAGGCTCCATTTTCTTCACAGTACCTCACATCTTTGTTTCTTTTGGAGGCCTTTTGATCCTGTCCTCACAGTATCAAACAAGCAGAAACTAGAGTAGAACTAAGGAGGAAAGTAATATGAACTTGTTCTGAAGGCAGGAGAAGCAGTGTCAGCCCTACTGCAAACATGAGTCCAGTTAATGTTATTTATTCACACCATTTTCTTTCTATCAAGGAGAAAGAGAAAGGCTCAGGGTTCCTTACTGAGCCTTTACTTGGGTCTCAGGGAAATGTATACCCAATGCTTGACATATCCTGGAATCACCATCAAGGAAACTTTGGAATCCTTGCCTTTAAAGATAATGTTACATTATGTAAGAAGCCAAAACAGAGATTATATATATTATATATATATATTATATATATATTATTATATTATAATTTACAGACAAGGTTTTCAGACCTGGTAGTTAAGATGTGACTACAAAATCCAGGCACTGTGTCATCAACTGCTGCCTTTGTAGGTCCTGAGAACTCACACAGCTTTAAAGGGAGTCTCTAGGGATGCTCATGATTTCTGGTATGGATCCCGCAATTCTATAAACACTCACTCCCTTAAATTTAATTCAAATATAGTCAAAGCATTTATGTTAGTGCTTATAAGGTTTATGATGATAAGGTTAATGATACAAATTTCAGTCACCTGGATTCGAAAATCTGTCAGCAAAAAGTCCACAGAGCCTGCAGAAACCTCTCTTCAAGAAGAGCCAAGATTGCGCAGTGCTTGACACCTTCATGGAAACCACCTTCTGTCAAAGGCTTAAGGAAATAATTTTCTTCCTTTCCTATCGAATGGTGCACCTAATGAGCGCCTCTGTCTTGTGAAATCCTTTTGCTGTATCTCTGACATAAATTCAAGTTTCACCTCTGATTAACCCCATTTGCTCTGCGGCAAGCAGGGCAGAACTCTGCCAGCTGCAATAAACCTGGGCACAGAGATTACAGAGCAATCACTGCACATGAAGGTACATTTGTTCATTAAATTTCAGCACATAGTTACTCCAGTTGGAAAACATGATTAAATAAAACTGCAGCCTGCTCTCCGTCTCTGCCCAACAGGAGAGGCACCTGCTCACTGTTTAAATGGGCTCTGGTGCGCAGCATGAAACTTAAGGTCTACTTCTTTGAAAGATTTATGGGTATAGGAAAGTACTTACTTTTGTGCAACAAAAGAAGGATCAAAGAACTCAGACGTAATCCTGTTTGCATACAGGGAACAACTAGTCATAGAGCACAACCCTGAAAAGCATAAGACAAACCATTCAGTGGAGCCAGCAGAAGAGCTTTGAGCCTGACCCTGAAGCCAATAAAGTCATGGAGAATTGTGCGTGGATTTCTGTGGAAAAAAAAGCAACTCTGGTATGACTTCAAAAATGCAAACTTAGAGAAATAAGGTATATTTACCAGAGAGTATGAAAATCAGTCCAGCTAAACAAGCTATTTTTGCTTTAGTCTGGTCAGAGCCTCCGACTTTTGTACACTTCATCCCAATCAGTCCAAAAACAGCACCGAAGAAGCCCAGGCAGACAGCAGAGATCATGAGTCCTCTGCAGGCTTGGATGTAACCTGAAGTGAGAAAGAGTAAGGCTAATGTGAGAACTGGAACCACAATGGCTTTCGCTGTACTTCCTTTCTCTCTGAGCAGCTTCTGGCATTCACTATTGCAAACTGAATCAGACCCTGGCTGGAGTAATGTCACCTTACCACTGAGTGTTCTTGTAGGTGATGTATGCCCTTCACAGGGCATCATCACCTGAGCCCAGCTCAGAAGAAACATACTGTGGGCAAACATTCAAAGCTGCAAAAAATAATTGGGTATCTGCAAGATACCCATGAGGTATCATTGTACCCATGAGGTTCTGAAGAGCAAGTCCACGTGGTCTGTGCAGTGGCACATTGCAGGACCACTCTGCACACAAAGTAAGTCTTGTTACATGTCGGTTGTGATGTGCTTGTGTGTCGCAGATGCAATACGACCAGCAGCAGGTTGGCAACATTGACCCTGTCTGGGGTCCTACACCTTCCTGGTCATGCCACCAGTTTGATTTAGACCTGCTAAAGAGGTCCTCATTCTGCAAGGAAGTCAAACACCTGCTCAGCTTCACAGACAGCAGAAGCCCTTTGAGATAACACGAATCAATGCCGTACCTAAGCCTGGACAAAGGCTTGTGGCTGGCTTTAACCACATGAGATATTGCCGTGCTGGCTGAAGCTGCTTTGAGCTGGAGCTCCCAGGGGCAGGGCCCTTCAGCAGGACAATAGGTTGTTTGGCCTCTTCTCCCTGCCGAAAATATCTTGTAATTGAAAGGCTGTGATAATCTCACTGTTTACAGGGTGGACCACTGCAATCTTACACAGCTGAATAACCATCACAAGATGTTTTTCTTCATAACCTGTTGTTACAGCTCATTTAAAATGAAAGTGTACTTCCACTATTAGGCTATTCATTCTTTTTGCTTTGATCTCCAGTGGGTGGACATGTTGAGAGGTAAACCACACTCTCATTGCCTATTACACCAAATTTTACATAATCACAAATAAACAAAAAAACCCCAACAACCTTACACAAAAGTCTTCAATATATAGGAAATTAGTATATTAAAATAGGAACTAGAAGACATCTAATGAAAACAGAAGACAGCAGATTCAAAACAAAAAGTGTGCTTGTTCATGTAACTAAGTTGTGAACTCCTTTCCACAGGATATGTGGATGCTAAAGGATTACAGAGATTCAATAAGAGACTGGATATATTCATTAAAGAGAAATCTGTGTCTGGCTGGCAGGTCCTTGAGCTGCAGATGGCTACCACTGGCTCTTGGCTGCCTTCTGCTCTCCTTACTGCCACCCATTTTAGCCACTGCTGGAGGCATCTCAGCTCCAGGATGGCTGTTCTATGTTTGAACAATGTTTAAAAAAATCCCCATCAATCCACAGCTTTATACAACAAGCAGCACACAAGAAGCAATTTTGTAGCACGTTAACATCCCATTTCATCAGTCCTAATGAACTTAGGTGCTGTGCTGCGTCTGTGAATACAACCTGCTGCCATTTATCTGCATCTGTTGGCACGCATGCAAACTTCTTTCATTTGCAGCATTTTTCTGTAGCCCATCTGCTAAGGAGATACAATAGATGATGAAATACAATAGTTGATGAAGTAACTAACTATCTCGCATGTTGGAATATATGAGAGAGAGTCATTTGTGCAAGACCCATGTCTGAAGAAAGCCATCTTGCTTCACTGATTTTTGCTATAGGCATGGAAAAATTGGCTTTACTACTTTTGGAGGTCTCTAATGTGTTTCTTGCAGCACACAGGTACAGCAAGAGATGGAGACTGGTGAGGAAGCTATTATTTTTGACAGGTCCTATTTATTGACACTGTTAGTAGCTAATTGACACATTAAAGTGCTGAACCATGAACATATTTACCCGGAGGTCCTCTAAACTTTTATTTATGCCTGAACCTCCTAGGAGAAACAGTAAATATTCACCCCAACGAAAATAGCCAGCTTATGCTAGGAACCACAGGGCTGAAATTCAGCTGTTCCTGAAGGTCAATACACAGTTTTAGAATAGGTAGAGGGTAGTGAGACAGCAAGAAATAATTAACCCACTCACCCAGAAATCATTTTCAATTATAAACAGCATGAGCTGGAGGACTGCTCAGTTCTGCTGAATGAATAACCTTTCTCACTAAATATTTCACCGAATTGGGCAGGCCAGCCACAATGGGACTTGTTTCAGTTCACCACAGCAATCATCCAACTGGCACACATTATTAAAGCAAAGTATAGGGAAAAAAAATCACCATCTACACCAGTAAAATGGAAGAGCAGAACACTCTGTTAGTCCCACTAGGTTGACTGGAGCATTAGGAGGCATGAAAGGGTGAAATCAACCTTTTGACCAAATCCAGCCTCCTATTGCTTGAACCCTAGGTTAAATATATATATAGCATTTGGCTGTAAGAGTAATTAAACTTTTTCTTTGCTTCCTAGAAAGCAAGACCATGACATCGTCTACCAAGGCTTATAATGCAGAGAAGTGTAAAGAGGAGCTGCCTGTTTCTTCGGACTCCTTCACTCAAGATCAAAGACCATCCCCTTTCCAAATATTTACTATCTATATTTGCACCAGCTCCTGTGGGAAGCTTGTCATGTACATATTAACCACCCAAATGAAGCTCCCAAGCAACAAAAAGCTATATGTTTTAAACAGACAAGCAGACAATCATGCATTACTCATAAAGTCATGTTTAGCAGCATTCCAGGAGAAACCCATTTCAAGGTGGTTTTTTTCTTTAAACAAATGTGTTTTGTCTTGCATTCAAATTAATCTTGTTAGATCTTCATCTTGCTTCACTGCTCTCACGCTTGCCTCTAATGCTTACAGAGAGTTAGGAGGAATTCATATATTCATATCATATGCAGTCAGAAAAAAAATATATGCAAAGTTCTGGGGACTATCACTTTCACAATAAATGCCTCTGGTGGCATCTTGCAGCCTGCACCACGTGAAGCGTAAGAGGTTACCTTACAGCAACAGCGTAGATTCCTTCTATAAATACATATCCATTACTTTTGTATGTTTATCTAAGTTCTAATACCCTCTTTCAGCTCATAAGTAATTTTTTGTTCAGCTCTGTTCTTGCAAAAGGTCATTGGATCCATCGTTGGAAACATGGAAACTGATGCGTCCTCTTTTGGGGAGGTAGTTTCATCACTAAGTTTCCACCCGTAGCGCACAAAAGTAAACTGAAAATGATTTTAAGTCTCACAGACAGCAAGAATATCTTTGCTCACATACAGAATGTGGGGCTAAGTGAAGAGATTTCAGGAATGCATAAAGGTGGAAGGGCATCACCTGCAATCTTCTCTGGTGGCTACTTCTGTGAAGTGACAGCCTGAAAGCCACCTTACAGCAACCTGGGGAGCACGGTCCAAGACTATCCCATTATGCAAACCAAAACAATTAATGGGGAACTATCTATGGACCACTCCTGACCCAAACTATGACACTGCTTCTGAAGAAGGAAGGACTTCTCCTGCACCCCACAGGAGAGCCCCAGCAACGGGCATGGCGATACTTTGATTTCTTACCCCCTCATTTTACCTCTGAGCCTCTGGTAGACCTGAGCGGTCTCTCCAAACAAGGAGTCCAGTAAAACTCAGAGGCTTCCCATCTGACAAAAAAAACCCATTTCTGTAGAAGAGGAACTGCTCTGTGAGACAAATCCTCTCCAGCTACATGACAAAGGAGTGGAACAGAACTACCTTTCCCTGAGATAACAAGAATATTTCTAGTAATTTCCCAGTCCTGCTCTACCATTTTGAGAAGATGGTAGGAGATGTATCTCTACAGGGTTATTGTTTCTGCCCACAAATGGGAAAGCCAGATGTGCCCTTATTTCTGTCTTTTAAATCTCCCAGCTGAGGACAGAGTGAGGAAGTTCCCATGTTCCCTACCACAGGGAACAGGATCCAGCTTAGCCACACAAGTCTGTGCAAAGAGGAAGAGGAGGGAAGGGAGAGGTTATTTGAGGGCCAAAGCAGATTCGGCTTCACACTGACATACAAACCCTTCTAAGTTATGCGTGATGCACTGCAAACCCTGCACCAGGGAAGGGTTGGGGTGAAAAGGGGACATACACACCCACTGTCAGGCACTAGCAGGTTCCCAGCAAAGCCCGTAACCACAAGGAGGGCAGCCTGGTCTAGGCTAGCTATGGAAAGCACCTCCGGCTGTGGTGGCTGTCCCTCTGCTCCATTCCAGCTTGCTTGGCCTGTGTTGCAGGGGTTATGTTACTCTCTCTCCAGCCTGCCTGTCATCTGCATTGTGCCTGGGTACCAGGATCTGGCCCTACAGCATTTATAGATGTTATTGAGAAACACCAAAGCCAAGAGCCTCCCACTACTGATAAACAGTCAGCCCAGGAGGATGGGATAAGGCCCTTCCAGATGTACATTTTAGACTCATTTCTGACCAAAATGAGTTAGTGCTTGGGTGGCTGTTTCACTGTGCAGAAGGTGCCTCAGAAACACATTCCTTGGGCAAGTGGAACTTGTCACTCAACACACAAGGTTTCAGTGTACAAGAGTTTGGAAGACAGGGTGGTAAAGACTTCCTTGTCAAGTTTCTTATTACTTTTGAAATTTTAAATGTTCCCTATTCTGCACACTTTGTAACTACGCTTTTCTTCCTCTGAAAACAGATTAACCCAGAACTAAAAGAACAGCTAAACAATAGATTCTGTGGATCCGAAAGGTTATGCACTGGTGATCACCCCATGCCCACCTGCACACAGACCACAGCTCCTTGCCCAAGCCTGGAAACCATATTCTCAGCTGCTACACTTGGCCATAGGGTGACTGCTGCCAGCAGAGGCCAGACAGCTCCTGCAACCCTTCAGAGGAGCCTGCAAAGCCCTTTGCCAACATGGAGCTGGGTCAGAAAAAGGCCTGGGGAATGGTACTTCTCCATCCGAGGGAAGCATCCTGCAGTAGTGATGCTAAAGTGTTGCCTCCATTACCTCTTTTTAGTATCCTGACCTCTTTTGACCCTTTGTTCATACAGAGGTTAAAGGTTTTATTCTTTTTTAATTCACTTCATAATATTAATTGCTGTTATGATAATATTAATCTCTGTTAGTGATTTGATTAGCAGATTTTCTGTTCCTTTTAAACAAACCTTTCACACCAAAATCCACTCAGACTCCACTGCAAAAGGAGTGTCTGGCTGTCAAAAGCAGGTCTGATTTTTTGTATGAAAGCCACCAGGACATTGTATATGGTATTCATTCATGACTAAAACACTTGGAAAAGATGCTGTAATTACAAAAAACAAGATGCCATAATTTTAAAAAGTCATTTCTGGGGCTATAAACCAATGTCACCCACACTTCCATTGTTTCTACCAGCCATAATCAGTGTGAATTTATCAACTAAAAGTTTAGTCCTAAAGATTTCCTGCAGTTTCCCAGTAGGGCTTCCTTAAAGGGCAAAAATGTTTCCCCTCTTCCAGGGAACCAACTCGCTCTTTGGATTCAGGCACTTTCAAGCAAAACTCACAGCTTTGCTTCAAAATAACACTGCCCTAAACCTAAGCTGATCTACGGGTCACTCTTGCATACCTCTGCATCCCTGACTGCTCCAAGCTTTTCCACTGTCATTTATCAATGGAGCAATTACACACGAGTTAATAACCTCTTAGCAAAAAAACCCAAAGGAACATTAATTAAACAAAATGACGCCAACGCCTGTTCTTCTCCACTGACCGTTGCATGGCTGGCAAAACCATAAAAAAGAGGAATGTCATGACAGTTAGGAAATAAATCGGCAAGGAAAACTTGCCCGCATTCTTCTCGTGTCAAATCCACACGCGTGGAGTCCTCCGATTTGGGGGAAAATAAAAGGCAGGTAGTGACAGCGGGAGAGGCCAAACCGGACACTTGGGCACCAAACACAATCTCAACTGATGGGCTTTAAGGGAAAATCCCAACTTTGGGTGGCACAAGCAGCATGTGTCACCTGCAAGGGGACACCAGGGCACCTGCCCAAGACCCCCCCTAGGAGGCGCCCCCGCAGTCCCCCCCAGCCCCGGTCACCGCGCCCCGACCCCCCGCTGCCCGCCGGCCCCGCCGTTCGCCCCCCAAGGGCTCCGGGGCTCCGGAGCCCCGCAGNNNAACCGGCACGGAGGGGATGGGGGGAACTGGGGTGGATGTCGGCGGGAGCCTGACCGTCCAGCGCCAGCATAGATGGGAAGTCCTTGCAGTTGGAGACACCGGTGGAGTCGGTCACGCAGGTCTTCCAGAGGTTGGCCCAGAAAGTGGCGGTGGTGATGACCGTGCCGTCGATGGTGGACACCTTCCAGTAGTCGGTGGGCAGCGTGGAGGAGACAAGCACCCAGCCCGAGATGGTCAGCAGGAAGGCGATGATCTCTGCCGNCGGCGGCCGCCCCGGGCCGCGCAGCCCAATCAGCAGAGGGAGCTCCCGACACCTCCGGGACCGTCTCTACCCGGGCGCTCCCGACCCGGCCCCGGTGGTGGCGGCGGCGACAGAGCGGGGACGGGGGCGCGGACCCCGGCACGGTGGGGAGGGGAGCGGGGTTCCCCTCGGGGCAGCGATAAGAGCCGGGCCCGAAAACACACAAAGAGAGGCGCGACTTGCAATTAGGCTTTAGTTTCTCCTGTCCCGTTGCAGTGCACGGGGGAGGCTGGCAGCAGCTTGGCAGATGCTTCCTCGGCGTCTTCTCAGTGCTTTCTGGTTCGCGTCTTCTCCTGAATACTGACAAAACCACCCCCTGCCCCCCAAAATAGTCTGGCCAAGGGGTAGCTTCGAGCAATGCTTGTAGAATACAGGTGTGCCAACCATAGCAAGTGCTCCGTATTGATAGGAGGAGGTAAGCTTTGGAAATATGTAGCAAGGTCTTTTCATCTTCTGAATTTCAGCTGGCCGCAGATGGCACAGCTTTTAATAGGTGGTTTTGCAACGTGAGGTGACGAACCTGGGATTTTGTACCTCCGTCTTAATGCACTGGCATTCAAGCCTGCAGCTCACAGAGATAAAGTTATACACTGCGGCTTCTCCTCTTGTTCGAAGGTGTTTACTTTCCACATCAGTAGTATATTTGCCATTGATGTGGAAAGTACACTGCCAGTCTTTACTTTCCTCCTATTTATTTCAAAACTATTGTTACATTTTCTAAGCCTTTTTGCCAGGTGGGCAATCGCTGGAGGATAAGAAGCCACATTTACATCATTATTCTTATGAATGCTCTTTGGTTTTGCCGTGTGGACACAAACCCGGATGTAAACAGCATATAGACATTGAAAAAAAAAAAAGGGAAAAGAGCCCAGCTAGAATTAGGTGTACCCTTGGATGTGTGACAGAGCTCGATGGGAACAGGCTGTTTGTTGATCTGTTAACGTCCCAGCAGGCTAAAATGGGGTCTGCAGCCGTGTTTACTGATGTGGTGGCTCTCTGACCGCTCTCTACCTCCTTGGTACCCTCTGACTTGCAGGTGACACACAGAGGAGGTGGCAGGGAAGAGGGAGAGAGGAAAGCAGGCAGTAGGCTTGTTTGCACAGCAACGTTGGACATGGAGTATGCTACAGCTCCTGTTCAACCTCTGTGCCAAGATCTATCTCCTCTCCTCTCCTCTCCTCTCCTCTCCTCTCCTGCGAAAAGAGAGAGAAAGGATCTGGATNCTACTGCTCCTCTTCTGTGTCTGTTCCAAGATCTATCTCCTCTCCTCCTCTCCTCTCCTCTCTCCTCTCCTGCGAAAAGAGAGAGAAAGGATCTGGATGTGGGTGAGCCACACTCAGCTATGGTGTTGAGCTGTAGTCAGAGCTCACTTGGGGATTCAGAGAAGTGCTTCTTAATCAAGGAATAGGGTCATGACTGTAGATCCAAGTCTCATCTGCATGATATTGTGATCTATTTATTGTAGGGCACGGCAACAGAAAGGGAAAAAAAAAGGTTTTTTGAACATGTTCCCCCATCATAGTGCTTTGAGGTCCTGCAGACTGTATTTCTCTTGGTGGGAAGCTAGGTCAATTCAAGCAGCTTTCATCTGGGATCTAATCCAGTCTTAAGTCTTGAGTCCAAGTCTGGATCATCATGTTTACTTGATGTGAGGAGCCCACCAATTCTTTTGTTGATAACGCTGCTTTGGTTGGTGTAAAGCTTGTTGACTTCAGGCACTTGTATCTGGGCAAATTTTGGCTGGGGCCCATCAGAAGTGTGCTGCTACACTATAGCCAGAAGGCTGGAGTGAGCGTTGAAGGATAGGAGTACAGACTGAGGACTTCTAGGTCTGAGTCTGAGCCCTGGGGAAGAAGAAGAAGAGGAGCATCCCAACAAACATAGGTACCCTTTCCCACAGAGGCTGTGGAAAGAGCAGGCTGGGTGGGTAACTGCTGAACGTGCGTAACCCTTCTGAAGCTGCTGTGGGCTCTGGCTGTGATCTCCAGCAACCAGTTCTGCTCTCCCAGACCACTCTGCTTTCAACAGAGCTGGCCTTCAGCTGCCATGTGCAGTGTGGATCCATGTCTCTCTGACAGGCACCTATCTACTGCCAAGGACTCCAAAGGGAGCCCATGCAGGTGACTTAGGACAGGTGAAGTTAATTCCACCTCAAACCCGCTCTGCCTGTCATCAAGGACCCTGCAAGCAGGGCTAACTTATACATTCATTCCCTTATAAACCCCATTTTTTCCAGAATGGTATAAAGTGGCCTCAGTGTGGTATCTTTCTCATCTAAAATCAAAGCAAAACATTGAGATTCTGATCTCATCTGTGGTGGTGTAAACCCAAAATGATATTGTGCACACCCCAGGTTGAAGGGTAAGGGAAGCTGCAAGAGATACTCTTGTCCTGTGGCCTTTTCTTTGTGTTGGCTGGGATCTGCAGGGATTATAAATTGGAAAACATTCATCTGTGAAGCTACGTTTCTCCCCTTATTACATTTCCAGCTTCTCTCTCTTGTGCAACTGCAGTTCCCTCTCTTGTGAGCTTAACTCACATCTCTTCCAACTCCCACAAAACAATGATCCCTTTTCTCCCCATTCTTGTGGTAGGAACTTAATATCCATATGAAGACATGCCTGTAACTCCCTTCAACCTCAGTCTTCTTGCCACCATAGCTCTGGCTTTGGCTTTGCTTACTTGGCTTTCTTAGCTATTTTAAAATTGAGTAGCAAATTGAAAGACTTGGCCTTTGCTTCATTTCTTGTTCTTGTGTTTTGGGACATGCTATGACTCAGGAATTTTTTTAAGTTCCTCAGACCACTGTGGGACTGATTCCTGATCTTTTCTCTACATAAATTGATCAAATCATTGCACTGACAGTTTTGTGCTGAGTTTTGAATGAGTGTGAGTTTGTTTCCTTGGACTCGGAAAGAAAGGTACCATCAGCTTTTTGTAAGAAAACCAACCCTTGCAGTTCATTTTTTGTGGCAAGTCTCATTGACTCTTGGGCATTAAAAGGGCATTTTGGGCGAAATTATCAGTAAGTGTTTAGAATACACTATTTCAGTTGGAAGGGACCTAAAATGACCACCTAGCCCAAGTGCCTGACCACTTCAGGGCTGACCAAAAGTTAGAGAATGTTATTAAGGGCATTGCCCAAATGCCTCTTAAACACTGACAGGCTTAGGACATCGACCACCTCTCTAGGAAGCCTGTTCCTGTGGTTGACCACCCTCTCAGTAAAGAAATGCTTTCTAATGTCTAGTCTGAACTTTCCCTGGTGCAGCTTTTTATCATCGTCATGAGTCCTATCACTGGATACCAGGGAGAAGAGATCAGCATCTCCCTCTCCACTTCCCTTCCTCAGGAAGCTGTAGAGAGCAATGAGGTCATTCCTCAGCCTCCTTCTCTCCTAACTAGACAAGTCCAAAGTCCTTAGCCTCTCCTCACAGGACATTCCTTCCAGACCTTTCACCAGTTCTGTTGCCCCTCCTCTGGATGCATTTAGAGACCTTCACATCCTTTTTAAATTGTGGGGCCCAGAACTGCACACAGTTCTCAAGGTGAGGCTGCACCAACACTGAATACAGTGGGATAATCACCTCTTTTAACCAT
The DNA here is from genome assembly GCA_013401335.1 of Brachypteracias leptosomus. Lineage (NCBI taxonomy): Eukaryota > Metazoa > Chordata > Aves > Coraciiformes > Brachypteraciidae > Brachypteracias > Brachypteracias leptosomus. The sequence continues at coordinate 146,393 of VYZX01007003.1, read as the reverse complement.
CTGGTTATACTGTGTTTGATGCATCCCAGGATGTGGTTTGCCCTCTTGGCTTCCAGGGCACACGGCTGACTCACATTGAGCCTGCTGTTGACCAGCACTCCCAGTTCCCTTTCTACAGGGCTGATTTCCAGCCACTCCTCTCCCAGTTTATGCTTGTGCCCAGCATTACTCCTTTCTAGGTGCAGAATCTGGCATTTCAACTTGTTAGATTTCATGCCATTGATGATTGCCCAGTGCTCCAATCTTATCTATATCCCTCTTCAAGGCCTATTCTTCCTCAAAAGAGTTGACAGCACCTCCCAGTTTGGTATCATCAGCAAACTTGCTAATAGTGCATTCAACTCCTGCATTCAGACCATTGATAAATATATTGAACTAGGACTGAGCCCTGAGGAACACCACTGGTGATCAGCCACCAGCAGATGTAGCCCCATTCACTACAACCTTTTAAGCCCTGCCTTTCAACCAGTTCTTCACCCAGTGCACCGTGAACCTGCTCATCCCACAGCTGGACAACTTGTCCAGAAGGATGCTGTGAAGGGCAGTATCAAAAGCCTTACTAAAACCAGAACAACAACATCCACCTTCATCTGCTAGGTGGGTGACCTTATCATAAAAGGATATCAAATTAGTTAAACAGGACTTTCCCTTTGTGAATGCATGTTGACTGTGCCTGATGATTGCATTGTTCTCTAAATGCCTTCCTTTCAATAGTCCCCAGAATTATCTTTCAGGAACTGAGGTTGGGCTAACACATCTGTAGTTCCCTGGGTCTTCCTTTGTGCCCTGCTTGTAAACTGGAATAACATTGGCTAGCCTCCAGTCAGCAAAGACCTCCCCAGGCTCCCAAGAGTTTGGAGCTACATATATTTTACAAATCGGAATGGAATATTATTCAATAGTTGGATTTTTATAATGTACAAAAGTTGATTGTATTACTGTGTACAGAATAGTCCTTCAGAAATGGTTTTGCTCTCACGTCTGAAATACAGGATATTATTTTAGCTCTTACAGGATCAAAATCACAAGCAATCATTGTTGCCTCATAAGTTAAACACCAGATGACAACAGCATTTGTTCTGCAGCCAGGATAAGCAGGCTGGGGTCGTCATGCCTTTGTCCCAGAGTAATTTTTCTTGTAATTTTACCATGCATAGGTTGGGCAACTTGAGACTTTTTCCTGGCGCTGCCATGTTATGATTTCCAGGGTGCCCAGAGCACTTGTGCAAAAGAGAAAAAAAACCCAAAAAACTATTTCTCTAAGACTGAAGGATGGCTTCCTTGTTTGCTAGGGTTTCCCTGAGAATTTGAATATTGAAAAGGTAAGGTGAACGTGTTGGGAATATAGACGGGCTTCTACGAGTGTCATCACCTGGGCACAGTCAGGTTTGCTGTCAGTAGTAGATCTGGGGAATGCACCTCAAATTGGCCTGTGCATTAGAGGAGATTAACACAAGTGTAAAATGAGGAGGCTTGCACGGTGTTCTGCGCTGTGCAGAACAAAAGATGCTGCCTAACAAATGAGCAACCAGATCCTCTTCTCCAAAGGATAGTTGTTGCCTAAAAAAAATCCATCAGAGTGGGAACATCAGTTAATGATCACCCAGTCCTTGCTGAGGTTGCCACTGTTGTTTTTATTAAGTTATCAGAAATGGAATTAAATTAAATTACTGCACGTCTTTTGTAAACTGCCAGGACAAGAATGATTTTAAGCTATGCAGTTCATATATTACATAACAAAAAGTAAAAAATTAATAGGAAGTGACAACCTAGAGCATTTTAAAGGAGTGAAAAATTGCATTCCACAAGCCAATAAACTTTCCCCTCTTCCATTCTGTGCAGCACGTTCGGACATTACAAACTTGGTTTCTTGACACCGAGATTAATGTATTATTTCTTTTTTTTTTTTTTTTTTTTTTCCAACTTGGCTTAATTTTGTTGAAAAAAACCTGTGTTGTTCCCTGAAAGTTCATAATACAATGCTTTTAAAAATAGATATAACCTGTTTAACAAACTAAGCAGGAAATGTGAAGAAGTGCATCTCCTACTTTACTGGAGGTGCATTCCACCTGGCCAACAGCACAGGTGCAGCTCTTGGCGTTCAGAAGAAATTCAGTTTAGCTAAACTCACAGGTCACAGTGGAAAGGAGGGAAACTTTCGGACTGGTTTTTAGAAATCTTTATGACCTTATGCAATGCAACTTAGAAGGTATTTGCAAAAGAAAATAATACTGTGTCTGATGGAATTTAAAAGGATTTAATTGAGGTGGGAGGCAGATAAGCAAATGTCTTTCCAAAGCAGCCTGTGTTCAGAAGCAGTCCTTGCTGTGAGCCATAAAGATGAAAAGGTTAAGACCTGACTGGTGGCTGAGCTGCAGGCCAGGGCTGAGAACTTGGTGTTCCCGGAGCAGGAACGCTTTCCCACCGAGGGTGTCCTCTGCCCTCGTGTGCCACAGCTGGTCTCTGCCCTTTCCTGAGCACTTGGTAGATCTGGGCAGGAGGAGTCTGTCATCTTTTACAGGCACCAGGATAGCTCCCGGTTGTAGGACTCAGAGAAGCTGGAGCTGACCCTCTGGGAGGAGCATAGCAACAGGACAAGGAGCGTGAGTTGGACCATGGGAAATTCCCATTAGGCATTAGGAAAAAAATGTTTATCATGAGGATGGTGAAGCACTGGAGCAGGCTGTGGAATGTCCCTCTGAGGAGATGTTCAGGATTTAACTGGACACGGCCCTGAACAAACCCATCTGATGAGTCATGGTTTCAACTAGATGACCTCTGGACATCTCTTCTAACTGGAATTATTCTATTATCTTATGATTTTGGTACCTCACTGGAGCAAATAGAGTAGCACTTGACTTATTATAGCTTTAAGTGGTGTATCAGTGCACTAATGATTATGCTCAGAATGTGATTGTACATGGTCCCTGCTACTCTGTTATTTAACCCACATGCTGAAGTCTTATTTTAACATATATGTGTATTTCAGTTCATAAAAGTGGTACATTTAAGTACTTTTCCATCTGTTTACACATAGGGAGATTTTCCAATGGTCATCCTTTTTTTTTTTTTGAGAATATCTCTGGATGTGCTAAAGAAAACCCAAAGCAGAGAGCTTTAGCTCTGCCAGTGTAATACCCTTCTCAACACAGTGGAGAGGATATGAGGAGAAGAGACAACTGGAGACAGCAGTCAAGGAGGTGACACCATGTGAGGTGACTGGCGGGCATGGCAAAGGCCCTGGAGGAGGCAGAGATAAGTCACAGGAAATGATGGATGGGGGGTGATAATTTACGCTGTGCTCTATGTCCCTAGTCCTGCTTAGGTACCACCTAGCCCTCAACATAAATTTGTCCCAGTTTCTAGCTGGGACAGGTGAAAGTGAGGGTCTGCTTTATGCCTTCCCAGAAGTATCCCTATCTGCAAGGAAGCTCTTCCCCATGTCCTTCTCCGGTTCCTCTCCTCATTTCCCACAGTGGGCTCTTATTTACTCATCAAACAGCTGTTCCATGAAGAGGGTGTTGTGGTTTATCATCTCTGGCCCTACTGTTTATCAGGCACCAGTTGTCCCAGCCAGTGGCATAGAAAGATTTCATTTAACCAAGAACATGAAAACCACAACCTGGAGCAAAGCAGCTTCTGTAGCCTGAATTAATTTGAGAGCAAATGGGCTGAGATCAAAAAAGGTCACGGTGACAAAGTGAAGTTAAAAGCTGACTTAGACCAACATGCTCAAGCAACTCAGAAACAAAGGGAATAAGGAAATAACATGTGACTTTTTTTGAGCAATATAGATTAAAAAAAAAATTGATAAACCAGTTGGAGTGAACGTGATCCTTCAGCAATACTGCTTCCTTTGATCCTACTGGTTTGATTTGGTTTCCAAAGTGGTGCGTATATTTGAAATAGAAGTGACAGCCAGATGGATTTGACAGAAGTGGGTAAAACCCTCCAGTGAAAAGGGGAGCTGCCTGCAGGTGCGGAAGCTCTTGGGTAAGGAGGATAGATGTAAAATCAAATTTAAACTTGCTGGTCTTAAGGAATCACAGATAAAACTGACAGTCATGAGATCTGAAGAGGAAAAAACACCTTAAGAACATAGATGCCAACAGGAGCATGCATGTGCTGGGGGACATGGTTAGGTTCCCACTGTCTTCCCATCCTCCAAGAGCCAGAAGATTTTTACTGTACTAGGTAATGCTTTGGCTCATTTTGTGCAATTTGTGAGCAGCACAGGATCTTCCTACTCCTCAGTGCAATGTTGTGCCCTGACGCTGACTCTTGAGAGAACAGCCTTCCAGTGCCTACTGCGTGTAGTAACTGAAGCAGTGTATCACCTAGGAGAAAATTAATTTTGACTGCTCATTTTTGCTGGATCACCATCCGGAGTAGCCAACAAGACATCCACCAAGTACAGGACAAATGTGCTCTGCCTGTTATGTTAATGCTTTCATGTTCCCCTACTGAAAGTATTTTTCTTTATTACATTGTGGTGGTCCTACCTTTCCATTAACCTTGTGAAGATAAAAAGGGCTTTCCACTGATAATATAGATTCAGGTAGGCACTGTGTTTTTCTGTTTTCCTCTTTCTTCAAGTGTCTTTCCTCAGCTGACTGTTTATTTCAGTGCCTCATTTATATGTTTTAGCTTTTTAATTCATTTTAGCTGCAAGCCAGGCGGAATAGGGCAGAATAACTTGACAGTTTAGTGTTAAAACTATGCAAAGTCCTTTTTTGTGTCAGAAATGCATTTCAACTTCTAGGAAAGGAGAAATTCTTAAACAATTCTGTCTTAAGTCCAGTTTGTAAGGAAAGTGTGCAGCACTGAATGATGCCTCATGCATACAGTCAATATTTCTGAATTCGATGGTTAGGCTTTTGGGTGGATTTAAATATTGCACTGTACTTTTTTTCAGTAAACAAAGTTGTAAAGTGGGATAATGAAGTAGTCTTTTAACTTTGTGCCATCTCTGAGAAAATTTAATTTCTTTTTCTTTCCCAGTATCTGGCCTTATTACCTTCTGTGCTATGTGTAGACAGGAATCAGAAAACCTTCCAACAGCAAATTCGTAAATTTCGGAAATCTCAGTGTGACAAGGTGGTGGCTTTTGATTGTAAATTGTTTGGCAAACACTAACAAAATAAAAATGCCAGTGGATGCCAAACAGTGAGGTTGGAGACACCTGTGCTTATTATACTGACTACTCATTGTTTTTCTACGGGATGGTGCACTATTGACAAAAATGACTTTCAGTGATGCCTGAGGATTAAGGGTTTAATTGGAAAGATGGCCTAGAGCATTTTTCATGTGGTATTCTGGGAAGTGTTAACTTTTCTATGTACATACGGGAAAAACCTGATTTGGTAAGAGAGGGTTAGGACATAACATGGAATGCAAAAGCTACAGGTTTGCTGCATCCATTAAAGAACCTGATACAAATGTTAAAATTCGGCTGGAGGAAGTGTTTGTGTTATTGCTGGATATACTGTTAATGTAAGATACCTTACTTTGGCATGAAATTCAAAACATAATCATGCATGTAATTAATTTCCCAGTCAGAAATCCCACCCTCCCCCCTCCACTCCCATTCAATACAGGACATCTCTGGAAGATGTGCAGATTTATGAGAGGAATTTTCTTGTCTGTAAAGGAAACCCTGAGGGGCTGCCTTAGGCACAGGCATCAGCTTATAGATGCCCGTGCACAGGCTGATCAGTGGTGGAGCACACTAGAGCCTTGTGGAGCTGTGGTCCTGTGCCAGCCATTGTCCTTACCTGGCACTTTCCGGTGACACGTCACATGCCCTGAGCTGTGAAAATATTGATTTTGGGATCACATGCCTGAATCAGTTTCAGTTTTCCTCCCATCCCAAACAGGAGCTAACCTCAAGCTGGGATCCTCTTCAAGCCAGTGCAATGCCTCGGAGGTTGCTCCAAGCCCTTTTGTTGCCTGTACTTGGCAGGAGGTTTTACCCACCTCTGCCACAGCTGTTTCCCAGCTCTGGCAGCACAAGCCTCAACACCAGACACCTCCACTGACTAAGGTTTGCTTAAGTGTGACCCAAGGCTCAAATCCCTCTCGCCTGCCTGTGAGCTCTCTCTGCAGAGCTGCATAGCAGCTGTTTCAAGCCACTGCTTCTGGGGAGACACTGGCTGAAGGTCACCAGCCTTAGGCAGGTGTTATGCTCCAGCTCTACACGGGGTGACCAGAGAAATGAAAGATATTATGAGTTTTGAGGAATGAGTTTAAAGTATAGAAAAGAAAAGCCACAACTAAGACAAAGTGAAAGTGCAATCCTTCCCTGTGCTCAACAAAGCTTATTTTTCTTATTTTTTTAGCAAACCTCACTCATGGAGCTCTGACCAAGCAGCCTCCACTCACCCATTCCACCAGCCCAGTTTTGTCCTGGGCTCTTCCAGGCCTCCCACCTAACCGTACACATCAGCCACCTGCTCTCATCCTGATGAGCGGCTCAGCAAACGGGCATCCTTGAGTTTTGAGTCCTCATCCCTCTGCCCCTCTCACATCTCCAACAGTGGCTCCTGCAGGTGTCTTGTGCAAGCAGAAACTGCCCAGTTGCCCAGTGTCACAGCCACTGGTGTGTTTCTTGGCTTTTGGCAGAGACCAGCAGCATCCTTGGACGCACGCCTGGCAGCCATCAGGCTCTTTGCCCAGCTGCATTTCAGTGATAACCTGCTACCTCCATCTGCCAGCTTAGGGGTTTCTGCACCACACCAGAAAGACAGGAAAGTTAAAGATTTGCTTGAACTCTCTGGAGCTGGAATGATGCCCCAGGGGTGGGCATCCACCTGGATATTCAGCTAGATATCTACCATGTGGTCAGTGCAATACGAACGGCTGCAAATAAAGCTCATTATAGCTCCTATTGCAGATTTTGCTCTCCAGACAAGTCCTGGAGAAGCCAAGGGGCCATGTTTTCCAAGGCAGAACTGTAAGAGGTCACTCTCCTGTTTGTGCTGCCCCTGAATGCAACGCCTCTTCTGTGAGACAATTCTTGGCATGCTGGTGTCTATTGGCTTGTTTTTCAGGCATGGAGCAGGTTGTTCCCATCTTGGTTTTGAAGTGTTGTGGTTAATTTCTAATGAGAAGTGCCTTGAACTTCTGAACTTTAAACTTAGTGTAGATGAGTCCATCAAAGCCTGTAGCTGCGCTTGGGGGAACACTTCATGCCACATACGCATCCTGCTGAGAAATTATCTCTATTCCTTTATGGGGCACATGCATCATTGAATATATTAATATACATAAGTAAATAAAATAAAGCCATTAGGCTAGGATGCACATCCCTGAGACCAGAATTTGCTCTGCAGATTATGAAATGGACTGAAATACCAATCATTAATCTTTCACAAAGAAAATCTCTTTAGAAGAAAGCAAACAAGCACACTCACATAAATATGTGTTTGTACATATTGAAAGAATCTGGTACAAAGACTTTTATATCCCCACCTTGTACTATATCTAAGAATAGGAAAGAGAGATCAGGCTCTTATCAAAACTGCTATTTCCTTGATATAGGAGGAAAATGATTAGCCAGCAATCCCACCAACTACTTTTTCCATCTTTTCTTCCCAAAATGAGATGCCTGTATGGCTCTATAGGTAAGCATTACCACTACAAACTGATGAAACCAATTCATAAAATAGCAAGAGAGGAAGAAAGATTTAGGATAAGTAGAGGATACTAGAGTAACCCACCCACCACTTGCTTCGCAGATAAAAATGTTCTTTTCCCTCTCCTTACAGAAATCTACAACTAGGGACCACAAATTGTGTCTGATCATTTGGCTTCTCTTTATTCACAGAATTTCTTTTGCATTAGATAGTCCTACATATTAGTACCCTCCACCTGTATATCCCTAGGATTTTTCATTGCTAGAAGTGGGATGGGCATGTAATAATTGCAGCAATTAATTATCCTTATCAGATTTACTTGCAAAACAGAGAGGTATTTCCTTTGTAGTTTTGCCTTAAGAACCGCTGACCTAAAAGTGCCCATCAGGACGTTAATTTCACCAGGATTTTGCTTTTCATGTTTTTTTTTCCCTCCCTTCTACACTATTTGTGATCTTGCTAGTAAGAACTTGCTTTAGCGTGCTTAATCCATTAGAGAAGATTTCCCAAATGAGCCATTTGTGAATTGTGGGTCGCTATCTTTCATCAGCTCCACTCAAACAGCAGGTTACGATGAGGTATGACATTCTGGCTTGGGTTGTTCATGCAGCAGCTGGGATTTCTGTAATGGGGAAGTAAGGTACTTGAGTAATCTCCACTTGTCATCTCCATAGGGCTGCAGTAGCCTTAAATGAAGAGGTGTTTCTGAGGTTCTTTCCGTATTGGTTTCCAGTATTTGATGCTGACTTCACTTTTTTCTTTTATGGCAGCAGTCATGCCTGGCTATATAAACTATCTCAAACCCTTCCTGGTGCTGAGATGGGTAGTAGAGTTCAGCACTTCTGTGGACATGCTCACTTCATAGTCTCATCACCTTTGGTGACTTTACCTTCCCTGTCCCAATATATTTGTAAGCCTGGGAGTACCCAGGGCTTTGGTGGTGACCCTGCATAATCACTCTCTTGTGCTTGTATTTTGGAGTAATTTGTACTCATCAGTAGAGCTTGCCAGATTTTCTATTAAAAGGACGAAGTTGCCAGCTCATGTAAATTTGCTGTAGTCCTGCTCTACCTAGTGTCTTCCTTCAGAACAGCCAGCCATTGGTTTGCATAATTATTTTTGCACTGTGTATCCGGTGACTTACAGTCTTATTTGAATGAAGTCTGCTTATGACCAACTAGTTCAAATCCAAACCCAATTGCTAGTGGTTCTTTCTTCATTATGAGCCTGACCCTGGTGGGTTTTATTATTATTTTGGAAATGGTGAAGGATCAAGACCATAAGAGACAAGTCAGTGAGGCATTTTCTTTGTTAATATTTTAATATTAGAGTATTTTAATGTAGATGTGAAGTAGCTGTGAATGCTGTTTCTCCAACTCCCAAACCCTTTTCTGACACCCATTTCAGGAAGGATTTTTAAATTGTGATACTAAAGGTTGACCTTGCCTTATGTATTAACATGCTCATGAATTTCTCTTACTTACTTTTGTTACTTCTTAAACTAAGACAATACTACTACATAATAATTAGCTATCTCTGTTTTCTGGGAGCAAGGGTGAGGTTAAACTGTGTTTGTGTCTGGGAAGCAGCCATCAGATGGGAAAACCCAGACAAATGCATAATTTTTCCCACCTTTGTAGGCTGAGGCAACAGGAGGTCACGCTCTGTAACCTCCCCATTTGACTGGACCATGGCTAGAAATGTGACGCTTGCTTTGCACCTGAGTATGCAGAGACACCTTAGCAGCAGTGGTTTTCTGTAGTGATTGCTGTATATATGCTTAAGGGGCAAGGTTACATCTGTGAGCTGAAAGCAACTCTTTGTGAATACATAAATCACAGAAGGACTGTGTTTGGAGATTGTATCATATCCAGTGGAGGTGATATAATGTACACAGCATGTTCATCTCTGAAATGAGTCATTATTTTGAATAATGGTCCATGCTTGTTCATTTTCATGTGAACAGTTACGAGGAAGGCTTATCAGGATGGGCTGACTTCAAGCTTTCAACCCCTTCTCAAGATCCACCAGTCTGCGAAATTTAGCACTGGCAAAGGCTGTGTGAAACAGTAACAGGGATTGGTGGCACATGAATAAACAGAGCTATTGATCTGTGACAGCTGGCAAAAGTAACAGTGTGGTCTAACCACAGTGACGCTCTCCCTCCTCTCCCTTCCCCTGCCAGCCATTTTCATCAGGACTTCTTTAGCACCTCTGCAAGGGACCCTTCACCCTGATCTCTACTGCAACGTTGATAACAGCCCCACAAATGAAATAACCAGAACTTTCCATAAATTCACTTAAATTTGCAATGAATATGTTGTAATACGACAACTGGTGACCCTGTCCCACACTGTCACTGTGAAGCATTACGCCAAATGCAGGAGGTGAGAGTCTTTCTAACTTTGATGTCCAGAGTGCAGAGCCCACATCTGGACTAGCCATCAAAGCTCCAGGCAATATGGTCAAAGGAGTCTGGAGAGCTACTCAACTGACCAAATATAGGGTGAAATGAGGTGAACTGTGTCCCTGAAGTGCCTGTTTCATTTTACTGACTGTAGAAAGAACCAAGGAGGACAGATTCATATGTAGTGATCTATATTATAAATGTCACAGGATGGGATTTTTACTGTATATAATGTCAAATCTCATATTTACAAATGGAGATAGAAACATCCCGTGAAGATTTTGGTTTTCACAAATACAGGCTGACAGCAACGTAGTTCTTTTGTATTCCTGCAGATATATTTTGCGCCCTCTTCTGGAAAAAATGTTTGGCACATAGATGTAATAAAATACATTAAAATAAGAGATATCTGTACAGTGATGTCCTCTCCTCAGTTCCCTAGAGCAGCCCTGGCACAATGAACAACGTGTTAGATGCTGACTGTTCCTTCCATTCTGATGACTGATAAGCACAGGTACATATGGCTCCTGATTTGTGAATTTATCTGCTGATGAAAATAACCAAACTGTGGTCTCTTGTGAAATATGACATCCAAGTGAACACACCGAAGCTCAATGAAACCAAAGATTTGGGGTTTTTTAGAAGCCTATTGGATCTGTGCACCTGGAAAATCCAGAGCAAAATCCCAGCAAATCTGAATATGATCTCAAGTATGGCAGTTTTACAGTCACATCACTTGATCACCACCTACACTGTTAACATTTATGCAGCTCTGAGTTGATGCTCGGGTCCTACATCCAGTCACAGGAAAGCAAACAGCAATTATTATTTCACTTGCAAGAGGAATGGCACTTTTCAGGGCTACATCTCTCTGAACAAGCTGAAATGTGGCAGACAGATTATGCAAGCAAAGGAAATGGTTGGACACAGCAAGTCTGACCTTGGAAAAATTGTAATTTCTGTTATCAACAAAGAGAGAGATATCAGTTCACCCACTTATGTGGGATGTTCATTGTCTGAAAATTGAACCATGCATGAAAAGGGGCATGAGAAGAGTATGGACAACTTTCCAGGTGGGATCTGCACATTCCTGCCTCTGAGTGGTTTTGTCCAGTTCAGCTGAATGACGTCTCTTCCAAACTTCTCCTTTAAGCAGGATAAGCTAAAATGGAGCAGGCAGTTACCAGAGTCCCTGGTCTGTATGCTCTCAGCAGATGTGTTTGCAGGGTATCTGCTTTCTGCTGATACTATTGCAGGCACATGTTGGAGAAGTGTGATCACTCAGAAGCTTGCTGCTGGCTGGCTAGGTATCAGCAAGTGAATAGCAAATAAACACTTACATCAGTGGATGGATTTACTATGTTAAAATTGCAAAGATCACAAGCTACTCTTTGTACTGCTGACAAATCAATAAAGCATATTAACCCTGGGCATAACATCTTTGGCAGAGTCTTAGCTAATGGTCTGAAAAGGGTCACTGGAATAACCAGTTCCTTCCAGTCACTTTGAGCTTCAGAAAGTAGAGAAGCTTTGCCAAGGAGAAGAAATGAGATCTGTTTTGCGAAGTCAGCTGTCCTACAGGCCAGTTCTCTTCTCCAGTCTGGGTAAGGCAGGATCAAGTTAGACACCAGCCTGACACCTTTGCTTTGCTGAGCTGTTAGGTGTTAGCTTTGCTAGCTGTCCTCAAAAAGGGAGGAACCATGGGGCAGCATATGGATATGCAAAGGTGTGGACCCACCACCTCATCTAGGGGAAAGGGCTAACACTGGAGTGTATATATATAAATTTTGTGCCCAATCCTTTTGTCATTCCACAAAGAGCAGACTGGGTCTGAAGCTTCTCTTACCCATGACTGCACAAAAATGGCTCGTTAGAGATGCCCATATTTTGCTCCAGTAAAGGTCTGGGGCCCTTCCATGCAGCTGCTGCTCAGTGCTGGGCACTGTGGTGGGCAGAGTCATGCAGGGTTAACAGAGTCCCACTGACCCCAACTATTCCCAGAATCATCATCTGATCCCCTGAAATGGAGACCTTGCAGCTCTGACCAAGTTCTATGCCAAAGGAGCCTTGACTGCTCCCCACTCCCAGCCATGCCTATCCAAATTGGTGGTGGCTCCCACTTCCTGCAGACCTAAATGGCAGTTTGACTTCCTTCACTCCAACTGATCTTGAACCTGAACACATTTTGCTATTGAGACCTTGCTATGACAGGGCACCTACACTTTCCAAGGATGGAAAACATCTGTTCTTTGGGAACGAAATTTCCTGTGAATTCCCAAAATCTGCACTGTGATGGAGGAATAGGTCTCTTCATGCTTAGATACTCCGTAAGAGCAACATGGAAACATGGGCATGCAAAGGCTGCCACAGGAGTGGGAGGTGAATAAAAGTGAGAAAGCAGAAGGAAGAAACAAACCTTTCTCAAACAAACCTGAAAGAAACCTGTCTCCTGTAGACCCAGAAGATATGTGGCACTTCAGAACATGCTGCCCATGGGCAGGGAAAACACAAGCATGAAAAGTAGTTGCGAACCCTGAGGAAGAACCTCTCAGCACTTAGGAGCATTTTGGCACGGAGGTAGGAAGGCACAGCAAAATGATATATGGTCACTTTATCAGAAAGACTTACTCTCTTACAGGGCTATGAATACAGAGGAGTCCATGGGGAATCTGTAACACATGAGCTATGGGTCTCACCTATGAGCCATAAGCCTGAGCCACCTACTCACTTTGGATGGGATTTATCTCTTAACTTAGCTGTCTAAAGTTTAGGCTTTAGCCTAAGCCACTGACTCCAAGCTCCCTGTCTAGTGGATGGACACTTCCAGAGGGTGATCTAGCCCATTGACCTCTGTCTATTTTCACTTATTGCAAAAGGAGCTTAAGATAATTACTTTAACATCCCCTTTAGACTGCTGAAATTAGTGAGATGAGTCCTACCTCCTAAGCACTGCTCAGCTCAAGAGGTAGTGCTGTTGAAATGAGTGACTGTCTGTGGACCTTTGGAAAAGCAACTTTCTGGGCTGCACATACTGCCCACAGTTTGGTGTCTGTCTGTGTTATCTCCCATCTGTGGACAGACCCTGTGGTCACACTTGGGAAGGATTTCTCTCCTCTTAGATGATGCCTGCTCCAGCCATGGTTGGATGAGCTTGGCTGTTGACTAATAGAGACACAACCAAAAAATCTGCTTTCAGCATAACAAGTGGATTGGCTTTTACATGTGTGGAAGGGTACGGTCTCAAATTATGGTGGAATCAAGGTATCATATGGTGGACAGCTAGAACACAGTGAAAAGGTCACATTGGGAAAAGGGAAGGAATACACCTTTGTTCATTGTCTTCCCAGGAGAGGCTGGTATTTATGCAATCTGCTGGCTGTGTGTGCCCTGGCTGCCAGAGTACACAGTTTTTGAAGCATCTTGCTTTACCTAGGCAGGCAGCGGGTGGGATCAGTAGGCAAGGTGGTCATCCTTGCAGCAGGAATCCCTCTGATCTGCCTTTCGGGACTAAGGAGCAGGGTGTCATGTTTCCTCCATATCTGCTCCTTAGGGAAAAGGACTGTCTGACCAGTACCTTGGGAAATACAACATTTGCATTTACTGTGTTATTTATGATAGGGTGAAATTTCTCACTGTGTTGCAAGTCATCTGGAATGTGTTTGCCTTGGCATGTCCTCTTACTGCCCTCAGTTGAATTACGGCCGTCTCTTCAGATATCTATTGATGTAGATCTTGTTCATCAAGTCATTCACTACTCTGTGAGGAAGACATGGCAGGAGGCTGCTGCTCCCGTCTCTGATGTTGGGTCCTTCTGGTGCTTGGCGTGTGTTGATGAAGAGAGGCAAGTAAGGACTTTACCACTCAGCGCTTGCAGAATTAGGAGGTGATAAACATAGACCTCTAAGGTGCCCACTGGGAGTAGCTCTGGACCTGTTCTTGCCACTTGTTAAGAAACTGTGACATTTTTTGGTGTGGAATGGGAGGTGTTGATGGGAGTTTCTGAGATAATTGTATTCTGTGCGGAGTGATCTGTATGGAAATACCTGGGGTTTTTTTCTGTTCTTTGGCATTTGGTGGGGTAGTGGGAAAGCTCCAGTGTGAATGGTTTTGTCCTGAAAATAATACATTTCCCAGGTGAAGTCTACTGCAAACTTTGCCATAGGAGTAGACCTGAGCGTTTGTGGGTCAAACCATCATGATGCTCTTCGGCTAAATTATCTGACAGGTTTTTACATGTATTCATTTGCACATCACACGTCTCTATGGGGGAGAGAATGGCTTTTCACCTGCTTCATTTCCCACCTGAAGTCCTTTGCTACATTTTTACTCTTCTGTCATCACTTTTGTTTTTCTAGCATAGTTTTTTTTTCTTTCACAGCCTTAGGCCAAAAATATGGATCACTCCTTCCCTCTGTACTGACTCATCCAAATTTGCCCCACTTAGTTACTCTTTATTTTTTCTCTTTCAGATGCCTCAGCTATCTGTGTTGAAGAGTTTCAGATATTACAGGGCAAATTCTATGTCCCCTATGATAGTGCNATCCAGATCTTTCTTGTAATAGGACCTCCAGAATTCAAGGAACATTATTTTTTGCACATGGATCTTGAGGATTCATGTGTCTCTGTTGCACCATAATTGTAAAATGACTGCAAGAGCTTTCTGGACATTGGAATTAATTCCCATTTTTATGAGAAAAAGAAACACAGGGACAAACATGCTGGTAACAGCATAAAATGGCCATTTGCTTCCCTCTCACAAGGTCCCATAAAGCTGTCCCTCACCATCATGTTTTCTCAGCAAGTCAGTAGGACACTCTTTCCTGAGCAGGAGGCATGTCTTTCTTTGCTTTTGCAGCAGAGAGACCTGTGTACGGGGCAGATGATTTGTTCCTTTTCCCCAGCCATTATAAGAAGCTGAGCTGACATGGTATTGATTTGTTACACCTGCTCATTTTTCCCTGTATATTTGTCTGATCCTTTTGATGGTACTTTGCAAATGCTACTTTTATTATTTGGAATTGATGAATGAGTCTGCTTGACCTCCCAAGCATCAGTTCCCCAGGTATTATTGCATCTCAGCCTTTCAGCAGAATTAAAAGTACATCACAGTAAGTGACCCGGTCGGTGGTTCCTTTGAGCATATGAAAGCATTTGTTTTCTTCATACCATGTTGTTTCATTTCTCACATCTGAGTCTTGCAGTATTTGAAACACAATTCTGTACCTTTTCTCAATGGCTTATGTATTTATCTTTTTTTCTTATGAAGTCTTTCTGTTGCCCAAATACACTATATTTTCTCTTTCTAAAACCTTCCCTAACTTTGTATAGGATTTGACATCTACTAGACAATGCATAACAGGCTGGACTTGAAAATCTATAAGCATCTCATGTTTGAACATCCCATCTACTCCCACCTTCTTTTCAGCCTTTCTAATGGATGGTTTCTGTAGGCACCAGGAGGAGCAAGGCAAATCTGCAGAGCAATGTACATGTTAAATGCCTGGAGTTCAAATCTGGGGCAGTGCTACAGATTAATTTCTCTAATGCTGAGTACTTCATGAAGGCACTCTTGTAAGGAACATTTAAACCTTTATTTAAGCTCAAACTTTTTTCCCTGGGTGATGGAGGGGAGCCCAATGAGTGGGGTAATGTCTGTGGCCCTGTGCTACGTAAAGGGCTTAGCCAAGGCAAGGGTCTTGGTGGCCTTGACTTGGTAGTGACTTCAGCAGTTTTCAACTAAGGCACTTGTGATACTTTGGATAACTGATCTAGTATCAACTGCTCCTAAGATAATCAAACTGTACCTCTATGAACTTTATTCTCAAATTTATGAGCCTTTTTCTTTTTTTTTGGTTTGAGTAGAGGGTACGTTACTCCCTGGAAACCTTTACTAAAATTAGGCTTTGCAACTCCTTCATATTCCACAGTCCTGCAATGCAGACTGTCTGGGAACATCACATACAGACCCTACGGCCAGTGCTTTCAGATTATAGAGATAAAATCGTCTGCACAGGCAGCTATGGAAGGCACGCAGGTACCAAATGACCATTACAAATAGCACACACTGGCCATCTTCCAGTGTCACTGATAGGTAACTAAACCCCCCTTTCAAGAGGTGGTCATCCTAGCTCCAGGATGAAGCACTGCTGAAGAAACTTATACTATTAAGATGTGTCTCATCTAGCCCTGTTTGAGCAGAATAAAATTTCAGGGGATAGGTTATGCCAGTTCTCTAGGCTCTCTCTATAGACAAGACAGAGACAACAGAGTGGGAGGGACATCATATCAAAAAATAGTTGTCAGAAATAGGTGGGGTGAGTTGCCTCTTCTTTTCTCTTTATAGTAGGGAGAGTGGAAACTAGTTATTTAATTCTTATTGTCCTCTTTGAATTCATGTTTTGGACATCGGATGATTTCCATCTTCAGCTGTGACAGCTTGGTACCTCCAATCATGCAGCATTTGAAGGTAGATAATATCTTTTTCTTTATGTTTGCAGGATAGTTATCTACCTCACTGGGGGGAGAGAGGATTAGTAATTTGCCCTTTCTGCACACCTAAATGGACAAGAGATCCCTGACGGGCTAATCTTCAGTGACCTTGAGGTCTGTGATATATCTTTGAGAACAGTTTTCCCCCAAGCCAGCCTTTCTCTGAACAGTGCTTTCTAATGAACCTAATTACTAACTGTTTATCTCCTTATTCCACTGCACTGAACTACTGTTGTAGGCAGCTTGAGGTCTATAAGTAATAAAATCTCACTGGTTTTATATAACTTCTTTCTGTAAACAACTTCCTGGTAGAAGATTTATCTTACATCCTTTCCCGTTTTAACACCTCTTTGTGCTCCCATCACCTGTCGAAGAACATAATGTTTTCTGTAAATAATACTTACCTGTATTCAGGATATCTCATTTTACTGTATATTGTTCTCTGTTCTCACAGAGGTTTAGACTCTGCAGATAATCTGGACGCTGTTCTTGCAAAACTGGTTATGTCTAATGTTTTGTAACCGTTCCAAAACACCTTTGGCAATATCTGCTCTCACTTATTTTAACAATTTCTCATTTATTAAGTTTTAATGTTGGGCTTTGTATTTTTGGGCTGATCTTGGAGAGTTTGAGGCATGTGGCATCACCCTCATTAACAGCAGTAGTTAAGAGTGGAAGATTGCAGGGCAGGCTGCATGGATTCAGAGAGCAAAGATGAGCAGTTTAAAAAACACTGGAACTGGATTAAGGACCAGCTTGAAGAACAAAGGAGATGCACCTTCATGAAATGATAGAGTAGCTCAGGATTCAGATCTAGTTTAAAGTACCTAAATCACCAAAGTGGCTTAGTTTTGAATTATTCTGTCTGCTTTGAAGAGGTTCAAGATCTGCAGAGGATTTCCTTCACAATACCTTTGTGACTGATGATACTTTTGTCAGGTCCTCAGTAGGAGAGTGTTGTGAGCTGCAGAGTCAGTGGTGTTGGCTGCTGTGAACTCCATGTTCATGCACAGCTTTGGTACATTCCTAAAGGCATAAGAATTATGGGTTGCCTCTGTGTAGCTGAAGGCAGCTAAAGGCACTCCTACATATAAGGCTGTGGTCTCAGGCCAAATTTTACAGGGCAGCTTATATCTGCCCACTAGCTATCACTTAAGCAAATTGTTGAGGATCTCATGGTTTATCGTTTGGTTTGGAGCTCTTCCAGATCTGATGTGATGGCTCCAAGACATAATTATGAATTTTAAGGTGATTTTTTTTCAGTGTTTTTATATCATGAAACTGAATATAAAGTTATAACATGTCAGCATGTGTAGGATAAGGTGTTGTCTACTGGTAAAGAAAATCTGTGGAGACTGCTGATCTCAGAATTACATCCTAGTTTATGTTTTGGTCAAATTAATTAGTTATCTCCAAAAGAGATTCTGGAAGTAAACAAAATGAATTAGTTATCTCCAAATGAGATCCTGGAAGTGAATTAAATGACACAATGTGGACAATGATGATGAGGATGATGGAAGGCCTGGTGAAGACCCAGGAAGTGGCAGCATGGGCAACTCTGCACCTGGTGACTTCAGTCCCTAAGAACAGGTCCTCAAACAGCCGGGAGCTGCCCTGGAGTCACTACATAGTGTCTGGAGGGAGCTAAAAGGAGCCCTGCTGCTGCTTCCTTATATTGGGGCAGGGTGCAGCTCAGCCAGCTTTAGCTAGAAGATTTATCCCAAATTTGTCATGCAGATTCTTACAGTTTGCAGAGAGAGAAAGAAGCAATCAGAAGGACAATTCCTTCTCTGGTTAGGGTGATTCCAGTAGACAAAACAGCTAACGAGAAATGCAGGTGCATAAACATACGTGGCTAGTGCTATTTTAATTGCCCTAAGGTATCCTTATATTCAAGGCCAGGTTGAATGGGGCTTTGAGCAACCTGGTCTAGTGGGATGTGTCCCTGCTTATGGCAGGGGGGTTGGAACTAGATGATCTCTGAGGTCTCTTCCAACCCAAACCATTCTATGATTCTATGACACTCCAGTGCCCTGACTGGGATGTAGGTCTCCTCTATCATATTTGCCAGGCCTGTGGAAAGTCTCGGATATTTTAAGGGCTTTTAAGCTGGCCTATGTTTAAACATCTCAGCTTAAATGAGCCCTCCTCTGAGTCTCCTTCATCCACTTCAATTCAGAAGCTTAACTGCCCTGTGCTCTCCCTGCAGAGGTGATTGGAGAGAGCTACTCGTTTTACCTAAAATTTGATCCCCTTCCCTTTAGAGATGTCTAAACAGTGCTGAAGTTCGTTAACAATGTTGATTTCTCAGATTACAAATATGCTTAGAGATTATCCTATCTATCACGGTCTGCCCAAATAACAAACAGGTAAACTGTAAAGGCTTCTTTTGTTGCTTGTTTGTTTTTCTAACGAAGCAGACAAAACGAACAACTTCTCAGTGTGCCACTCCAGCTTGGGCTTCTCTTTCTCTACTGAGTGCAGTGGGAGTCCAACACTTCAGGTAAAGGATTCAATTTCACAGCATATCTGAGCCTCTCAGCTGAAGGAGCAATTAACTTTTTGAGATAAGACACAGTCTGCTATACCAGAAAGTTCCTTACCTGGGATCAGGAGAAACTGCAGCAATACTGCAGCTACACCTGGGAGGTCAAACACCCCAGCATGTTTGGAGAGAATCACTTTCTCCTCTGAGCACAGAGCTGGGAGCGAGGATGCCCAGATCCTGTGTTCTGCCTGAAACAAGCCAGTTCATCTTTGTGGCTCACTTTACTGTGCACTAAGGTATTACTTCAAAAGCACGCATATTTCAGACTCTATTTTAGGTAAATTTTATCATTAAATCCTCTGCTTGCTGATAAAATCTATGTGTTTATTTAAGTCTTACTTCTTTTAAGCTCTCTTACAAGAAGAATCAACCATTAAAGTATTTATTTGTCTTCTTCATAACACCCAAAAACTGCTACAGATAAGGAATACAGACTTGATTGACATTTAGGGCAATACCATAATTCACTAAATGGCCTTTAGAGGGAAGCAGATCCAAAGAATCCATGGAGATAGAGGCAAGCATTTTGCAAGAACAAACTACCAGATCTTGGTAAACAAGCTGAGATGCTTGGCTTATTCTTTTTGTCCCTGCATAGTACTGGATGAGATTTGAAAACGGCTCACATTATTCCAATAAGCCAAGGAAGCCAGGGCTAAATTATCTTAATCTGATATTGCCAGGAGATATTGCTGCTTTGTCATCTGGGGAGTCTTCCTTTAGCCTTCAAAAACTCCCTTAAGACTAGTATTTGGAGAGGACAGAGAACCACAGGAGCATCAAGGGCACACTCATGAAATATGGAAAGAGGTGCCTTCCTGTCCTCATTAGAAGGAATGATTTGAAATAAATCTGTGACCTGAAGCTTCCAGACTTCCATCTGCTCTCATGTGAGGGATCAGACAAAAATGTTGTCTGAAAAATACCTTGATACAGACTTAGAGGCAAAATCTTAAAAGGGTGATATTTAAATACTACATATTTGAAGGGCTGTGATATGTGTGACGTTGTAATTCTACCTGTTTGAAGCATTCCTTTTACACTAAAAAGTTTTTTGAAGACAGAAGCTTACTTTAAAGATGTTTAAACATCAGAAGTGGCAGCAAAATCTCTGTGGGTAAAGTTCTCTGTCCTCGCTGTGTCCTCTTTATGTCTCAATGGCATGTTGATGGGGTAGGAATTCCCCCGTGGGCGTTCAGCCAGGGCAATGTTTCTGTGTGCCACACTTCTGGAAGACCAGAGCTGTTTTTTTATGGGGAGAAGGCAGATGTCCTATAATCAGCCTGGAATGAGATGAGTTTGAAGTAGTCTTAGAGAAGTTCATGCAATTTTCAGTACATGTATACTTCTAGAGAAAGAAGGTCTTTGAGCTTTGGCATTGGACTTCTGATTGACAGTTGTTCAATTTTATGGCTCAGTTTAGACCATACCAGCTGGTGCTCCCCAAGACATATTTGCTCTGAAGTGTGCTCCGAGCAATTCTGAACACCAGTCTGACCTGTTTTATTTCACAGAATCACAGAATTACCTAGATTGGAAAGGACCTTTAAGATCCTTGAGTCCAATCCTTAAGCTATCACTGACAAGTCCTTGGCTAAATCATATTCCTAAGCACTATGTCCATACATCTTTCTAATACCTTCAGGGATTTGGACTTCGCCACTGCCCTGGGCAACCTGTTCCAATACCTGATAACCCTAAACTTCCCTCGGTGCAATTTGTGGTCATTTCCTCTTGTCCTATCACTTGTTACTTGGTTGAACAGGCTGACCACCACCTCTCTACAACCTCCTTTCAGGTAGTTGTAGAGCACGATAAGGTCTCCCCTGAGCCTCCTTTTCTCTAGGCTAAACAACCCCAGTTCTCTCAGCTGCTCCTTGTGCCATAGACAGAGCCTTCAAAGGTTTGTGGAGGATTTGTAAATGGCAGAAGCCTGGAAAAGGACAAACAGGGCCAAAATTTAAAGAAACCCCAAACACACAATGGAAACATCAAGGAATTAAGAATCCATACACCTAATGTCAATTGTTGGAATTTTTTTGAACAGTGAAATAAGCTATTTGTAAGTATCAGTAAGATAATGAATAGATGTGTAATAGCCAGTACAGAGAAGTCATGCCAAATGAAACTAATTTCTTCCCTGATAGAGTAGAAGGCCTTCTTGCTAGGAAGCTGTACTTAAATGTTATGCAACTTGAGTTTTTTTACACTCAGTAAAAACAATATGAAGTTTGCTGAAATCACCCTAAAGCAAGAGACCCCAAACACCTGCTAAATCATCCATGGCTTTCTGTCCACGATGTCCTCAGAAGGGACCTGCAGAGATCAGTGCTGAACATCCTACTTTTCAGTCCTTCATTAGCATGGCTAGCAAATAGGAGCTCTGTGATTGCAGGCCAAGTTACAACCCCAGCTCTTGAAACCACAGGCGCGTAAATGGAAGTATTTCCAATCCTGTCACATNCTGACCTAGGTAGAGATGTCCCTACTTGTGTAGGGAGGTTGGACCAGATGAGCTCTAGAGGTCCCTTCCAGCCTGAAACATTCTATGATTCTATGATTTGCAAGAATAATTTTAGACTTGAGCCTAGCTCCCTGGCAGTCCCTGCCCTCTATGAGTGCGGGTGTTGCCCTAGACTACATGGGCCACAGTGCTCCCAGCTAAGGCTCCTCTGGATTTCCCAGGTTTACAAATGGAGTTGCTAGCCCTCTTTTAAATGAGGT
Organism: Brachypteracias leptosomus; assembly: GCA_013401335.1. NCBI lineage: Eukaryota > Metazoa > Chordata > Aves > Coraciiformes > Brachypteraciidae > Brachypteracias > Brachypteracias leptosomus. The sequence continues at coordinate 124,591 of VYZX01007003.1, read as the reverse complement.
GTCATACCCTAGACTTACATAAACCCGGGTTAATAACATCAGGTTTGGTGTGAACCTTTTCACTGATATTGCCAACGGAAGTTATAAGCCTATTAACAGAGTGCTGGGTGTAAGTTTAAAATTTAATCACATATGTTAACATCTAAAGGTTATGCAAGACAACATTTCAAATGAAATGTGTAAACAATGCTTGATAATGGTTTGCATGTTGTGGAAACTTCACTGGGTTTGTATGCTCTGACGTGTCTTGATAGTCATAATTGGCCTAAGCATCCTAACAGAATGATTTTAGGTTTTTACCAATGAACTCTTGGATCTCTAGAAATAGGAGTTAAATTCATAGAAAAAAACCCCAGACAAACAACATGGTTCACATTCTTGGGCATTTCAGGGACAAAAGGGATTATCGACTGTAAAATCTCTCCTCTTTCCAAATAAAATCCAGTTGAACACACCAGTATAAAGAGTGAGAGGAACTGGAGAAAGAAGAAACACCTCTCCTTTTTGTCTGCAGGTGAGAAAGATTTGTTTTTCTGTGTGCACAGTAGTTTGGGGATTCCAAAAAACAAATTTTTAGGCATGTTTATCCCAGGGGGATCACATCAAAATCTTTAATCCGGCCACCAAGACCTAATGGTTGTTTCCTGGACCATTTCTTCAGCTGTAACTGGCTATATAAGACCTTCTGTCATATATATGTTAATGTACAATGATGTCCTGGTTTGAGTTAGAACAAAACTCAATTCTGTTTAGTGATTTTACTTTTCAGCTGAATCTCTGCTAACTAACTGCACTTTCTGAAGATAACAGCAGATTTTCACAGACAACGTCTGCTTCTAGCAGTGACAACACTTGATGTTTAGAGTTACTACCAAGGATTGGCGTGCAGACCAAGGTCACTGCTAGATCTTGTGTACCACATCAGGGGGTGCAGAAAGTGAAAGGCCGCACCTGCGGGGAGGAGTGGCCAGGACAGGTGACCCTAAACTGACCAACGAGGGATTCCATCCCATATACGTCATATTCAGGATAAAGCTGAGGGATCATGAGGGTGAGCCAACAGCAATTCATAAGTCTCTCTCCCTTATTCCCTTTCTCTTCCCCTTTTTGGGGAGGAAAGAAGGGATAACAGAAAGTGTCTGCTATAGGTCTAGTGGACTGAGCCTAAACCTTCACAAATGATAAATGAGTTATTAGCATAAAAGCAAGACACAAACTTAAGGAAATCATCTGTTTCTTCTTAGGTATAACACAGAAGCTTGGATAAGTGGCCAACTCATTCCTGCTCAGATCATTAGGACCAGACTGATGTCTACATCGGAACCTACTTCCCATGCTTGCAGATTAATTTCTTCCAACATGTAAAAAAAGAAGAGCAGTGTGAGATACATGAACTATATTGAAGAGGAAAATCCAAATTGTTTTAGGGAATAAAACTTTCAAATTATGAAATTAAGAGCACACTATCAATGAGGACTACTATCTCTATCTCTTCCTAGGTAGTATCAACTGACAACCTCCTTGATAATTTTGGAGGGACAGCATAGGGAATCTCCACTACTGAGAGTTTTTGCCTCTGTGGTGGTTACTGAGAATCTGTATGATTAACAAGTCAGAATTATCCAATTATATAAATGTTCCCTATGCATATTCTTCCTAGCCTCAGAATTGTTTGAACAGTGTAAAAGTTAGAGACATCTTTCTCTCAGGAAATCTCTGTTGTCTTACATCCTCTCCTCAAGAAACTCTAATTGTTTTAATCCAAGCCCCCTCTTTAAAAGCATTATCTGTGTAAAATAGACTGGAGCTAAACAGTCAAACCTTTTATGTGTTTAAATGATTTCATCCTTGGAAAACAAATACATTTATAACATGACTTGTCTGAGATGGTGAATGGAGGTGCCATTTGAATCTTTCTTGTACTCATACTAGAGAAGTATTCTGGTGCTATCGCCAACTCAGAAATAACTAAAAATTCGAGAAAGTGGCCATGGGGTTGCAGAGTTGAGTTTTCCTCTCTTTCATAATTACTCCCTTTTTCACAAGCTTGTTCTCTAGCTCCAATATCAATCACCTACCCAAAACCACCCTCTCAAGATACAGACTATGTTTTGCCCTGAGACACACCAAGGCTTTGTGTGAAACTCCAGAGCTTGAGAGGACTGGATCCAGTTTCCCACACCTAACACTGCTATTCGTGGGCTAGCCACCCTCATGGCCCAGTAGAGAAAGGTGCCCCTCCACCATCCTATGGGTGCTGCAGAGCAGGTGGAGGCCAATGAGCCCCTGACAGCCACCGTCATGGACACAGTTTCCTATCTGGCAGTCACACTGAGGTGAACAGTTCTGGCTCCTGTCTCGTTTCTGGGTGTGATCTGACTGGACATTTTGAACCTTTCTTCAAGATGCCGAAGAACTATAAACTATAAAACTTTTCAAAAGGAGAACTGGGGTGCTGTAGCTCCTTGATTTTGACAGAAATGATTCCAAGCTGGGAAAGGCAGCAGTGACTAGTGGAGTAACTCCCAGCACCCTGGAGGAACAGCCTGACAAAGAGCCTACAAACCCCACCAATCCAAAGGACTTTTTCCTTTTGCTTTTTGTGAAGCAACATGATCAAACAAGCTTGATCTTCCACCTCCTTCTTCCTCCTCCATTATGCCATAAACCTACCCGCTTCTTTTGAAGTTTGCTCCCTAAATTATAAAAGCTTTGGAACAGAGCTGTTCTTTGTATTCTGTGTTTGCACAGTATCAATTACAAGATAAACTCCTAGAAGCCAATAATAATAAAAAATAATAAACATTTGTTCTGATTTCAGTGGTTCCTGATAAGTGCAAACAGAGCACAATGCCTATGTTTGGTTCCTTTGTGGAGCACTGCATGAGAGAGATGTAATCCCCAAAATATGTGAATATAGCTGACCATCAGCAGAGAAGTGAAAATATTCCATGAAGTAGAATCAGATTCACAAATGCCCTAAGAACCCTACAGAGCAGTATTTTCCTTCTAGTCCCCGTCGGTTCTAAAATCTGTGTGGCTTATGGTAATAACAAAAGTGGCACAACCTTTCCGATGCAAATACAATATTGACTTGAGTTTGATCCTTCAAAAAAAAGAATGCAACTTTATTGCTGGAATTAAAACCTAGATATAGAATTCAATAGTATACAAGCTACTGCAAAAGAGAAGTAACGTAAGTCAAACTTTAGCATTACTCTTGGCCACATTGCCCAATCTCAACAAAGCTCCTGCATTTCCATGAAGAAACGTGAAATTTCTCTGCTCTGAGGATATTCCACCAAAGAAGATGCATTCAAAGCTTGTTCTCTAGTCTCTTTTGAGTAAAATTGGTAACGGTGCATAGAGGTGATGGCCTGTTCTTTCTTATATACACACATTGAACACAACATTAGTGAGTAAATGTGATAAAAGCTGTAACTTTTAGGATATGTCCCACTAAGGGACTTAGTAAGCAAAGACCATTTTTTTGTTTTGGGAGAGGTATCTCATGGAAATAAGAAAGACATTGAGATACACGAGCATGTCTAAAGAAGGGCAACAAAGCTGGTGAAGGGCCTAGAATTCAAGTCTTATGAAGAGCATATGAGGTAACTGGGGTTGTTTAGTCTGGAAAAAAGAAGGTTGAGGGGACACCTTATTGCCCTCTACAACTACCTGAAAGTAGGCTGTAGTAAGGTGAGTGTTGGTCTCTTCTCCCAAGTAACAAGCAATAGGACAAGAGGAAATAGCCTCAAATTGTGCCAGGGAAGGTTTAAATTGGACATTAGGAAAAATCTCTTCCCCAAAAGGGTTTTTAAGCCCTAGAACATGCTGTCCAGGGAAGTGGTGGAGTCACCGTCCCTGGACGTATTTAAAAGATGTGTTGCTGTCATGCTTAGTGAAATGGTTTAGTGGTGGACTTGGCGGTGCTAGGTCTACAGTTGGACTTCATGATCTTAAAGGTCTCTTCCAAACTAAACAATTCTATGATTCTAAGTTCTTGGTAATGCAAGAGGGGAAGTCCTACCTCTGAGAGGCCTCTCTGTACTGCTTCTGTTAGGAATCCCACCATCAACCTGTGCTGAAATAGACTAATTTCTCTAATACTTGGCTATGGGTAATCCATACTCAAGCCATCCCCTTGCAATTCCCCTTGCCTGAAGGATATGATCCTCAGCTGCACTTGGCTTAAGGAGGACTGGACAGAGGTGGCCACAGCTGTGTGGGAGGAGAGCACTGGCACAGAGAAGCATGGGATGAGAGATTCACATCAAAGCTGCAAAACTCAAGGTATCTAAATGCACTATGGGGCAAAGGGAAATCTTCCCCTGAACCCTTATGGACTTGGTTTCAGAGGCTTGGACAACCAAAGCCAGTGAGAACTTCATCCTTTAGGCACAAGGCCAGTTAATCTGCTTACTTATCTGACATTAGGCACCAAAATTGTACTATTTTGAGCTGATATAGCATCTATTAGGAAACAAACACAAATGTTGTTCCTCACAACATTTTTGACTTCCCCAACCCATTTAAAAGCAGTGCTTCTTCCCTCCCGCAAACTGCTACCTTGTCACACTGGTGGTCTCTTTCTCATAAACTGCTCCTCCCCTCCCGAGACTTGGGTCCTTTTCCAGACTGATAGGCATATCAAGGAGTGGGGCAAGGACACTGGTGAAAGAAGTAGTTTTTTGAAAATGTTTTATATGAAAATAACGATTAATATATGAGCTAAAAATAAGGTTAACTGGAATAATTATAAAGGTATCACTGATATTATTTTGTCTGTCTTTTAGGTCATGAAAAATTTAAATGAGTTCAGATTGTTTGCATATTTTAGACCTCATAAGGTAGATCACTTAAGGCATCATGTTGCCTTATCCCAACTCATGTTGCCTTATCTCAACTCATGTTGCCTTATCTCAACTCATGTTGCCATGTGCTACACACTCCCCAAATTATTTTGTTCTTGTTGTAGAACATGATTTCTGTAAACTTATCCTGACATTTTCTTTTAAAAATATTTGACAATACATTTGTAATAGGACTAAGTTCTGTTGGCCTGATTTAGTCTGAGTCTGATGTAAGTCCTTCAAAATCTGTGGAGTTTCCCTGGCATCAAAACTGCAGCAATTTAGAAATGACTCAGGCTTTGAATTTCTTGGATTTTGCCAGTAGGAACTTGGAACCAGCAATTCAAAAATTACCTTTAATCACATCCGGAGATCCCCATTTACTTTCACAGATACAATCTTCATTGTCACACACTCTGGAACAACACACTTGCATTCATGTTTAGAAGCTTAATTATGCATCAATTACATGGGGGAATTTTAAATAAGATTTGCTGATCCTTTTGTTTCATGGATTTGACTAAAACATTCTGTTTATTTTGGTATCACTCTCATAGCTGGCATGACTGATTTATCTGATGACTAATTTATTTGACTCCAGCCAGAGAAACACTGCCAAAATTTCAACAAAGGGCTCCTTTGGAAAGGGTTTATAGTGTCTCAGTGCATTCTAACTATTAAACACTTTATGAAAATGTCCATTGATTCCCAAAAGCTGCCTGGCAATTATATAGCTTTAAACAACGGAGCTTAACCAGCCCTTCCTCTTGATTAGCCTTTTTGCCCGCTGTAACTACTTCTCCACCAGCCTGGTATTAGAGAGGCATCTTTCAAGAAAGATAGCATCATTTCTGCACAAGGAAAATGAGGGACAAGCTTGATTTGGTGTTTGCGTGTATGTGCACAGAACAGGTTTTATGTAAAAGCTCAATCAAAAGAATAAATAGCAGGCTTAGTTTTTGAAATAGCTGGAATTATCTCTTGCGGCAGTGAGATCCTGGCTGTCAGTGAATGCCTCTCAGGAACTTGTTTTCTCTACTTATGCCCATCACTGCATTATGGCTAAAGAAGAACGTGGATTTCACTGCATCGAGGCTGCATGGAAAGAGGGGGCAACAAAGCTTTGCACATCAAGGACAGTTTGAGTCCTGGTCAGCTAAAGGTCTATTCAATGAAGATTGAATAATGTGAGATGGAGAGGGGCTCCTCAATCCAAAGTGGCATTTTAAGGGCTGCATTGCTTCATCCCTGCAGCAGCTTTCAGTGAAACTGTTGCTCCTTCCAGGCACAGATTTACAGAAAGGAGAGATGTGAAATATAGGAACATTAGAGGCAGGAGGAAAGAAGGAAATTGCTCTCCATGTGCACTCTGGTTTGGATTGAAAGTTGTGGTTATGATTAAAACATCCAACTGCTATGAGGTAGGGTAGGATCCACCTACAGGTATCTGTCAGAGTGGGATTCAGTTGAATCCTGCTCTGTATGTCTGTAATTTCACTAATCACCCATCTGCTTTACTAGCAATTGGCATGTCTAGATTGCTCTTCTGACCTGGTGTATTTGTCTCCCAGGAATAAGATGGATCCTGTCCTAGAAGGGGACAGAACCCTTTATTCCTGTTGACTGTAAGGAAATCACAGGGTGACTGGCTTACACACAGCATTTTGCACTACAGATGTCTAAAGCAGTCTGGAATAAATCCTGAATTTATGCTTAAGATCCAATGCAGCAATTTTAGCACCTCATCTGTACCCAACTTTAGGTGTGTGATGAAGCAGGACATAGAATCATAGAAAGTTTGTGGTTGGAAGGGACCATGAAAGGTCATCTAGCTCAACCCTCCTGTAGTGGGCAGGGACATCTTTAAGTAGCTTAGGTTGCTCAGAGCCCCATCCTCCCTGACCTTGAATGAATCTACCTTCTTTTAGTTTAAAACCATTACCCCTTGTCATGTTGCAACAGGCCCTGCTAAAAAGATTGTCCCCATCTTTCTTATAGTCCCCCTTTAAGTACTGAAAAGATGCAGTAAGGTCTCCCAGGAGACATCTCCTAGGCAGGAAAAAAGGAGAACTATGGGATCAACACCATTCAAGATCACTAATGCATGACTCTGTTCTGTAGACAAGATTTCAACCTCACAGCAAATCTCAGCTGTTACAGAGGACATGGAACTTACACCCTGCCAACCTTGCCTGACTCTTTCCTGAGGGGCACATTTCACTTCTGGCAGGTAGAACTGAATACAGGGTATAAGGCTGAGCTGATTCAGGTAACCACAGGGCAAAACAACCACAGAGTAACAAAATTAAGCTGAGGGTTTAGAGGTAGGCTGTCCACAGACAGACAAAAAAGGACAGTTGCTTTTAGAATAGAATCCTAAAGCCAGTAAGAGTCCTTATGATAGTCCAGGCTCACCATTTGCTGTGGTATTGCCACTGGATGTAGGGAACTGATCATACTCTTCCTGTTTGCAGCCACTTTTTATGTGTTTGAAGGCTGTTTTTGTGCTTACGGTTAGTCTGCTCTTCTTTAGACTAAACTCTCTTAATTCTTCCAGTCTTTCCTCATAGGTCATGTTTCATAAACTTGAGGGATTCTAGTTGCTCTTATCTGCATGCTCTTTCTAAGTGCTCTGAGTCTTGCTTCAAGTGTAGTACCCAAATTGGACACAGTACTGCAGCAGAGGCTTTGCTTGGGGCAAGCACAAGCCATCTCATATCTTGCAGACAAGCTATTTTTAATAAAGACTTGGGTTTGGGGTTTTTTTTGCAACATTGTGCAATCTATATACCATGCATTGCTTAACCTCAACTGAGAGGATCCTGGATATTGGATTGATCTCTGCTGGTCCACCTACACAGACCCAGAAGCTTGTGGGATTTTTTTTCTGTTGAGTTTCCAGTAAGTTATTTAGAAAAGGGTAGGTAGATATTTTGAAGCAAAGGAGGAGATAGATTATAAAACCTGAACATTACTAGAGCAACTGTGCCAGGTCAGACATAGCACTGAACTAATTTATGATCCTGTCTCTGCTGGTGGCATGGAGACAGTAAGGCTGCAAAGATGTTGAGAAAAAAGGAAGAATAAAGAAATAAATCCATTTAGAAAATATTGCTGTTGGTAGAATTGAGTGAAAGCAGATGTAACCCAGTGAACTTCAGACCTTGAAGTAATGCTATTTCTTTTGCTTAGTGAGAAAAGTGGTCAATGACAGTGAAAAAATCTCTGGCTCTAAAAATCACTTTGTATGACTCATGCGTAATAGAAATTAGTCTTGCTTGGAAACAGACTTTTCCTCATAATTCCTTCTTCTTTTAAAGAGCTACTCAGGAGGCTTGCACATCTATTTATATTTATTTGCTTCCTAGCTCCTCTCCCTTGCTCAACAGTGCTTTCCTGTCAGTATTGTGAACTATAACCATCTCACTGCAAGTCTGTGGGAGCAAGTGGGCACAACATGGAACTGTTATTGGACATTGATTTTTATTTGAAATTGTCCAAGGATGTAAGATTATAAAGAACAGGTTGTTGAAAGCACTCAGACTCCTTAAATAAGAGCTCTCGCTCATTCTTTTGTTTAAAATGATGAAAGATTTTGGAAATGATCTAATTTCTACTGGTTGAGCAGTTAGTCTTTGCTGAGATTATGGAGAACTTGGGCCTGGTCTCTCTTGTACTGAAAGGAGTGGCCAGGTTGTCACCACCAGGTCAAGGAAGAGCCTTTCATGTCGTAAGCTCATTTTCTGCTTTCCTAATTATCTGCTTCCATCAAGCTGTCTGATGTATTTTGGGTGGCTGTGGCCTATGTGTTTTGTCAAGGGCTCTCCCTGCCCTGCCCGGACTCACTTTCCTTGGCTGCAAGTGTTTTGTCTCCTTGCAAACTGTTCCCAGGAAAAAGGAGAGCAAGAGAAGCCCATTCCTATCTCCCTGACTCTCCTTTCACCAAGGCACATCTGAGTCTTGCGCACTTGGATCTTGCTGATGGAGTGCAAATCCTACCAGCTGGCCCAGACAACCAGTCCTGCCTTACTCTGCTCTGGGCTTGCCCTTAGTAACCGAAGCAATCTCCACACTGCAGCACAACAAGCAAGTGACCTTAGGAAGCTGTCAAACATTTGCATATTACTGAAAACATAAAAATAATGTGGGATATGGGGTGGTGTGGAGTATCCCTTATCAACAAGCTCCACAAAAGCTCCTTCTTTTGTTTATAAGGAGCTGCAGCCTAGAGATGCCTGGATTTGCAGACAGGAAGGGTGAGGGGGGAAAACACCCCCACTTGTTTTCTCCTTTGAGCAACAATATTTCTCTCAACCTTAACCAAAGAAGGTAGTGAAGCCACTTGGCAAGCAGGCTTGTGCTAAGTACCTTGGCTGGAAATGTTTATACTTGTTCCTGTTAACACAGTTCTCTGCTCCTTATGTACTGAAGGAAAGACTCGCCCCCTTGTGCAGCCATCCACCTCACAGCCCACTGCACCTCCAGACCCCACATCTGGGCAGGAGTTTGGCCACAGAGAGTAACTGCTGCCTGCAGGGAAGGATGCTGGCTTCAGCTGCCTGTCTCTCCTCCTGCCTCTCTCCCCTCTCACCAAGCACAGCCCCTTGAGAGGAACCATCACCATCAGCCAGGGAAGGGAGCTTCACTGCTTGGAAGGAAGTTGCCTCATGGATTGGGAGTGTCTGCATCCCTGGTGAAAGCTAGGCCAAAGTACAGCTATGGCAGTACAGGATGTTCTCGCCAAAGAGACCCACTTAGCCATTGATCCTCTGAGAGTGAGCCCTGTACCACAGTCTAGAAAGGCAAGAAGGACAGATCTGGAGAAACACGAGCCCTTTGCTCCCTGCTACACCCCTGCACTGAACCTCACCATCTCCAGCTATGCTGTGTCTCATTTGCTTTAGGGGAAGGTGTGCTCCTGCTCCCTCAGGGACACACATTTTCAGCTGTAGGTTCTTTCTTTGCCTTTGACCATATCACTTTCTAAATCAGCTGAGCTTCCTGCACCTTCTGGAGAATGTACCCATCTCAAACACCTACACAGAGACAACAGTGACATGATGATCCCTCTGCAGCCTGTGCTGTTGGACTCCAGTGTTGGCCAGAAACACAAGAGGAGCTCTGCTGTGGTCTCAGCTGGAGATACCCTTGGGAGGAAAGGGCTGAGGGAGAAACATAAAGAAGATGAAGGCCATGTTGTTGACAGGGGATGTGCATGATGGCCATGCTGTGTTCACAGTGCCACAGGCAGTGACCTCCCTAGCAGAGCTCGGTGAGCAGCACAAGCCCACGATGCTTGCTCAGCCTCTGGGACCGCGGGGCAAGAAGCCCTGGCTGCCATCAGCATTATTGGACGGCAGTGAGTCTTTCTAACTCAGCAGGACTTGACCCAAGTCCCTGGCAGAGAGGACAGCAAATTTTCTACCTTCCACGTGTATCCTATCTGTGGCTGCAGTGGGTGTCCTTATTTTAAAAGTCAAGGTCCAGGGCTTTGACTAGGGCACTGGGTGACTTCTCAGATGGTGGGGCTTTTTGTTCAAGTCATGTCACAATTTCACCAAACCCCACCTCTGGGTACACTCAATGTGGAGATTTTGTAACTTAGCAAGCTCATCAGGAAAGCTGAAGAAGCTTCAGCTTTTCCACTGGAAGCTTGTCTTTGCAGGGAGCTTCGATCTGAATGGGGATTCACTCATGAGGGTCAAAAACCCTGTTGGGTGCCAGCCCTGCACCAAGCCAGGCAAGTAGATCTGCATGAAGGGGACCTGAACCTTGCTGCACACAGAAAAAAAAGTCACCGACATGTGAAAATGATAAATTTCTGTGAAGAACTGAGTTCCTAGGGACAATATTAAGTAAACCTGATATTGGGGGGTTTGTAATAGCCACAGAATAAAGCAAAACTACTTGAGGTGTGAAGATGTTGAAAGGTGGTGTAAATGAAAGTAAAAATGTCTATTGCATTGATTTTGCTGGAATATAATTGTATCATCTGTTTTGCGAGGTGGAATGTTTACATTAAAAATATGCTATGGAAAAGCCAGATGCCATTAATGATTACTTAGTTGATTACCCCTTTCCCCACTTCGTAAGATGACTACTTCTGCTATTAACAAAAGGTGGCTGACTCAGGGCTCAGCACGTGGTGCGATGCTTGCTTGAGGTGGGATGCCAGCCTGGGGCAGCAGCTTGGGCTCATAGTGGGCTTGCAGTGGAGAAGCTGTTTGTACCTCTGGAGAACCCTGTTCTCCTGGTCACCCAATTAAACACTGTACTGAGAACCAGTTAGTGAATCACTTTCACTATTTCTTAGTGGCTGGGGTTTGGTTTCTGCTTTTGCTGCTTACAGGATGAAATATCAATAGAGAGGCTTTTATGTGACATTCTGTATTATTGTTTAGAAGTTCATTTGTGAAGAAGGAAAAGGCAGTCTCCAAATAACAGAAGATTTTGGCCGATTTCCATCTGTAGCGGAAATTTAGAACTTCTGAGCTTTCATTTCCTTTGAAAATATGAATCAGTCTGCATTGCCCTGAATATGAGCCTCAGACACGTCTTTGTGTCTGACTGGTATCTGCAGAGGAGTAGCCTCACATCTTAGCTGGGTACAGGAATAATAACAAATACAAAAATTGGTAGAGTGGACCTGGTAGAAAATCAGTACATATTATTATGAAAGCAAATCTGTGAGAATCTACAAGTATTCAGGTTTGCTTCTCATTTTGACTGTCAGGTTACATAATTGCACTCTTTCAAACACCAGTAGAGTCTGTGTAATTAACTAATGGGAAAATGAGGGGCTAGAAGGTATATTTTGGAGTCTGATCTAAAATAATCTTATAAAATAAGATTAATGACCTATTTAATTGATGGCATACGGTATTAAAACCTACCACACTGAAGTCGATACATGGAAAACTGTTCAATAGTACAACATAAAACTTAGCTCAGGTTGTGGAATTTAGAAATTCTATCTTTAATCAGGTTAATCCTGAGAACTTGTTTTACTGGAGCTTGGTTAATTACCTCCAAACTAAAATATGTTTTCTTTAGAAAAGCTAACACAAAGAAAATGAAAAAGAAACACAACTGTAAAAGGATAGCATCACCAGACCATTGGGCAAGGTCCTTAGAAGTCTTCAATGCCTCTGCTTTTTCAAATGCTTCAGATCCCTTTTCAGAAATTCAAAGGGCAAATGTCTGGATGACCAGAACAAGATATTTTTAAGGCAAGAGATGAACAAAACATTCTCAGGAGACTTTACATATGCCTGAATTTCAATATGTGCTTTGCCAAATTGAGACCATAAATATTTGAGTTCTAGATTTTTAAATATTTTGTCAGGCAACAGTGTCTTCCAGCATCCCATTAAAGGTCTCTGAAGGGGCAGAAGAAGAATCTGGCTTTCCAGATTTCTCTCCAGGCCATCACTTTCACTCATTCTCTGTCAGTCTTGTGCCTGGCATGAAGTAGATTTAAGGCCATCTAGTTCTATGGGTCCATCCTATTTAGCTCCCATCCTTGTTCTGGAGTGACCTCAACTAGCTAAACATCAGTTTGCAGGGTCTACGTTAACAGATTCTGGTAGATGTCTGCTCAGTGTTGTTAGCTGTCTGTGTCACCTCATCAAGTGACTCTCCTAACATCTCTTTTCTGTTTCCTTTAACCCTGGTTTCATACCTTCATGAATTCCATTCATTTTTCTCCAACAGAAAGCATCCCTTGAAACAGAAAGATTTTGCTGGTTTATTATTAACAGTGAAACTAATGAAAGTCTGAATGTTTGGGTTTGTGACTTGAATTTCATTTTGATTATATGTGTGTTTTAAAAAAAGAGAAGTAATAAAATCCAGGAAGATTTTAATGACACAAACCCATTATTAAATCCTGAATACCATCAAAAGGGAGATGCTGCATCTTCATTTCAACAGTAAAATGTCATCAAAAGGGTCCCTTTCCTTGCCTGGTACCCTGCTACCAGGCCTGTCCATCTCATACATTTAGCTTGGGATCCTTCTCAGCTGCTCAACTTCCAGGCCTCTGTCTCACACTTGGCCAGCAGGTCCATGGGCTGCTGCATGGCTATGCTGGGAAAATGAGGCCATGGACTGAGAGGCACACAGTGGGAAGAGAAAGTACCCTTGCACATAACAAAGTGCTTTAAGGCACAGCCATTTGTGTCTCCTGTGTTAGGAAATGCATCCCTGGAGAGGAAAGCCATGCAGGAGCCCTGGCCTTCAATGTGTAGCCTGTAGAGAAAAGATTGAATGGATTGCAGGCATCTGCTGGGCACAGCCAGAGGTCCCTCACAGTACTGGACCAGGACTGAATCAAGGAAAAAGTGCCCCGAAAAAGTGAGAATCTGAAGCTCTCTGTAACATCCCTGTTAACATCTCTGCTCCAAGCTTTTGACTTCATTTGAGTCAGTGAAACACCCAAGAGGATACATTGATCGGCCTCTAAACCACCAGAGACTGCCATGGCATCCACTCCAGGGAAGGCTTCTAAGGACAATCAGACACTGTAGGGCTCGATGCAGGGCTCGAGAGGAATCCTATATGCATGTCTCTATTAAAATGGCTGCATTATTATCTGGCATCTTGCTTGACATTGCAAAACTATGTGTAAGTATCATGAGGCATAGAATAACACCTGCATTGAGGGATTTAATACCCCTATTGTCTGTGTAGAAATTTGTTTTCTCTGCCAAATTGGCACTTAACTCACACTTGCCCAGCCAACTCCATATGGTATCCACAGCAGAGATTTTTATGTTGGTTTTTTTTTCTCTACAATGTCTCATCTCATGACCATTGGCTACAGTCATTCCTCCATACCATTCCCAAGCTATTTGCTGCTCAGCCTTTCTCTTCACCTTGCACCACTCCCTTAAAATGCCACATGTACTAAAGGCTAAAGATTTGAAATCTTAAACCTCAGCAGTATGAATTCCAAAATCATCAGCTTTAATGATTTGTACTTCAGTCTCCTTCTCTCACCCATCTTTGGTGTGCCCACCACACCTGGTTTTGCTAGGTCTCCTCTCCCCTCCTGCTGCAGGGACTTATGAAAATGAAACAGTCGGTATCACAATGACTTTGAATGAAGCTCTGGTTGCAGCACAACTGCTAAAAAGATTAGCAGAGGTACATTTGCCTTAGGTTTCTTGGCACATGCTACAGGGAAGCTCCCCTCACCCTCCGCAGTGCTCACAAGGCAGATCAGGGTATGAAACCTGTTTGAACAGAGGTATTTTAAGACATTGGCTGCACACCAATTACTGCTGAGTCCTATTCATTTTGCAGTACACTCTCTGCTGCTATGTAGAAGTAATCAAAGAAAACTAAAAGCAAAGCTGAGATAACAATCTGTCTTGGCGTGAGTTTTAGAAGATGAAAGAGTTTTGTTATTAATGCCCCAATAACAAGCTCCGCATTCCCATCCTTGCACCAGCTGCATAGGAACCACACTAGCAAATAGCAGCACTTTGCACCTTCCAGATGTCCTCACTGATTTTCTGCAAATGCAGATGGCCTCCGGGAGACTGTCCACCAGGAAAAAACCTGTTAGGATGATGGAACCCCCAGCAGTACTCTTGTCCAAGTCTTGATAAAAGTGGAAAAGATCTCAGCACCATAACCTCTGCCCTTGTGCAGAGGTGGGAAGACAGAGGGCTTGTAGCACAAAAAGAGAATTGCAGGGATGCTGTCAAATTGCCAGGTGTAAACAAGAGCTAAAAAGGAGGGCTGGTCTGCAAGGCTTTATGCTTTCCTGGAATCCTGCAGATTTTAAAGCAGTGTCAGAATCTGTCCTTTGTAACCTGCTATCAGCTTCTCCTCCAAAGCTGGCAGCAGGCTGTGAAAGCCTTCACCCTCACTGTTTTCCAGCTGGCCCCCCACAGTCTAGTCCTGCAGTTCTTGGACTCCCTTTGTGTATCCTTGTGGCTGCAGATCTCCCAGTAGGCACACCTCTTTCCAGTCTGCCCATAGCTCTGGACTATTCTGGTTCAAGTAATTGGCCAGAGCCAGACAGTCTTCATAGTAAATACCAGTAAATAGTGATTCATTGTGGTTAATATTCATTAATTTTCAGAGTTTATAGATTAAAATCTTGGAAACAAAGAGCTCGAAGAGAAAACAAAATTTGGCAGAAGGATTCTTGTGAACCACTTCAAAATCTCTAACCTATATTTCAGTTATAAGATAAAAAAATCCAGGTTTCACAAAGTTGTCCAGCCTTTTAGGAGATTCTGCCCTGTCAGCCTCATCTCTGTGCCTGGGAAGATCATGGAACAGATCCTCCTGGAGGATATGCTGAGGACAGGGAGGTAATTCTAGGTAGTCAGCATGGCTTTGCTAGGGGCAAGTCATGCCTGACCAACCTAGTGGCCTTCTACAATGAAGTGACTGCAGCAGTTGACAAGGGTAGACCTATGGATGTCATCTATCTGGACNTGGAGCCCCCAGCACAAGAAGGATGTGGACATATTGGAGCATGTCCAGAGGAGGGCCGCCAAAACAATCACAGGAATGGAGCATCTCTCGTATGAAGACAGGCTGAAAGAGTTGGGGCTGTTCAGCCTGGAGAAGAGAAGGCTCCAGGGGGACCTTATAGTGACCTTCCAGTACCTGAAAGGGGCCTATGTAAAGGCGGGGAAGGTCTATTCAAAAGAGTTTGTAATGATAGGACCAGAAGTAATGGTTTTAAGCTAGGAAAGGATAGATTTAGATTGGATATTAGAAAAAAGCTTTTCAATATGAGGGTGATAGATCAGTGGAATGGGCTGCCCAGAGAGGTGGTGAAGGCCCCATCCCTGGAGTCATTCAAGGTCAGGCTTGATGGGGATCTGAATGACCTGACCTAAGTAGAGCTGTCCCTTCTTGTGTAGGGAGGTTGGACCAGATGAGCTCTAGAGGTCCCTTTCAGCCTAAAACATTCTATAATTCTAAGCTCTTAGACACAGTTATCCTCTAACCTCTACATCGGATACCCGTGACTGTCCCTTTGACTACCTGGAGTATCCCTCAGCAGAGTCCTCTGTGGCTGAAGAAAACTTCCCAGACCCGCCTCGGGCACTGCCGCGCTTCCCCGGGGCCGCGCCTGCAGCACCATGGAGAGAGGAGCGCGCTCCCTCCCGCGGGCAGGGAGCGGGCAGCTAGCGGGCAGGGAACGATCAGCGAAAGGGCAGGGAGAGGGCAGTGAAAAGGCAGGGAGTGGGCAAGGAGAGGGCAGCGAGCAAGCAGTGGACCGAGAGTGGGCAGGGTGTGGGCAGCCCCCCGGGCAGCCAGCGGACAGCGAGTAGGGAGCAGGCAGCGAGAGACTAGTGGGGAGGTAGCGAGCAGTGGATGAAGAGCAGGCAGCCCGTGGACAACCAGCAGGCAGGGAGCAAGCAGTGGGCAGCAGATGGAAAGCAAGCAGGGAATGGGCAGGGAACAGGCAGTGAGTGGGCAGCAGGCAGCAAGCTAGCAGCCAGCAGGCGGAGCAAGCTGTGGACAGAGAGCAGATAGCGGGCAGGGAGCAAGCAGTGGACCAAGAGTGGGCAGGGAGTGGGCAGTGGGCAGGCAGTGAGCAGGGTGCAGGCAACACGTAAGCAGCGGGCAGGGAGCAGGCAGCAAGTGGGAAGGGAGCAAGCAGTAGAGTATGTGAGACAGACCCAGGCCACACGCCAGGCCAGGCCAGAAAGGATCCCCACTCCCCCAGACAGAAGAGCTCCATCCTCAGGAACCTCCGTAGCCTTTGCTCATCTCTCCACCACACTAGAGCAAGATCAGTGTTGTCAACAGAAGTTGGCTGAGCAGCAGAGATGGGGTTAGGCCAGGCTATTGATGAACTGAGAGGGCCACATTTTGTTCTCTCCACCTGCCCAGATGGAGATTGGGCAGCCAGTGAGCAGCCAGTGGGCAGCAGGCAGGGAGCAGAGCTGGCAGTGGGTGGGGAGTGGGAAGGGAGTGGGTAGCAAGTAGGCAATGAGAGAGCAGCAGGCAGGGAGAAAGCAAGGGACAGAGAATGGACAAGGACTGGGCAGGCAGCAGGCAGGAGGGGAGGTGGCAGAGAACAAGCAGTGGATGGAGAGAGGGCTGGGAGCAGGCAGCAGGCAATGGGCAGGGCACGGGCAGGACATGTGGATCTGGCAGGCAACAAGGAGCAGATAGGCAACAGGGAGCTGGAGCACATTCTCTCGGCCCAGCCCTCAGTCAGCCTGCCCCCCATGTAATCTCACTTGTGATAGGTACGGAGCAGTGGCATTGGCTGCTGGGAGATTTAGCACCAAGTTCCCTCCTCATAGAGTCAGGAGAAGCCTGGCCTTGGCTGCCATGCAGAAATCTTGCTGGCTTATTGTCGACTGGCAGCAATCAAATGGATAGTGTCTTCCCTGGAAGTTTCTGTCTAGTGAGGGAAACTCTCATGTGACTCCTTTCCTGCTCTAGGTTGGGCCCTCTGGGAAAGTTGCTAGTGTCACCCTGAAGCACGGCTGGAATTGCTCTCCACATCTCAGTGAACTCAATGGTGTTTGACTATGCAAGGCTGTACTGGGTTGAGGTGCTGCAATAGTAGCTGCCTTGTTTGTTGGACATTAGGAAATGTTTTTTCACTGTAAGGGTTGTCAGGCACTGGAAGGGGCTGCCCAGGGAGGGGATTGAATCACTGTCCCTGGATGTGTTTAAAAGCTGTGTAGATGTGGTACTGAAGGACGTGGTTTAGCAGTGGACTTGGTAGAGTAGGGTTATGGTTTGACTTCATTATCTTAAAGGTCTTTTCCAACCTAAATAATTCGATGATTGTTTCAGCTTCCCTCCACCCCTTCGCTGCATTACAGCAGCAGCTTCATGAAATGGCAACTCTGAATCAGTTTGCCAATGTGACCCAGAACGCCTGGGCATTACCCTTTCCATATTGGCTGCCACCAGGAAAGCACTACTTGACCCACCTTGCTCCATCAGAACAGGTACTAGAAAAACTAAGAGATGCCAGAAGAAGAACTGAGGCTCAAACATGCAAAGGTTCAAGGAAGCACATTTCTTTTACTTTCTGGTACACCTCCCTGAACGCATGGCATGCAAAACCAGAAAGTGCAGAGGAGACATGAAACAGTGCCATAGGCTAGGCATGCCAGATGCTGAACTCATATTTTGAAGAAGCCTAGTAGCTGCCTTAGTAGCTGACAGACTAGGGAAGTGTCATAGGAAAGGCACGTGGGCATAGTTGAATTTGCTAGTTACACTTTTGTATCTTATGTGAACAAAACAGGCCTCTGTAGCATCTTCTCAAATCTGGATAATTCTGGGACTGTAAGAATTCAGGATGATGAACATGAGAGGAATGAGAAGAGAGGTAACTACTGCCTGTGGAGCACTGAGGAGTTGGCAGAAGACAGGGTGGGTGGAAATTTTTGCCATAAAAAGTCAGTATCTTTCTGGAGCCCACAACAGCTCTGACTCCAGTGGAGTTGTGAGCTTTAGTCCCCAGGCTCACCCTCTGAAGGGTCTTTGTGAGTCTTTTTTACTGATAAGGACTGAGAGGTTAATCAGAGGTTAGTGGTTCTGTTAAACAGTATTATCTCTCTGCTAGTTTTGATTTCTGGCATTTATTGCCTGTGTGAGTTTATGCCTATATGAACTTGGTCTTGACCATATAGTTTCTGTGAGTATATCTGGTACACTGATAATCATAACCAAGTTAACTGAAGAGACAATGTTCCAGATAATATTTAGCTTGAAGCTTGCTGTGTCAGATCTGATGAATGACTTTATTGCATACGTCTCCCAAAGCAGCTGATTTTGTATAAGATATTGCTTCTTCCCACAAACATTGTCTTAAATGACCATACCTACAATGTTATTACTATTCATGCTACCATAAATATGTCGTACTCCTCCAGAATCTTTCATCTGAACGTTACAAGCTGTGGTTGTACGTGTGAATGTATATTTGGCCACAGCCCAGCTAGTTTGGATACTGTTAGTAGAGTGGCCATGCGAACCAAGAAACATGAACCCCTCAAGATCTATAGGTGGGCTGAGTTGCAGAAGGTGAGCTCTTCCCTCCTTGGCTATGGTCCTATCAGCATAACTAGTCCTTTAGTTAGTTTTGGTAAATACCTACATACTGCCAATGACTGCAGGGTAATCCTGCTCAAAGACCGACCTCTGGAGATTTTTGTTTACAGTGATATAAATCAGAAAAAAAAAATCTTAAAACTTCATAGACCTCATGTAGAAGCTTCTCCTGCAAAATCCTCCCAAAAGTGCAATCAAAATTTTAATGATCACATGAACCTGCTTTGAGGTAGAAGTGACTTCTGTTATTTCCTGCTAATACTTTCTCATGGGGTAACCTGAAGATGGATAGGTAGGAATGGAATGAGGAGCTTGTGACAGAGTTATCTTTGGCTATAGGACAAATGGCAAACAGATTCCATAAAATCATAAACACGTGGAAGAAAAAGTTATATTGCCAGCCCAGCCTGACATCACTATGCCAATAATGATGGCATATTGAAGCTCTGAAGACTGAGATGAGAGTTCATTACTTCTTCAATCTGATCATTTTATTGTTTTACAATGTAGGACGGAGTGAGAGTGCAAAGCTCTTTCCCCGTTGAACTCTTGTTTTCCTTGGATTACCAGGAGTTTATGTTTAGCAGGTTTTCCCAACAAAATACCTCACTCTTTTCCAGCAGTGTTTATGCTACGTATAACATTACCCTTTGCTGCTGCATGCGCTGGCAGGTTAAAATTAGACTTCCTAAATGTCAGTACAGCAGCTTGCTACTCTCTTTCTTTAACAACAGTGTGTTGCTTCAATTTGTTCTGAATTTCTTGTCTATGTTACTCTAACCAGCAAATAAGCAAAATCTTACTCAGATGCTCAAGTGTATACTTAAAGGATTCACACATCATGATGCATATTTTGTTTATTCAAGTTTCAATCTGCCAGCGATCAAAGTAATAGTAACAACACAAAGCAGCAAATGGATTGCAGCTGATTATTCTGAAAGCAGCTTTTGTACTTCTAATAATATCAGTAATGGTAGTTTCTAGTTACTTTAGTACTTTACATTGCTTTAAACAAATTTGATCATATGTGCCTGAGAAAAGGAGTTGTTGTTTTTTTCCTTTAAATTTTGGCAGAAGTAATGCGTTAGTGGTTATTTACAAAGATATAATATTCACTTTTAAAGAGTATGCATGAATTTCTATGTCTTTTAAGTAATTTTTGATGAATAACAGTCTTTACAAGAAGTAAAACTATTTTTATCTATTCACATCCCTCATGTGATTTCTGACAGTTTGGAGCAGGGCATGATAAAATGTGTACAACAAAGATGCTGAGTTTTGTCTCGAAATCCTCTGTATGTGTGAGTCGGTCTATATGTCCCAGAAGGCAGCCTGGTGTGGCAGGGGCATGAGAGGCAAGAAAAGGTACGGATCTGTAACATTCCTGTATTCCACGTTTCCATGTGTCTGTGAGCTGTGTGTGTTTGTCTACGACCCTGTTTATGCCATATGGTAAAACCCATGCAACAGTACATTCTACATCTTATTTACAGCCACTGGATGTTTATGTGTTAGAATTGTGCTTCTTTCTAGTCTCGTAAAAGTCTTGTTTCTGTCTAGCCTGGATTTCTTTTCTGGTTCCCTAAAATACCAGTGTCTTTGTTTTTTTCCAACTCTAGCCTGACTCCATCTTGCTCGTGTGCTGCCCACATCCAGGGGAGAGCAGTCCCTCTGCCCTTGCCCTCGTGAGTGCTTACACACTGAAAACACTACCTTGCCTACTGTCTGAAGGTGTAACAGCAAACAGAAAACAAACCTCTTCATTTACTACTTTACACACAGAGCAAAGCAGAAGATACATTACATAGTAAACTTTCAGTTAGAACCTGTCTCTGAGAAAACCCGTTCCCAACAAAAGGCAAGAAGACCCTGTTTGTTTTTATGCTCTGATAGGTGGCTTCCGAATCCAACATTTTCCATGAAAGTGGACATTCTGAAACAGCACATCTTTGATCATTAAAGTTAAAATATTGACCTGTGATACCACAATTATATACATGCGCACTTAATTCCCAGCATATGAGTATTTCGATAGTATTCATGGATGCAATTCTTTGCTATCTAATTTCCTTAGATATTAAAAAGAGTACTGATAGCTGCCACAGACCTTGCTATCTTTCCTCCTTTCCCTATCCAGCAAGCACAACATTTATTTTTGCATGGAAATTAGAGCTGGAAGACAGTTTTGTCCATCTCTGCTAACAGTGGTTTGCTACTGATAGCATATTACTGGAACTCTGTCCAGTATATTTACTGCGTATTACCAACCACAGACTAGAACTGACTATCTTTCTTGGAACACATATCATTCCTACAAAGTTGTTTCAGATATTCTTCCTATAATATCCTTTACTTACATTCATCACAATGCTTTAACCATAATCTCTTGCACAAGTCAAAATATTGTTTTTCTCCTCAGGCTCACATCTTGCAATACACATTTCTCTCCATGTATTCCTGTTAAATGACACTTGCTTACCTTCTACTTTGAAGATAGTGAGGTGAGGTCTACAGTGAAAAGCACCCAGTGCGTTGCCGGCACAGTTCATCCAAAGACCCTGGAAGACCCAAGTTGCAGTGATGACAGATGATGCTCGACTAGTGACTTTCCACTCATTTGATGCAGTAGCAGCAATAGCAGCTCCCAGCCCACAGAAACAAAATATGAAAGCTATAATCTGTATTCCTAACATGTTTCTCTGCAACCCAGGGACTTAGCAATGCCACTGCATGGAGAGAAAAGTACTTCAGTCATGTGAGTAAGCAAAAAGGCATAACATAAGCAAATTATGCTTGAACAAGTTCGGTAACACTTGCTACAAAAAGTTAATGTGGCTGAAAGAAATTGTCACGCTTGAGTGATTTAAGAATGGTCCTACGCATCGCAAATGCTTAGGAAGAAAGTCAAGGTACAACTTTATGGGACCTAATCACTAGCACTTACTTATTAATTTCTAATTGTAAAAATTAATTAAAACATTTTCTTTTTTTTTTTTCCAATTAAGGTATTTCAGTTAATGCTTAATTTTTAGTTAATTGGAAACTTACAACCACCGCATCTAGCAAAGTAAGTTCAGAGTCCAAACTGTACAGCGCTATTTAACAGATTACCATAACATTTAGAAGGATCACACAACACTTGAAAAATAAATTTTTAAAAGGCTGTGAAATTAATTCAGCCATAGCTAGCCAGCAGTCAGAGTAGAAAATTTACTGCTTCTTATGGTATGTTTGCTCTACACAATGAACATAGCACATAAACATCTGTCCCACCACTGACTGAGCTCCTGAAACCTCATGCCATGAAAAATCCTCAAAGAATATCACTGATTTAATAAAATGTCAGAAGGTGAGTGTCAGGAGGACAGAGCCAGGCTCTTCTCAGTGACATCCAATGACAGGACAAGGGGCAACAGATGTAAGCTGGAACATAGGAAGTTCCACATAAATATGAAAAGAAACTTCTTCACAGTGAGGGTGACAGAGCACCGGAATAGGCTGCCCAGGGAGGTTGTGGAGTCTCCTTCTCTGGAGATGTTTCAAGCCCGCCTGGACATGTTCCTGTGCAACTTGTTCTAGGTGATCCTGCTCTGGCAGGGGGATTGGACTAGATGATCTTTTGAGGTCCCTTCCAATCCCTAACATTCTGTGATTCTGTGATCTGGTGACATGAGATCACCCTGAATATTGAGCATATGCCATCACTTTTGACAATGAGAGAAGTCTATTTTTTTCCTTTCTGGGTGCTTCTAGTGTTGCCTTTCCCTATTACTGCTGTGATGAACACCACACTGAACTTCAGCAGTGAGGTTTTTCTGCTGAGTTTTCAGAGCTCAATAAAGGGTAATCAAGGTTGCTAAAACATCATTGACATTCCATGTAAAGAGCAAGAGGAGTTTTACTGAGATTGCCCTGTTGAGTCATCACTTGATACTTCTACTTTAACCAGTCTCTGGCTCAGCACTGAGAAGTTGGATGCAAAAATATGATTGTAGAGACCAGAGAAATAAACTGCAAGAAGGAATTTCTTTCCAGAATAATTAGTAGGTTCACATCTCCACACATCAAGGGCAAATAGAAAGCTTTTTATTAACACAGCCTACTTGAGAGACATGGAAAGTGGTTTTGCTACAGAGTAATGCTATAATACAGCAGGTTGTTTTAATGATGAGGACAACATTACACAGCCAGGAAGCAATTTTTCCTTGATGTCAAATACAGGAGTAACATATTTTTCTTATGCCAAGGGTCAGCTTTCATGTAATCCTTCATATATCTTTCCACTAAATTAGAAAGAGTATAGAGGAGAACACAAAAATGAGTCTTTCTTTGAAGCAGATTCCCAAGAGCTAGTATTTTTTTTGTTCTATCTCTGCCATACAAAATGGTGGGGGTTTTGGGTTTTTTTTGTTTGTCAAAGGCTGTTTTAGCTAACAGAGGAGACTGAGAAGAAATGTCACTAGACTTTTTTTTTTTTTTCCCCCAAACCAGTCCAGTGACCATGATGTTGCCTGAGTGCTCAGAGAAGCTCAAAAACATGTTTTACATCTGATGCTACATTCAGACCCTGTTCTGGACTTTTCCTGAGTGTTCTCCTTCCTGATCCAGAAAAAAACTGAGAAGCTGCTCAATTGGGCTGGAAGAACAAAGGTGACTGGATGCAAACACTGTCCCATCCTTCCCTGCTCTGCTTTTTTGCTATGCATAACCTTGTAGCCTGTGAGGAGCTACCCAGGCTCAGCAGGACAGGGCTGCCTGGTTGCCTCTTAGTGACCTGGGCCAAAGTCAGTAGTGACTCCTCAGTAAGATCTTGTTCTTTTAAACGAGTTTCTTGCTAGGAAGAGGCTTCACATTTCTGTTTTTAGATAAACTGCAATACAAACTTGTAAGTCATTTCCCCTTCTTACTCTTAGATGATTGTATACAAAGGTTCCTGCCAGTACACATTCACTCATGAGTGTCATGCTTGTGGAACTCTGGAAGCCACTTACTTTAGTGGAAAGTGACTGTAGGCACCACTTGAACACTATACTACACTTTTAGGGCTTAAGGAGGACTTAGTGGCTTCTTGGCCTTTATCCTCAGTCTAGTACATGACTTTGTGGAATTCATGGTTACAAGCACTTCACCCTGCCTTGTTTCTAGGCAGTTAGTGTGTGAGTGATGAATAAATTAAACAGATACTTAAGTGATAAGAAAGAAGTAAGCAGTCCTGTTTACAACCCTCATTTCTTCTGTAAACTGTCAGGAAGTAAGTTAATCAGTCATTTAAGAAGTTCAAGGCAAAGTTGAAAGTTAACCTGTTAATGGCGTTTTCTATTATATCAAACTTATTTTCTCTGTTACTGAACAGACAAAAATTGGAAAGAAGGTAGGAGCTCAAGGAGTGTTTAAATGCAGAGTTGGAAAAGGGAAAACATTGCTACAGGCCTCTCTGTTGAACCATTTCCCCAAAACTCCACAAATATGCTAACTGATCATGTGAGATATCACTAGCTGTTTAATTGAACACTGTGCCAATAACATGTCATATTTCTATTACTACTGATACTCTCTTTTTAAATCGGTCCAATGCCAGTTTTTAAACACAGCTGACATCTTTGCAGCAGGACAGAATGTTTATATAGGTAAGCTGTAGCCTCCAGTCTGTGATTTCTACTTCAGCCTATGTTAATTGTTGTAACCTACTACCTGGAGGAGTTCCCAAGGCTGGTACGTTGGCTGATACAGATCTGACTGCTGACAATATATGTTTCCCTCATGAAGACATATGCACTTAGCTAAACTGAACTAGTTGCAGGGAAAGTTATGGTAAAATTAAAAAAAGAACTAAGTGCAAATCAGTGTTATCTGGGTAAGAGAAAGGAGAGCTCTGCAAAGGAGGTAGCTAAGGTAAAATGGAGACAATGTGCCAGATAAAAAACTAGTGATGCCAATGATATCCCTCTGCAGAGTGGGTGGACAACACGAACTGATCCTGAGCACTGTGAAGGAAGTTATGAGAGGCCTAAATGACAAGCAGTAAAACTAGAAGTTACAGAGATGGAATAAGTGACTCAAGACTTCTGGAGAAGTTGAAGACGCAAAAGCATTGTGCAAAGTGGTGAAGAAATCAAAAAGCCTGGAGGCATCTGTATGGCAGATACAGATGCAAACACCACTTGTATGTTATTGACTGGGTTAATAACACAAACACAAAAAGGATTTCCAAGAACTGGCTGTGAAGTTTGAGATGGTGTTGAAAGTAGGAAGGGTGCATTCCAATTGAGGGCCAAATCCTGCCGTCTCTTCCAGATGCATGCACCCTAGAAAATTCTGGGTAAACAGGGTAGCAGGCAAAGGCTGAAGAGGCACGACCTAGAAAGGAATTTCAAGGAGCAATGAAATCACTGGAAAAGGGAAAGTTGAGGGAAAAAACAATTTCACAGTTTGCTATAGTAAAAGGACAAAATCAGGTTGTGGTTTGAGATGTTTGCTGCTCACCTTTTTACTCATAAAGTGCTGGGTGACATACACAGTTAGAAAAGGCAATCTCAGAGTCTTACACTCATTCAAAATTTGTTGCTTTTTATTGAACACTGCAGTCACAATACAATAATATGATTATAATAGTAGTGTTACATACTATAGTATAATCCTATCATTAATAGTACAGTTGTTATATTGCTGTAGAAAAGAAAGACAAACTTCATATACTCATCACTAGGAGAATTGTTTTCAGAATATATGGATACAGCAGGTAACCCAGTTCAGGATCTACAGTAACTTCACACAAGCAAGGTATACATATGTTTAAGAATATACATGAATATGTATACTCATATATGTATTCATTTAATAGCTATATAAATACGCTATTTATTTTATTACACTTTTAAGCATTCTATGTTAGTTGTTTAGTGGGCAAACTACCTACTCATGTAAATTATTTACATGAGCACTTTTTTAATATCAGCCTAAGAATGAGTGAGATTTTGAACAACTGGTTTAAACCAGTGTTTGGTGGGAGAAAAAAAGTACACAGAATTAACCTTTTATTTTTCATCATGTTCCTTAACTGGACATTAAAGATAAGAGACAGATTTGAAAATGTTACTTTTAGATGATCTAGCATTAGACTCCTTAGTTTATGCTGTTGACACTGGACACTAGCATATTTGGATTAAAGACATGTGTTATCATTAATGTATTATTGTAGGCATGCTGCCTAGACTTGCAGTAAGTGGCAGAAACCAAAATAGTTGCATCTACATAAAACTACAAAATGCAAAACACTAAAATACAGTGAAGTTAAAATGGTAGCCATGTGTTTGATCAGTGCTGAAAGCCGGGGTGAAACTCAAGGTCATTGTGCTCTACTGAGGACTTCTGAACAGGCATTGACGAAGTGATGGGTTCAATAAAGACCAGGAGCAATGGTTTTAAGCTAGGAAAGGATAGATTTAGATTGGATATTAGAAAAAAGTTCTTTAACATGAGGGTGATAGATCAGTGGAATGGGCTGCCCAGAGAGGTGGTGGAGACCCCATCCCTGGAGTCATTCAAGGTCAGGCTTGATGGGGCTCTGAGCAGCCTGACCTAGGTAGAGATGTCCCTTCTTGTGTAGGGAGGTTGGACCAGATGACCAGCCTGAAACATTCTATGATTCTAAGATAAAATGTTTTTTTATAGAGTGAACTCACCAAACCCAGGCACTGTAGCCTATGCTACAGTATACTGTTAGCATTACTGGAAGCAGTAGTATTAGACACAAACAAGCACCAGGGTGCTGTGAACAGAAGAGTTCAGTGCTTTGGAAGATGGTAGATACAAGGTGAAATGATCACAACAGAGATGAAAGGGGAAGGAGGATGGGAAACAGGGAAAGAGGGTAGTAACAAAAATACTGTGATGTAAGTGCTACACATAAACACCAAAGGAAAACATCACAATGATGGAAAAAAAAGCATTAGTCTGCCATCCAAGGGAACTTAACCTCAAGAAAACCCATGTAAGGGCCCTGAGTGCCTTCTCTCCTCCTGGAGGTTTGGCTGCTGGGGCACAGGGCCAGCTTACAAACAATGCAGCTGAGGGTAGTGGCCTTTCTGGAGATGTGGGGAGAGGCTCCCAGCTAGGATGGTGCTGCAGGCATCCCTCTCTGCCCTGTGGGATCTGCTTTTAAGCTGAGGCTCCAGAGCTTTGCTCTTGCTGGAGCAGCTTGTGCTGGGCCATGGGCTGCTGATCCAGAGCCGGACCCTGTCCCTCACCTGCCAACTTGACTTCCCAGCTTGACCTTGGACCTGCCTCATTGCCATGAACCTGCCTGGTGGTCACTGAGCTGTGTCTGACCCTGGTTGCTGTCAGCATGGAACCTGTTCCCTGGGCTGCCCTGGTGGGATGGACCCTGGCTGGTGAGGTCCTTCCCTGACACCTTTGTGAGGAGCCCCCACTGTCCCACAGCCAGTTTGAGCCACCCTAAGTGTCATGGGGCTTGACCCCCGCTGATCCTCCCCAGCTGAGAGCTGCAGGCCTGCCCCAAGGCTTTCCACAGCGCCCACTCTCAACACAGCCCTGAGCCCTCTGTGGCCTCTGGCTTGGCCCCGGGTCCTGATCTTCTCAATGGTATCTGAACCCCTCCACCCAGCCCTGAAACCCCTCAGGGACAACCCTAACTCCTTTCAGGCCCCCAGAGCTCTTCAGGGATGGCATGACTCCCTTATTCCCCCCTGCCTGACCTGGACCCTATGATGACTCTCCAGCAATACAGCCCAGGCCCACCAACCACTGAGGATGGATCTATTACTCACCCCATCCCGAGCCAGGGAGCTGCACAGACCCTGGAAATAGCTCTCTGGGGACTCCTGACCTGGCCTGGGACCCATCAGACATTGCCCAGCTCCTCCTGCCATGACCAGGGTGCCTCATGCCCAGCACCTTTGACCCAGAGTTGTGTGAGCTGTGAGGACGCTCCTTGTTGAGGGTGGGGCCATGGCCACAGCCCACTCTGTTACACGGAAGATGCTTTGAGGCTGAGACTTTGGTGCTGGATTCACCCGATAATCCAACTCTTTAAAATTGCAACACATAATCAGATTGCAAAACTCCCTCCACATGTCTTTAGCCTATCTCATAAGGAGTGTGGCAAACACATTCCCTTGCCTCTACCAGCCTGACATAGTTACCAGTCCTCTAGGATGCTATCACTTCACATCAGAATTAGGCAAAAAGGAAAAAAGTGCTGTTGCCTTCTTGCACTGATTAACCTCCTGTTCAAGGAGATGCGTGGGTGTCTCCAAGCAGTTCACTTCCCATTCTAGCGTGGTGGGGAAGCAATCCCTCCTCTACATTTGTTGGCCATATGCCAGTGTGCAGCTCTAATGACTTTTGCTACACTGCTAATCATTCTTTCCCTAAAAGCAGTAGAAACGTATCTGCTTATAAGCACATATGAACTCCTTTTGTCTTAAATAACTGAGATACTGAACATGATATACAAGTTCCTTTGAGCAACATCCATCTCTCCTGCTCACATAAGCCCCTTAGTACCACCTTGTCTACTGACAAAGGCTAGGTCATTTCTCTTAAAGCTAATGCACAAAACACAAAACTATGCCTACACATCCAGGCATCAATTCCTGTGATCTGCTCATATGAGAAATTATGAGAAATTATTATGAGAAATAATCTTCAATAGGGCCATTAACACATTTTATTGTCATCACTGGCATCCTAAATCCATGGATTTGTGCCAGACACACCTATTCATCACTTTAACCAAAGTTTAATATCAGGATTAGGATAGGTTCTTCTTGCAAATTCCTTGGATTGCTCCTGGGAGCAGCTCCATTCCCACTCCAGCTGTGTTCGCCTCAGGCCATTTCCTCTAGAGCAGGAAAGGACTCTTGGGGTTATATATTCTACTTTTCCTCCAGGAATCTTAGCAGTACTGCTTACCCAATCATAAATCCCAAACCTAGCATTTCATACAACACATACAAATTGGCTTTCAAATCTGACTGGTCTTGTCTTCCCTTCAAAGGGAAGCTTGTTGCAGTATTCAAGAAATCCTCCACCTCTTCAGTTTTCAGGTAACAGTGCATTAGGCTGAGCCATGATTCAGAGCAGCTGACTGCCTAGAGCCCAAGTTTGTAAAACTGAAGAAAGCCAGTGTTGTTCTCACAACCTTTCTGAACGTCTCAGCCCTCTGAGCCAACATCATCAAGCTTGCCAGGAGCAGTGAGGTGACTACATAGATCTTGTCTCACACCTCCAAAAGGACCTGGTGGAAGAAATATGTGAGAAGCTAAAGGTGTGGCACAGCTCTTTGTTTGCTAGTGTGTTCCTAGCTTACCACACAGCTGGATCTAGGCACAGCAGCTACAGCCCTTTTCTTAAATTCAGCCTTGCTGCTAATTAAAGACATATTCAGGCAGTCATTACCCATTGACTCACACACCTGACTGAGAACCACTTACCACATTAATGTCTTCCAAAACTGCCAGGAGC
Source organism: Brachypteracias leptosomus (assembly GCA_013401335.1). Classification (NCBI taxonomy): domain Eukaryota; kingdom Metazoa; phylum Chordata; class Aves; order Coraciiformes; family Brachypteraciidae; genus Brachypteracias; species Brachypteracias leptosomus. The sequence continues at coordinate 95,195 of VYZX01007003.1, read as the reverse complement.
TGGTAAAGATGATCACAGCCCTCCATAGGCAGAGCTCAGTTTCACCTGTCATGTAAAACCCAGCAGATGAATTCAGAACTGAGTAGCCAGGAAGCTGTTCAGTGGGATCTAAGTCCTTCTCAGCTCTCTGTCCACAGCAGGGCAAGCACTGGAGACGAGGGGAATTGCAATGCTGCACCTTTCTCATCACTCAACAGCTGCCTCTCATATGGATTACTGGCTCTTGATGTTGCAGCATCTTAAGGCAAGAAGGAATCTTTAAAATCTTTTCATCTTTCTGTATGTCACAATATGGATTAGATCTCAGCAATTTTCTCCTTTCACTGAGGCTAGTCTGACTAAAGACTATCTTTGGAGAAGGCATTTGCTTCTCATTTCATGAATGAAGATGCAGACAGGAATGTGTTACTGAGCAGTTTGCTCCAAGGGCAGTTTGTTCAATATCTTAAATGCATCTTCATCATTCAGTGCACTTTCTGAAGTTAACAGCATATTTTTGCAGACAGTATCTGCTTCTAGCAGTGGTAGTGCTCCATGGTTAGAGTTACTACCAAGGATTGGTGTGCAGATCAAGGTCGCTACTAAATCTTCTGTACCACATCAGGGTGGGAGGGGGGGAAGGCTGCACCTGAGGGGAGGAGCGGCCAGGAAAGGTGACCCTAAACTGACCAACAAGGTGTTCCATCCCATATACATCATATTCAGTATGATGGGAGCTGAGGGATCAGAAGGGTCAAGCTCTCCTCTTCAATGGCTGCAGTCCAAGGAGGACTCTGTCCATTCTGCCTTTGATTCCAATCTGTGTGTACCAGAATCCAGCTCCTGAATCTGGTTCCCCTCTGCAGCTGAGTCCAGTCTGGGAGTTCTTTGGTGCCTGCTCCGCAACGTCAGTGGTGGTGGTAATGTAGTTGCCACCTGGGGAGTTGGGTTTTACATTGGTTTTATATATATTTGCACATATTCCATTTTATTATTATTATTTTCATTAAAGCTGTTTTAGTTTCCTAATCCCAAAGTCTCTCTCCCTTATTTCCTTCCTCTTCTCCTTTGGGAAGGGAAAGGAGTTAACAGAGAGCATCTGTTACAGGTCTAGTGGATGGCCCTGACCCTAAACCCTAACAACTGAAATCAGTGTGTAATTGACCCTCAATGATGGTTTTCATAAACTAAACACATTAAGCTCTTTCAGTCTCTTGCATTAAGTATTTTCTTAAACTTCCAGATACTTTCTGGGGCTTTTTTCCTGCATTTTTTTCAGTTTTTCAACATGCTTGTCAAATTATGGGCAACAAAATGGAAAGTTGTAGTCTGGTATTGCCTGTTCCAGTGCCAACTCTATTTTTTTATCCAAAATAATCTGATTAACTTTTTTTCCCCACACTACTGCACTGGAAGCTCATATTCAGTTATGACTCTTGAGCACTTTCTAAAAGCATTATATTCTGGAACTGGCAATTTATAAATCTCCATGTTCTATTTTACAAATTACTCTGTTAAAAGAAAATAATATTTGATGCCACCCATATCAAAGAAAGGCTTACTCACTTACTGTCATAAATTAAAGTAATAATTAAAAAAAAAAAAAGTCTTGGTAAAAGTAACAGTCCTTGGAAATGAAGAAACAAGGCCATCTTAGACAAATAACTCTTGCATATGAATAGCTGCTTTGGCAGAGTAAAACCAATACAGCTGGAAAACAAGTAGTTCAATGACCTTTAAACATTAAAACTTATTCCTCCTAAAGATTTTAAACTCTGGAATTGTGCCAGAGGTACCTTTTTAGATTTACTCACCATCCTTTCCCATTCTGTGCTCCACTTAATTCCACATACAGTAGCCAAATGTGTTGCACAGTACTTGGAAAGCAAACCATTGTCCTGGTGTTACAGTTCCTGATGGGAAATACACGACTGACCTGCTTCAATTTTGTGGTGCTATCTGGTTTGGCAATGAGAGCAAAACAAACGTTTTCTTGTAAACTGTTTTTTATGCCTCTCTATCTGTACTTGACCATGTCCCAGCATTGTTTGCATATTTGCCTGAGAAGTTCTCAGAAAGACTGAAAGGCCAAACTCCAGAATGCTTCAGGACAAGAATTAATGCAATTGCTCCTGCAACTTCATGATAGAAATGATGATGTCTGAGGAAAAACTTTGCCATTTCTTGTAGCAGTGTGGAATCTACAGGCTCAGAGACTAAAGAAATTTCATTAGCAGAATGGCGGCATTTATATGTGATTATACATTGTGCTAATGTTTGTAGTTTACTGTTATTATTTCATTTGGCTTGGGAAAGGAAGGATGGAGGTAGGAATGGGGAATGACATCACTGGGAAGTTTTTGCTGGAATAGTTGAGAACTGATAGTTACGTTTTTCAGAGGCTGAGCTTTGGCAGGAATGAACACTTTGTACTCTTGGGTGGAGCTGGCTTCTCAGCTGTCTAGGAGCAGAAGGCATGTGAGAAGAGCTGTGCCTTCTCCCATCTGATCCTTGGCTCTAGGCTGAGGGAATTGTCCTTTTCCTCTTCCTCTCCCCATCTCCTCCCTCCTGAAATACAAGCTGATGTCCAGGCAAGAAACAGAGCAGAGAGGGAGAGGAAAAGAAAAGGAGGGAAGAGAAGGATAGGGGAGAGGAGACTCTGCAGTCAGTCACAGTCACTGGCTCATGTTGATCCATTCCTGTATATGGATGTGCATTGGCATACTCAGTGGGACAATGTCTAGGGCTGAAGCTCATGCTTAACACAGTGGGAACAACAGCTTCTCTGTTATGTTCCAAAAAGCCTATTGCCTGCATTTGTCATTCCTGGACATACTGAACCAAGCCTTGATCCTCACCCTGGGTGACTGAGCTGATTGGTGTTACAGTTTCGACTCTGATGGAGCAGCATCATGGCAAAGAGATTTGAAAACATTCATATTGTCTGAGTCAACATTAACATCAACTCCTTGTCTCAATCATCTTTCATCTTGCATGCATAAATTATCTTTTTTCTTTCTTTAATATTGAGCTCTTTACTCACAGCCAAGAGATAATTCAATCTGGAAACTTTTTCATTTGTGAGGAAGGACTCTAAAAGAGCGTCTAAAAGAGACTGTACAGGCAAAATAAGACTGTCGATAGGACTTCAGTGAGCATAGAACAAAAAATATTTTTTCATTTGGGCTGGCAACTACAACCTTTCTGAAAGTTCTGTATCTCCTTGGCACTGCCAAACTTCTTAGCTATCGTTTGCTTTTTGGAATTGACCAAATTCCAAAAAGCAAACAGTTCTCAGAGATTTGGAAGGAACTAAGTGAAAACACCTTCTGCAGCAGGTATTTTACAGCTCTCTGAGCGATGCCATGCCAAAGCCTCTGTCATGTTACACATGCATTCCAAATGTTCCAGTGTTTCTCCCTGTGCCTTTCAACAGATTTGCAGTAAGTTCAGAAAGCAGAGGACTTTGGTTTAGACAACTATAATCAGATGTCACTACAATCTCTTGTTTCCTATCAACAGCATGTACAGTTCAGTATTGGTGAAAAACATGCTCATTGCAAAAAAAAAAAAGTTTGATTTACCTTTCTCTCCTGGTATTCATTATTGTTCCAATGCAATACAACTCATCATGCTGACTCTTAAGGAAAATGCATTTCTTGACATATCCTCATTGGTATATACCCACTGTCTGGTTCCTGGTTGATGATTTATAATCTCCTTAAATCACTGGTCTCTTTAGGATTTGATGGAGGAAAAAATGGTATGTTTACTGAGAATGGCAATAGTGAGAGAAGAATAACTACTGAAATGCCACCTCCTCAGCTCTGGGAACTTACAAAAATCTCATTCAGAGAAGAGAGACAAGCCACATTTTAAAGTGTAGAATTCTTTGTCTACCCACCACACTCAGCTACATTACACAGATACTTGACAGATCTCCATCCAAAGTTCAGCTCCAAGACTAGAGTCTCATTTGGCCACAGTTTCACTGAGGTCAGTCAAACTGCCCTTGGTGTTAACACCTTCCATAAAGCTGATGTTACTCACCTGGTTTATTTTCCTTTCACATTTTCTACCCACTTCAGGTGGTTGAATACTAACACTGCTTTTTGAACATAGGTAGAGAGATAATGTTTTTAAAGCTGTGCTTACAAAAGATATATTTTATCTTCTTTAAGTGAAAGCATGGAATTTGCATATTTGCCATTGTGTACTTTCCTCTGATAAAACTAAGATATGGATGTGACTACGCATGCAAACAATGAAACAGAAATTAAGAGTGAAATACTCATTTTAGAGGATATATACAGCTCTAGGAAAAGAAAATATGAAGGCAGTCCATATCACTAATGTGATAGACATATCACTAGTGTGATAAGATTGCAAAAAATAAGGAAGGAAAATGTGTTTACATAGGAAACCATCTAGGCTAAAGTGCCTTAAAAGATGACCTGCTTGGGTAATGCTAGTAAAGACCACCTAACTCTTTTTGCAGAGGAACACAAACCATGGCAATTGTATCTAAAAGGTAAACAGCTCTGGCAATTTGGAATCACTATGGTGGAATGTAACTTTTGGGAATCCAAAAAGGACATAATGCTTTGACAAATTCCTTTGTCGTTTCTTCCTGTTCTTGATTAGCCCTAACTTTTGCTTCCTATCTCTGTTCTTTTGCTATCTCTCTCTGATCTGTTGATCCTGTTGTGCCAGCTCTCCCTGTTTCTTGATCAGGTCTTTACTACCTGTCCATTCTGTAATGTAAAACCTTGGCAGACACAGATGGATGCAATCTCAAAATCTTAGCCACCTGAGCTGCTTTACTCCTCATGCTCACAAACTTTTAGATATATATTGAAAATGTGCACTTCCTATGTTCCTTAGAACATATTATTTCTGATGGTGAGAGATGACAGGTTCCTCTCCAAATAGTAATTTAAACATCAGGACTGATGTAATTTTAATCTTGGTTTTGAAATGTGTGCTTTACAGAAGATCTGGTTCTGGAGTAAAACTTCAAATTAAGTGGTCACAAGGTGATTCAATTTAAGATAAAGGAAGCAATTAAAGTAGTTTTGCAACTAAGCTCCTTCATTTTGAAAGCAAAAGTGGTGATGAATTCATAGGACTTATCAGTAAAATCAGCTGCATTAAGTTCAGGGATTTGAATGTAGTGGAAGTCTGTAACCTGCAGCTATACATAAAGGAAAAATCAGCTTCAAACCTCCTGGATGAATAGGAAAAGTAAGTACCGGAGACCATTTTAGCCTGCTAAACTACTTATCTGTAGTGAGACAATAGTAGGAATGCCAAAACTCAAACCTACTCAAAGCTCACAGAGAACTTCAAAGTACACGAAAAAAGGTCTTGAGATATATCAAGTAAGAGAGGACAAAAGAAAGAAAATGTGGGTGAACTGCATGGAAAGAAGGAGGTAAATATTAGTGCTATGCCGGTGTGAACCCCAAATGAAGTGCTGAATCCATTAAGGGATGTGGGCTGTGTGATAGTCAGTACCCAGTCAGAAATGCCCATGCAGTTGCCCATGAAGTTTGTTATACATTGACATAGGAGACTTAAGCACTACAGATGGGATCTGTAGCACCAGAAGGCTCTAGAGCTAAGGCATATGTGAGATTTAACAGAGAGCACCAAAGGATGGTCTAAAATGCTGTCTCCTGGATTTATGCATCCTATGAAGCGCTACAGGAAGTGTCCCAGTGAGGCCTGGATCAATTCTGTGCTTAGTACAGTTATAGATTAGGATGCAGACGACTGGATCATGGCTTCCTTAGCAAAGATAGGGAAGAGGAATAAATGGCAAAAGGCAACAACCAGTTCTGAAGAATAATAATTTAAAGCAGTCAGCAAAGAAGTGGAAATCCCATTCCTTGACTTGTGTAAATCCCAACCTCCAGCTCCTAGGTAAATCCTGCAGACTATGTGACCAGTGAATTATGGAGCAAGTGGGATGGAAGCACACTTCATCCTCTGTCCTAGGCAGCCACATAGCTGCCAATGCAAGATTCATGATTTCAGAATGGACATCAGATCCGACCCTGGTGCCTGGTGAGTAAGGGATGTAGTTGGATAACTAACTGACGTAATCTCATCTTTCAGTTCTTGTATATTATATGTTATCCAGTGTAAGAGGATAAAAAGTTGAAACAATTTTGGTGTGAGAAACAATCCAAACACAGGCCAATGTAGAAAGTCCAGCCTTGTGTTATCTGTATCAAAATCAGTAAACCGGGAAAGCTTCCATCTGGTTCGTTCTCTCATCATAACCAATATTGGCATGTAGTGGGACACAAATTCTTTCTGCAGTGTGCAAAACTTCTTGAGATTCTTCAGGGTGATATTAAACCAAAAATGACGCAACATCTTTATAATTTCCACATGAGTGAGAAAATTAATACCTCCTGCCATACTGTGCAGAAGCAATCTGTGCAGGGTTCATTTTCCAGATGCAGATTTGGCCTCTTTCTCCTGTGGCAATGCTTCAGTACCTCTGTATCTTTCAGCTTCCAAAAGGTGCCTACAGTGTGACCATGCTGCTCAAACTGTTTCTTTCTACCAAGGTCTTGAGGGAGTCATTGTCGTTAGGCCAGTTTTACAAATTAAAAATTCCTGCATCTCTAATGACTGGATCATCTGCAAAATCTTTTAATCTAATTTCCAAATGTTTCAAAGTAACAGAAGTCCCATTCTTTGCTGAAAAAAGGGAACAGCAGGTCTACCAGTTCCTCTGTTTCTTGAATAGTTTGAATAGAGGCAGAGCTTTTACCTTCCTCAGGAGACAGTATTAAATCTCAGGGTTCAGATGGGGCAAACCCAACACTTTTGCTAAGATGTTTGACCTAATCTGTGTTTGGAAACTCAGGCTTGGGGCTTGTGTAGATGATATCCACTTTAAAATCTGTAGCTTATGCCTTCCATACAGTTTCAAATGGATGGAGTGCTTTAAACTGATAGGCAGTAGTACTACTCTGTATTTAAAATACAAACATACAATGCCTTTAAAAAGCCAAATTCTTCTTTAAAACTCTATTATGGTGATTTTGTTGAAAAATATCTAATGACTCAATTCAGGCATGCTACAAATGTGCCACAGACTGGGCTTGTGGAGGATAACGTAATGCTACTTAAGAAGTTTATTGCATCTCACAAAGTGTCCTGTAGTCACTCATGAGGATATGGACTAAGATCCTAACCATGCAAGAGCAAATTGATTTCTTTTTTTCAATTGTTTTGCTGTGATATCAAGTGGATTGCCTTAATGTGCAAGTATCATCAATCATCATTGTTCATCTTTGCAAAGACCACAGACTTAGTCATGCAGATACTTAAATTACATCACCTAAATTAATGTAGGGCCCTGGCATCTACATACCCCTGCCAGTCTTCTCAGCCTGGAGAAAAGAAGGCTCCGGGAAGACCTTATTGCAGCCTTTCAATACTTACAGTAAGAAAAATGGGGACAATCTTTTTAGTAGGGCCTCTTGTGACAGGATAATGGGTAACGGTTTTAAACAAAAGAGGGGATATTTAAATTAGATATAAGGAAGAAACTTTTTACAATGAGGGTGGTGAAACACTTGCACAGGTTGCCCAGAGAGGTGGTAGATGCCACATCCTGGGAAACATTTAAGATGTTTCTCTGTCACCTAGATAGCCTAAAATTGTGTCCCCAGCACTGCTTAGTTTACCAGTATAGAGCTGATATTGCTCTGTCAAAGGCATCCCCAGCAGGACAGCAGTAGCAAACAAGGTTTTTGGTGTTGGTTTGACTTCCTGATATTCCTCTGCAGAGATGCAGCAGCCCCCACAGTCTAGCCTGCTTGCTCTGGGGGAGGGAAAAATACTTTTCAGGACTCTTGGAAATGCACGCAGCCTGCCAGAGCTGGTGATGTGGAAAGGCACCATTTCTGACAGAAAACAAACTTTGCTCTCACATGTCTGAGAAAAAAATCTTCCTGGTTTTATTCTGGAAAAATACCAGAGGCTGGTTTTGGCAGGGAGCTGTGCCTACAACAGACCGCGAGCTCCCTCTGCAATGAAGGTGAAAACCACAGACTGGCCTTGAGGAGCTGCAGGGAGCTTAGATATCTTCTTTTATCCTTGAGGCTTTCTCATTAGATAGTTGTGTGTTTTTCTAACCACATTAGCTGGCTGAGTTACCTGGGCTGAGCTGGCTGGAGTTAAAAGCTATAGGCAAAAAGCACATTTAATTCAGGTGTCTTCTGTGAAAGGTATAGTCAGGAAAGTTTCATCTGATGTTGCAGAATCTTTCAGACTCCTGGCAGCCTAGGCCCGCTATCCAGTGCCAAATTTGAGTCTTCTATGGAGGTCTGAGAGCAAAAGTCCCCATGTTACATTGCCTTGGGAGGTCCATAGGGAGCAGGGGACTTCCCTTCTTTGAGTGCTGCTTGTAAAGATCTACATTTGCCCATGGCCTTTGTAAGCAGAACGAAAATTATCTATCCTGGGTATCAGCAATGGTAACTGGCTTTTGGGGGGTTGCAAACACATCTTGTTTCAGATGGGCCTTATTTTCTGAAGTACTCCCTTCTCTTGGCTTCGCCTATGTCCCCCAAAAAGATGTGCCCTCTTCCCTTCTGTAGTCTGAGCTTTCCTGAATCTGGAGCACCTAATAAAATGGATCATCAAAGTGTACTGTCAAAAGCCAGGGATGGAGGGAAGCACATGGCTCACTGTGGGATAGGGTGGGAGGCCAGAAAGGTCCTGCCCCATGCCAGCATTTGGACATGCTGGGCCTGTAGGAAAGGGTTGAGGTCAGTGACCCCATCAGGGCTCCAGATACACTCCAGGAAAACCTTTGGGGGACAATACAGAAAGCTGTTAGCCTGGAGGGATGGTTCTTGATTTTCACCTCCCATTTTGCTAGTAGACCCTAATGGATAAAGGCACGAGGCTGCTGCATGACATGGACAACGGGTATGTATGGAGCACAAGGGGAGTATGGTACATGAACTGTGTGGGAGAGGTGGGGAGCATGGTACAGGTATGATGCTCCATCTTTGGGGCTCATCACTGTGAGAGCTTGTTGTGGATGAGTGATTTAGATTGCTTAAAGAATCACCGTCAAAGGTATTAGCAAAAGTGATTTTAATATTAATTTGTAAAAGTACGAACAAAGTTCGATGGTGAAGTTCACTTTATCACTTACTACTTGGAAGAAACATACACAGGAAAATTGAGTTAGAATCCATTTAGAATGATTTACACAGAGATCAGAGATGCAGAAGAGGAGTTCCTCCCATTGAAATTGGTCATGAAACCTGAGTTAGGATCCTGCCAACTACACCAATTTGTCACACTATGAGTGATTATGCATCCTATACAGCTTTGAGATAGCAGCAATTAAGATGTATTAACATTGTTACAGTAAATCACAAGATTAGGTTGAATAATTTTTAACAATACTTAATCATCAGCCAATTATCAGAATGATTTAATAAAGCTTGTTATAATCAACACAGTCACTTAGTTTAAAAATTTGAAAACCAAGGCTTGTTTCCTAAATCAAATCACACACACGTGCGCGCCCGCACACACACACACACAGAGGTTAACCTATGATAAGGATTTGTGTCTCTTTGCAAGTTGTAATAAATTGTTGGTACCAAATGATCTTTGAAACCTCATGAAATCTGATTGTCATGAATTACTTGCTATTCCCCTACATCAGCATTTGTCAGCAGATGATCTTTGAACCCTTCTTCTTTGTCAGCATCTATCAGCGGACAATCCTGGAAATCCTGGCAGAATTTCTCCTTTGAAATCCTCACAAAATCTATTCTTCAAATTTCTCTCAAAATCTACCCTTAGAAATCCTCACAAAATCTACCCTGAGAGGCATCCCTGCTCAGGGGGAGATACTGGATCACAGCCTTCTGTGATCCCAGAAAGCTCAAAGGGTCTTATTTAGGGTCACTATAGGATCACAAGATGATTGACTTTGGTCAGTATTCTTTTAATTTTGATGACAATTCTTGTCAGGTATTTCTGGTTCCTTCCAGAGTGGGCTATGATCCAGGCAGCAAGAGTTTTAGATACAGTTCACAGTCAGAAGTTACAGGTATGGATAGGGAACACTTAATCATCCCAAATCACAGCACTTGTAACCCAGACAAGAACACAATTTTGGCTTGTCCTGGTATCACAATATGGCCAGGGAAGAGCCTGTACCACCACAGAGCTCTGCAGCATACACAGTGCTCTCCTTGGGAAAACTGCCTAACTGACTACCATTTCCTTTTAAAAAATGATTGTTGGAGATGTTATTGATGCTCCTCATCTTTCATACTATGGTTAAAGAACTTGTGCACGAAGCGTGCATTTAATGTTCAAGATGGCATAGCTAGGGAGAAACTGTTCTTTTAAAGCATGTCCCCATGGATGTTGTGGTACTCATTAAAATCGTGCAGTTGGTAATAAAGTTCTACACGAGAGCGCAGGAGGGATAAGTGGCTTCTTGTTTCTTTGTTATTTCTTTTGTCAGATCTTTCATATGTCAGATCAGTTTCTGGGCAGGAGAGGAGACCAACTGGATGGAGAGGGTGGTATGTAGCTGTTTAGGGAAGTGGCTGTGTCTGTGTCTCTGTAAGAGTATGTGCAGTGTATGCTTTTGATCTTGACTGCGTTCTCTGGGTAATAGAAATGCATCTAAGTAATAATAAAAACTACATATAATAATAAGGAGGAGGTTAATTATTCCAGTGCCTGTGCAGATGTTATTGATAATGCCTTTCATGTGAAAGAACATGGACAAATCAGACCTCTGACTTTCAAAGAGATGAAAGGAAAAAACGCAATACTATGCCAAATTTTAAAAACAGAAACCCTTAAGTGAAAGAAAAATAGGAAATTTGTGAGTGTAGACTCAAAAAGTATTAAAAACTATGAAAAAACTCTTGTAGCTGCCACATTCATTAGAAAAATTCTACTCCAAGTACCCTTTGTAAAATATCAAATCTTATATCCCAGCAGCAAATAAGAAACATAAACGAAATCAGGAGGGTTGAATTACATTATATATTGCTTCAGTTAAGCATTCAGTTACTTGTGTTCTCAGCTTACAAATGCACTGATTCTACAAGATAAAAATGCTCTTTTATATGATCAGAAGAGTAGAAACCCTTAAACCAGGTGCTGCTTAAATCCAGTAATAAATATAACATCCTTGGTTTGGAAAGCCATCATCCTGTTTGACATTTTACTTTCTGTTTCCTCCATGGTCGTTCAGAGTTTGGCTGTTTTGCTTGTGATCCTACTCAGGGCAGCAATTTGCAGAAAGTTTCATGCAAGAAGAGGTGTAAGCCTGGCAAAAGGTTAGTGGTCCCCAGAGCTGATGGGTAGGACCACTGTGCTATGGACCCAGCGGAATATGCCAGGGGTATCTGCCATGCACCATCCAATTTTAATTCAGAAAAAAACACGTTCCCCATGTGCCACAAGTTTTAGAAATGCTGGTTTGAAGCCAGATTAAATAGAATGCATGAAACTGTAGCACTAAAGGAGCTGAGAAATCATAGAATGGTTTTGGTTGGAAAGGACCTTCCAAGGTTATCTAGTCCAACCCCACTGCAGTCAGCAAGGACATCTCTAACTAGATCAGGTTACTTAGAACCCCAGTGATTCCTATTAGTCATGGAAAGGGGATGTTGATAAAAAGCCAACTAGTGATAAATTTAAATGTGGACCCAAAGAAAGGAAATTCAATCAGAGATTGCATCAGACCTAATAAAATCTGAATTAAAAGTTTCAGATCTAACAAATTCTAAACATAACTTTTTAGAGTGGATAGGTAGAAGAGCACTATCTCTATTGCTGAGTCAGCATGAAAAGAAAGACAGGGAAGGGGATATGCAGGGATTAAGATATGCTGAATAGAAAAAAAAAATCCAAAGAATTTTCTGAAGGTTCCTTGAATCACAATATCATAATTTTCTTGAAATATGTTGCAAAATGTTCAGTAGTCTTTTACTGAAAAAAAGTAATTCTGGCAAGACAATTTGTTTTAGACTCATGGAATAGTGTAAAAAAAAAAAATCCAAATTGCGAATAACAGCAAAAAGCAAAGAAAAATATTATATTTTGTGTTAAGTAAAATGTTTTGATTCCTCTATTTGAAATTGCTTGTTCAGTCTGGAATTTAAGATTAATCATGTAAAGTGCTCAGATACATAGGCTGAATAAAAAGCTTTCTTCAACCTGAAATTAACCTTTCCTGTGAAATTACCATCAAATAATTTTTAAAAACATATCATTCACATAGGTTCACCCATCCATCTAACCACCAAAAGAGCACCCTTTTTCCACCTTCCCTTACTGCTTTGACTCTCCATCTTCTGTCATGTATTATTATTTAATTGTGCTGTCATTCATCCAAGCCAGGGCTGAACTGTGCTAGTTGCTGCATGATTAGGTAGCAAAACCATTAAATGAACTGTTTCGCTAAAGAAACCTTTTAGATTAGAGACATAAATAAAAAGGGTTCAATCGAATATTTATCCAGTGCTGTCAACCATAAAAAAATCGTTGCCATGGCAGCTGAAATTTCCCTGTACGAGTGTTGGAAGCTGTGGTAGTCCACTGGTCAAGCCACAGACTTGGGAGCCCCTGCAACTACAGATTTCTCCTTCGGCTGTAGAAACGTTGCATAGGTCCCTCTCTGCTTTCTTCTCTATTTGTTCAGCTGCTACTAAATTTAGGTGTGTTTTTTAAAAGTTGCAATCTGTTAAAGAACATGTACTTTTCCACCCTCTGTATTGATCCCTTGTTGTTTTTCATAGAATCATACAGAATCGTAGAATAGTTTGGGTTGGAAGGGACCTCAAAGATCATCTAGTTCCAAGGCTCCTGCCATGTCAGAGACACCTTCCACTAGACCAGGATGCTCAATGCTGCATCCAACCTGCCCTTGAACACCTCCAGGGATGGAGCATCCACAACCCCCCTGGGCAACCTTTCCAGTGTCTCACCTCCCTTAAGTGTAGAATTTCCTTCTAATTTCCAATCTAAATCTACCTGCTTCCAGTTTGAACCTATTATCTCTTGTCCTATCACTACAGGCCTTTATAAAAAGTCCCTCCCCAGCCTTCTTGTAGGCCCTCTTCAGATACTGGAAAGCAGCAATAAGGTCTCCCCTGAGTCTTCTCTTCTCCTGGCAGGCTGAACAAGCCCAATTCTCTCAGCCTGTCTTCGTAGGAGAGGTGTTCCAGCCCTCTAATCATCTTTGTGGCCCTCCTCTGGACCCTCTCCAACAGGTCCAAAAATTACAACCACCTCAAACACGCTTTGCAAATGATACTTTTAGCACCATGGCCCATTATGGAGATAAGGATGTGCCTAGCCTAAGCATTTTGCTTTATAACCTGTAGTAGTTCTCAGCTTGAAGTTAAACTCTAAACTTGTTTACCAGCTACTGTAAGGCAGCATTAGCAGGAACTGAAATGCAGACTTGTATCAGTTAGGCATTTAGGGAATTAGGCTGTATTATATCACCACTGCATTGATTTGTGTTTTTTTCCCTTGTGGCAAAGACAACAAGAACTATATTTTCATATTGCTTTTGTAGTATTGCCACACCCTTAGAAAAAAGTATGTTATCTGAAATGTTACCTAGTTCACATAGACGTGACAACATGTTACACTTTGTATCTGATGTGGACTCCCAGTAGCTTAATTCTTTCTGAATATTTAAGAGCTGCAGGGATGCTTAGTGATGTATGTGAACTTACCTGAGGGGTTGTACAAAGAATGGGAACAGGCTATGGAGCCTACTGGGAGCTCAGTAGGATGCTAGTTTTTGTTTAAATTTCCAAAAGTCCTATTTATGTAGGCGAGTGCTCTCACTCTAATTTTGTGCAGATAAGTCCAACAAAACATCTGGCTGTCCTGAGTCACTCCTGCTGAACAGAAACTCTGCAGGAGGAAGTGGTGAGCACTTACCCAGTTCACCTACTCATAAATGTTCCAGTGCAGAAATTCCTAATGCCATGGTCATCTTATTCTGGGTGGGCCTTCCTCCTTCAAAGAATGACCTTTGCATAAGGAAATATCATTCTTACAAAATTACTAAAGGAAAATATTTTTTAATATTTGTTAGGTTAAGTGACTCATTCAAAGGGTCATTATTTAATGCGTACAGCAGAAGCTGGCAAGATTATTCTTATTCTTTTTCTGTGATAATGTAGCTCCTGGGAATCCTGCTCCTGAATTAGAAGCACTATGCCAGTACTGGACAATTAAAGAATGAAAAGAATAGCCAATCACCAAAGGAGCTCAGCATCAAAGTGTGAAGACAATGATTTATCCACTCCTCTTGAAAACTCTTTGTTATAAAGGTTGCCTGGTAGGAAAGCGGGTGTTAGAGTTCACTAAGGTTTTTTACTCTCCATTTTCCTCTGCTAAGAAGAACTGGAAGGAAGAGCCATAAGCACCAGTGTCATGTGGGAAAGGGGATTCAGAAAGATCCCACCTACCTTGTTAGCAGTGTGGCAGGTTTGTTGAAAACTAACTCAGTCAGACCCTCCAGTTAGGAAAGAATAATCATGGTGCTGCCTGCACTCAGGAGGTGGGAAGCTTTGGTGTTTCCTTTTAGTTACTGCCAGAGAGAGGGGTGGTACTTTTGTGCAACCTGCTGATGGCTGGTCATCTCTCTTGAAGATGATCTGGCAAAGAAAGGAGCACACATGGTGGCAGGAGGGATGATGGTATAACACTTTGCTGTTGTGGAGTGTATTTTGAAGAGTATGAAATACATTTAGTTACAGAAACAGAACTACAGCTATGACCACTGATACAGTCTAAAGCTATCCTATATGCAAAGATATGAGCCTATAATTATTCACACAAATTTATCCCACCTATTCCTGCCTGTCCCTGGTCACAACTGAGGGGATTTGTAAAAGAGTTTCCTCTCTGTCAGTTTGGTCTTGAATTTCAGTTGTTGGAACCTGATGTGTACACTTGCCTTGTTGGACAAGGCAGCTATTTCACACTTCATCATCTGCTGGTCATCTTAGTACCTAACACAACCAGCCTCCTTCCCTGTTCCCTTTTCATGGCTAACTTCACCTCTCTTATTTTTATCATGCTCAGTCTTCTATCCTTCCACTTAATCTTCCTTTCTTCTCCCTCTGGCACCAGTTTGCACCCACATCCTCCCCAAGCCTTGGAGAACACTTGCTCCCAGCACTTACTCTCTTCTTATTCTCTGTGGTTCACCTAGTGGCCCTTACTGCCTCAGCTGTTCTTATGCTGACACTTCCAACCTCATGGTTACTTCTCCTTGTGCTGTGTCTGGACCTACCACCCCTCTTCTGAAAACATCCACAGCCTTTTTACATCTTTCTGGCCCAGGGTATAAAGATTGAAAGACCTTCAGAATACAGACAGAGGATTTGATCAGAGGCCACCAGAATGCAGACAGAGGATCTTATTACAGAAGTAAGAATTGTTTGTCAAGGATGAGGACACTAACAATGAAAAACATTAAAATGTAAGGAATGCAAACATGTCCACAGGATTCCCAGAAGTGCTTTGCAGCTTAAAAGGAAGAGAAGAAGGCGCATACATATGAGTTTATATCTGACCAGCTCAAGTCATGGCATGGGAGTGCTCCCAAATTTCTCAGCAACACTAACCTTTTGCGTATTAGTAAACACAAGTACCTCTTTCATCTGCCACAGAATAGGAGAATGTGTTTGGTGTGATGCATCTAAAGCCATGGCATTCTTCCCTCTTTTTTACATTTACCCACCTGCCTGTTCCCTCTGGACTACAACCACTCTCTGCATTTGGATGTGAAACCCTCAGCCTATAGGAAATACCACGAAGTGTAGAATACAAGGTGTCCAGCCCTAAGGTAATGCAGAGGACTATAAACACACATCTGTGGTCTGTTCTCTGCTTTGCCTTCCATAAACTATCGTTAAACACAAGATCTCAGTTCTTGCCCTCCAAGTGCACTGTTGCTTGTTCTCAGAGATCTAAATAAATGCCTAAACAACCAAGATAAACGACTTCCCACCAAAGAGAAAGCAGAATGATCCTCTGTAAAAGCAAGCTTCCCTGTGTAGGAGACAAAATTTTCCACCTTGGTTTGTCTGAGGCTGAGAAACAACTAGTCATTGCACAGGAGCACTAAGGAAGACCTCGCTGTCTTCTGCTCTAACAGCAATATGTATCGCTTCAACCTTTTTTTCTCTAACATAAACACAGCTGTGGGCATATTAGCCTGAAGCTGCACTAAATCATAACAGATTGAGAGCAAGAATAAATAACACGTGATATGTGTTAGTCATGGTATTTAACGTGTTGCTAGAAGATACTCAGATGCAACAGTGGTTAAGATGTTGTAAGAATCTACATACAGAAAAAAATTTGGTATGTAAACATCCTTGATGCCTGTGAGTCAATATTTCATATTTCATATTGATTTCAATATGTCAGTATTTCATATTGACTCACTCATTCAATATTCAAATGCATTTGAATCATAGCATCACAGAATCATTTAGGTTGGAAAAGACCTTTAAGATCACGTCCAACTGTAAACCTAACACTGCCAAGTCCACCACTAAACCATGTCACTAAGCATGACATCTACACATCTTTTAATTACCTCCAGGGATGATGATTCCACCACTTCCCTGGGCAGCCTGTTCCAGTGATTGACAACTCCTTCTGTGATGAAGTTCTTTCTAATATCCAATCTAAACCTCCTCTGGCACAACTCAAAGCCATTTCCTCTTGTCCTATCACTTGTTAATTGGAAGAGGAGATCAACCCCCACCTTGCTACAACCTCCTTTCAAGTAGAGAGTGATAAGGTTTCCCCTCAGCCCCCTTTGCTCCAGGCTAAACAATTTGTAGTATTTGGGCTTGCATTTACCATTTTAAAGTAAACCAAATAAATAAAGAATTTAGCACAAATATACAACAATAATTACATTACAAATCTTAAAATGTAAAATTCTGACTCAAAATGCATGTGATTCAGTAAAAGCTTCCTATATTCTTGCTATGTAGTCCACCCTCTCTTGCAATACCCTCAACAGGTGTCAGGCTGCCAAGAAAGAATTAAGGAAGAAGAGCCTTGTCCAGTGGTGTGGTTATGTGAGGAGGATATGTAGGCCAAGGACATGTGAATAAAAATATTGCCATTTGGGAGCTCTGTGTTGGCAGGTAACTGGTGGTCTGCTGAGAGCTGTGCCTAGAAATGTCAGAGAAACATCTATTTCTTCTCAAATTGTGGGTGCCCCAGAAAAGGCAGAAATTCTGTGTGACCCAGCCAAAAAGCCAAACCGTGGACTTACACATGCTAGACTCCAGTGAAGCAGGCAAGAGCTAAGGAAGGCCAAGGAATAACAGTGCTGACAGACTGTGTTGGCCATTTGTGGTCATTTGACATTGTTTGGGTCCTGGTTTGACCATCTATACTTGACAGTAAGTGCCTCACAGGTCATCATGGTCAGATGTGACATATTTTGAAGATCTCTCTGCTGGCCTTAGCTTATTTCTGTTAGGACAGAATTGCCTTTTCCTCCTTCCATCTGTCACTAGCTTTCCAGTAAACTATTGAAAACCTGGTAAACCATCCTATCCTTTCTCAGCAGAAAAGTGAAGAATAATTGTAATTTTTTTTAATTATTATTTTTATTTATTTTCATACCCTTAGCATCTTGCTAGATGTTGTGCCAGTTCAGTCATCATCATTTTATACTGCCATCAGTTGCCTGATCACACAGGCCAATGCTGAACTTGGCAACATCTCCTCAAAAGTCTTCTTTCAAACAATTCTGCTATAAGTTCCTGTGGGCCCAGCTCCTCTGCTGCCCACTGTGGTGCCAGCATTGCCTGGTGGACACAACAGACAGAGATGGCTCCCTCAGTGGCCCTTCACATGGAAAGACACCACTGAGAGAGCTCAGCAAGATGCAACAGCCCAAACAAAAGCCACACACAATAGGAAGCTTCTCTAACTGATCAGCTCCTGGTTGATATAGTTCTGGCCTCACCCACCACCCCAACCATGATCACCTGGGTGAAGGTGGAGCCACAGAGACACAGGTGGGCCAGGTTCTGCCTTTAGAACTTGAAGCCAATAGGAAAACCAAAACATTCTGCTGGGTTGTGACTCATCCACAGGTCAACTCCAACTTGGGGCCCACAACTCATGCCCCAGCACTTCACTAAAATGCCTGGTCACCTTCTGCACCCTTTGTTATCTAAAGCTAATAGTGTACGCACACAGTTGGATTTGACCTTGCATTATGAGTTTCTTATTAGAGGTAGAAATCCAGTTCTCAGCATGCAGTGTCAGTGTGTTTCATTTCCTATTAAATCTTATGTTGAGTGCTTAATTTTGTGTCCTCTAAATATCATTTGACCTGGCAATACTTTAGACTTTTTCCACTCTTATCCAGGATGCTGGATGACATTAGGCTTTTGCTTAGTCCATTGATGGCAGCAAATACTAACAAGGCATCTCAGAAAAAGTGAAAAAACAGATATCCTATTTTTAGGTTCATTGTT
The DNA here is from genome assembly GCA_013401335.1 of Brachypteracias leptosomus. Taxonomy (NCBI): domain Eukaryota; kingdom Metazoa; phylum Chordata; class Aves; order Coraciiformes; family Brachypteraciidae; genus Brachypteracias; species Brachypteracias leptosomus. Next base: position 76,650 of record VYZX01007003.1, on the reverse strand, counting down.
ATTTGAAGAAAGCGTATAGACTGAAGATCTCTGCTGACACCACCTGTAGTTTCTGTTTTGAGGTCAGAAGTATTGTCTTATAACGAAAGAAATTATTTTAATTATGCCCAACATCTCATCATAGTTGGTAAGTCCCACTAGGGTGAAAGCCATGTTGTGCCACTCAGTTTAAGCAAGCTTTTTTTTCCTTCTATGTTACAGAAGGAAAAAACTCAGACCTACGTAGTAACTTACAAACTTGTCTGTATTGTCTTGTGTCCTCTTGCTATTGCCAAAAATAACTTTGTTAAGTTTCTTAACTTTCTATCTGACAATATCGAGTGAAATACAATCAGGATCTAGATGATCTTAACAGTGACATTTCATTCTGAAAAGTGACCTATGTCTTCTGGACTGGGGTGATTATTTGTGTTATTACTAGAGGGAAATGAATTCTTCTGGGAAGAAAGGCAGTTTTGTTTGACCATCAATAGACCACAATGTCTATTTTTCTGATTTTAGCATGGAAGCTAAAAGTGGCTTCAAGAACAACCAGAACAACCAGAAACATCTAGGCCACAATGATGAACCTGCTGATTGATTTGATATATGGCTTGTAAATGCTCAAGTGCTCACCATCTGCTTTCCCCCTACTTCTTTACTGTTTAGGCAAGGGAGAACTTAAATGCTTCCATTTTTGATGCCTCTCCTCTACCACTTGCCTATTTAGGTTGATATCAAATGAAAGAAATGATGCAATAGAAGCCATGTTAATGAAAATAAATATGGAAAATGCAAGAAAATGCTATAATTAAGAAAAGCTTTGAAAGAAATCCAGGTTTTACTTACTTGAGTGGAAGAATGTTGCTTGTTGGTAGTTTGTTACATGCCATCTTAGCCACTTTTGAAAACAGAGCTTTCTTACCAAAGCCACTTGAATTCTGCATTTTTCAGTGTTGTATGTCCTAAATGGTGCTTTAGAAAACCAAGACAAAACTTCTTAGGCCCAAGATCCTCATCCATACAGCAAGAGCACAGTATTACTGGAATCAGACCTACATGAACTGAAATGGAGATCTACCAGTCACCTCCAGGCTCTGAGAAGAGATTGTAAAATACAATTTTCCCCTTTGTTGTGCGGAAGTCATAGCAACACCCTGGCAATCTTTCCTAGCCAAGTGAGTCCATGGACACTGGCATTCACAGCAAACACAGATGTCAGGAGGTCTGCTAATGCACTTCCTACCCTTGGACTAGGTTGGCTATGTTGAACAAGCATAATGACAGACATTAATCTAATCTGTTTTTTAAATGTCAGGGATGGGAAGTCTTTACTTACCTAGGCCATCAGTCACAATCTGCACAATACTTACAGAAGTTTGTTTTCTGTTTGCTGAGTCACCCTTACCCTGAACTAGTTCAATCTAATTTTTCTGTTACTGTAATTCACTGTTGCTTGGAGATGACCCTGGGCTGTGTGGGCTCAGATTGAGCTAGAAAAGCAAGAGATCAGGATAGCAAAAAGGCAAATAAAGTGCAAGACTTTCTACAATGTATCAGGTGATAGAGAATGTAAAGAAAGACTTTGCTCTTCAGAAGCTGCATTATCAATATTAGAAATGTGGGTTAAAAAATGGACGACTTTAAAGACAGGTGTCCCTGCCCATGGCAGGGAGGTTGGACTAGATAATCTCTAGGGTCCCTTCCAACCTAAGCCATTCTATGATCCTATGAAACTGTCATGAGTAGAAGTTTAATGTCTTTTTCCTGATGAGACTAGAACAGTGAAATAAGCCCTTAGCTGCTTAGGAATGGAGAAGAGAGGGCCATGTAGCTCAGGACAGTAATATTGTATATACATACAAATCTGTGTTTTAACTAATAGCACAGGGAGCTGTTGCTGAAGTCCTGCTGCAATCTCATCCACATCATCCTACACAAATACCAATCTCTAAGTATCTGTGCATGAAATACAGAGATGAAATTGTCAGGAACAACTGAACAGATGGTAGGTGTGTCAAATTTAACTTTTAGCACAACATTTTCTAATACTTTTCTATTGCATCAACTATTTAATTTAATAGAAAGTTTGCATCTTAGCAGATAATGAGTGGGAACCATTTGCTATGGATAAATATTTCTAAGTTTTGTGTAAAGCAAATAAGTGGGCATACAAGCATTCAGATAACTAAACTGTGAAAGTAAACAGCAATATTGTGTGTGCATACACAAGCATGTAACATTTAGATAGAAAAATGTGAACGGAAATTAAAAGTTCTTTAGGAAGAATCATATTGGCCAAAATAACTTCAATGCAGTAGTCAAAGATGGAGAGGATTCTGGCTTAAAACCCAGACTGAATCAGTAGTGAAGATGGTAAAGAAGAGATTAAATTGTTTAAACATAGGTACCTACTATAATTTATATGGCCCTAGAGACATCAGCATGGGACGGGCAGATATGACACAATTAATGGAAGACCTGAAACCTTCTGGAGTGTTAACTTGTGGTAGAGAATACTCTACCATGTCTAAAATGGAAGAAGTTATCTATGTTTAGACATCTGAATTGCAACATAATTTAAGAAGAATGAATAAGTCAATTAGTACAAATAAGAAACTATGGCATGTAGAGACTTAATGCTAAGATGTAGAAAAAGATACGGGTAAAACAGGGATGGCTAGTGGAGCAAGAAGAAGAAACAGGAAGAGCATCCAAGAAAGACTGTTGGTTTTTCATACTGATGACCACATTGAAATACCAAAATTACTTACAGCTTGGCTCTGCAGCATTGACATTTCTGTTCTGCAGCTGAACAGGAACAGGCCAATATATCTGTATTGCAGAAGGATGAGAAACTATTCTCCAGTGGATACGTCAGCAAGATGATGAGTCAGGCCACCAGATAGTGACAAGCTGGGCTCACAGCCAGTGGGACAGCCTGTGTTCTTGCCCCTGGCGCAGTGGGAAACAAGGCTGCCTGTTTGGCTTGTCAGGCTGGCAAACAGCCTCCTTTTCTGCCTGGCTTCAATCAAAAACATTAAACTCAAACAATGTACTGTTGTAAAGCCTTCACATTCTGCTATCATAGCTTGTCTTTAGGATACTATTCCCTCTGTCTTTCAAACAGCTTTGAATCTGATTCTGTCCATACCACTGCCTCAGAGACACCACATAGTGCCCAGCTAACCTTTTATCCAGAATTTTCAGACACACTCATGCACAGGTCTTCTTGGTTTTCTAGGTACCTGTCTCGAGGCCCTGGAGAATGATATGGAGAAACTGTTCAGCCCTGAAATCATAGAATCATAGAATGGTTTGGGTTGGAAGGAACTTTGAAAGTGATCTAGTTCCAACCCCCCTGCCATGGCAGGGACACCTCCCACCAGACCAGGTTGCTCAAGGCCCCATCCAACCTGACCTTGAGCAACCATGGCTGCTTGCCTGAAAGGGAAAGGTTACAGTGCTACATCCTCTGAAAGACTAAGCTTTAGGTTCCTATTGCATATTCAGGATCAGTGGCTCTACTTCACTTTAAGATCCACAGGCTTTTATTCACCACCTGGAAATCATTTGAAAATACCCAATTATCTTCTAAGGGTTTTGAGAAAAGCAGATGTTTGTGAACTCCTCCTACTCTAGTGATAAGTGCCATAGAAAATGCAGATGAAGAAACTTGTCGACCTGACTGTATTCAGAATGAGAAGAGAGTGGAGCAAAGAAGGCTTAAGGCCAATAAGCATCATACAGATGCTTATTTAGTGACTGTTGCCTTTGTTGTGCCCTGAGTAAATAGGGAATCTTGAGTGTTGGCATGTTTGTGACATCCTCTGTCATCACCAAATTGATTTCCCTAGCACAATGTATATGCATAATGGGTTTAACTCAGATGCTTAATTTGGCCATCACCTTACTTGAGTAGTTGGCTTTGCTAGACGGCTATCCATATTACAGATTTAAGCTGCATTTTGATTAGGTTGTTATACATCCTGTTCTTTCCATGTTGTGAATATACTGTTGTCATAGCAAAATATTCAATGGATAAATTGGCTGTTGGTTTTCCTTTCCCCTAAAATAGAAAAAAGATTATTAATTTAATTACTGGGCTACTTTCCCCTTCCTCTACACGTGCAGTCTCAGATTTTACTGAGCATCTCTGTTGCTAATTGCTTCACACTTCTTTATTACTGCATCAGTTTCTAATAGCACACTTGACAGAGTTACGGAATAATTTGGCTTTCAGGATATTCTTCTTTTGGTTAAATTTTATTTCCCCCTGCCCTTTCAGTATTCCCTTCTCCCAAATTTTGTACAGTGTTTCATTTTGGACTTAGAAGTAAGCACTAGTAGTTATTTTAAAATTAAGTAGTGTCAACATTTGTCACTGATAATGCTGGCAAAGGAAAAATGTACTTTTTAAGGTTTGTTCTTCGTCCTTTTCCTACCTATTATTTCCTATTATTACAATAATATTGGAAAATGTTACTTCAGTATTTTACTTTAATGCTTTTAACTGTATTCTAAAAATAAATTACTTGTACGTTCTACTTCCTTGCCCCAAATAAGAAATGTTTGGATAACCTTTCATTGCATATCTACTTCACAAAGCTAATGCTTCATGAATAGAAGTCAGTTTTAAGATTTACATCTTCCTTTCTCCCATTGTCTGACTCAAACTTTATTGACATTTTGGAACTTGCTATCATACTAATTCTGAGCACCTAGTTAAGACAAATTTGTTCCACAGAAATCTAAACCTGTCAGATTTTGCTGGTGTACAGAGCTTTTCTTCCTATGTTTTGGGAGATGATTTAAACCAATTCTTTACGTTCTGGAATACATAAGCACTATTTCCTTAAAGCCTGTCCCTTCAAACCACTGCACCATTTCCGTAAGTTTATTTCCTTGTTTTAATCTGGAGGGATCTACAGACAGTTGTTGACAAGTGTACTACTTATCACTTGTATAAGTCTATGGCACATTGTCTACACTCAGGCAGTGCTTGTTGTTGCCAGCCCTGTCAGTGCTCACTGACAGCAAGCTTAAGTTTGATTTGTCTGACTTATGGTTATTATGACATTCTTGTAAGCATGAACTGATGCTGTTTCTTCAACAATGAAGTGTAGCCCAGACCCTACCACTCTTTTATCTTAACAATGTGTCAACTTGAATGCCTATAATGAAAGTCAGATGAGAGCCCTGTTAATTGTTTCACTGGCAGTGCATTTTAGTGGGAAGAGATAGGGCTGGTTGCTTCTGAGGGACATGAGATGAATACACAGACCATAAGAATGCTGCCTGTCTTGCAGCTGGCTCAGCTGGAGTGGGAAATAATCCCAGAGATTGAAGCTTGGAATTGATGATCCTAGAGGTTTTTTCCAACCTAAATGATTCTATGATTAGATGTACAAAGGCTAGTTGGTGGCCAGTAACTAGCAGTGTACATCAGGGGTCAACATTTGGTCTAAAACTGTTCAACTTCTTCATAAATGCAGATAATTTATGGATGATGGGACAGAGGGTACCCTCAATGAGTTTGCTGATGATACAGAACTGGGAGGAAAGGCTGGTACACCAGAGGGTGGTGCTACCATCGAGAGGGACCTCAACAGGCTGGAGAAATTGATTGACAGGAACCTCATGAAGTTTAAAAAAGGGAAGCGCAAAGTAGGCAGAGGAACAATTCCAGGCACCAGTACCTGATGGGGACTGCCCAGCTGGAAAGCAGCTTGGCANAAGCAGATGTTTGTGAACTCCTCCTACTCTAGTGATAAGTGCCATAGAAAATGCAGATGAAGAAACTTGTCGACCTGACTGTATTCAGAATGAGAAGAGAGTGGAGCAAAGAAGGCTTAAGGCCAATAAGCATCATACAGATGCTTATTTAGTGACTGTTGCCTTTGTTGTGCCCTGAGTAAATAGGGAATCTTGAGTGTTGGCATGTTTGTGACATCCTCTGTCATCACCAAATTGATTTCCCTAGCACAATGTATATGCATAATGGGTTTAACTCAGATGCTTAATTTGGCCATCACCTTACTTGAGTAGTTGGCTTTGCTAGACGGCTATCCATATTACAGATTTAAGCTGCATTTTGATTAGGTTGTTATACATCCTGTTCTTTCCATGTTGTGAATATACTGTTGTCATAGCAAAATATTCAATGGATAAATTGGCTGTTGGTTTTCCTTTCCCCTAAAATAGAAAAAAGATTATTAATTTAATTACTGGGCTACTTTCCCCTTCCTCTACACGTGCAGTCTCAGATTTTACTGAGCATCTCTGTTGCTAATTGCTTCACACTTCTTTATTACTGCATCAGTTTCTAATAGCACACTTGACAGAGTTACGGAATAATTTGGCTTTCAGGATATTCTTCTTTTGGTTAAATTTTATTTCCCCCTGCCCTTTCAGTATTCCCTTCTCCCAAATTTTGTACAGTGTTTCATTTTGGACTTAGAAGTAAGCACTAGTAGTTATTTTAAAATTAAGTAGTGTCAACATTTGTCACTGATAATGCTGGCAAAGGAAAAATGTACTTTTTAAGGTTTGTTCTTCGTCCTTTTCCTACCTATTATTTCCTATTATTACAATAATATTGGAAAATGTTACTTCAGTATTTTACTTTAATGCTTTTAACTGTATTCTAAAAATAAATTACTTGTACGTTCTACTTCCTTGCCCCAAATAAGAAATGTTTGGATAACCTTTCATTGCATATCTACTTCACAAAGCTAATGCTTCATGAATAGAAGTCAGTTTTAAGATTTACATCTTCCTTTCTCCCATTGTCTGACTCAAACTTTATTGACATTTTGGAACTTGCTATCATACTAATTCTGAGCACCTAGTTAAGACAAATTTGTTCCACAGAAATCTAAACCTGTCAGATTTTGCTGGTGTACAGAGCTTTTCTTCCTATGTTTTGGGAGATGATTTAAACCAATTCTTTACGTTCTGGAATACATAAGCACTATTTCCTTAAAGCCTGTCCCTTCAAACCACTGCACCATTTCCGTAAGTTTATTTCCTTGTTTTAATCTGGAGGGATCTACAGACAGTTGTTGACAAGTGTACTACTTATCACTTGTATAAGTCTATGGCACATTGTCTACACTCAGGCAGTGCTTGTTGTTGCCAGCCCTGTCAGTGCTCACTGACAGCAAGCTTAAGTTTGATTTGTCTGACTTATGGTTATTATGACATTCTTGTAAGCATGAACTGATGCTGTTTCTTCAACAATGAAGTGTAGCCCAGACCCTACCACTCTTTTATCTTAACAATGTGTCAACTTGAATGCCTATAATGAAAGTCAGATGAGAGCCCTGTTAATTGTTTCACTGGCAGTGCATTTTAGTGGGAAGAGATAGGGCTGGTTGCTTCTGAGGGACATGAGATGAATACACAGACCATAAGAATGCTGCCTGTCTTGCAGCTGGCTCAGCTGGAGTGGGAAATAATCCCAGAGATTGAAGCTTGGAATTGATGATCCTAGAGGTTTTTTCCAACCTAAATGATTCTATGATTAGATGTACAAAGGCTAGTTGGTGGCCAGTAACTAGCAGTGTACATCAGGGGTCAACATTTGGTCTAAAACTGTTCAACTTCTTCATAAATGCAGATAATTTATGGATGATGGGACAGAGGGTACCCTCAATGAGTTTGCTGATGATACAGAACTGGGAGGAAAGGCTGGTACACCAGAGGGTGGTGCTACCATCGAGAGGGACCTCAACAGGCTGGAGAAATTGATTGACAGGAACCTCATGAAGTTTAAAAAAGGGAAGCGCAAAGTAGGCAGAGGAACAATTCCAGGCACCAGTACCTGATGGGGACTGCCCAGCTGGAAAGCAGCTTGGCAGGAAGGGAACAGGAGGTCCTGCTGGACACTAAGTTGACTATGAGGCAGCAAGGTGTCCTTGTAGCAAAGGAGGTATCCTGGGCTGTATTAGGAGGAGTGTTACCAGCAAGTTGAAGGAGATGATCCTTACTCTGTGCTTAGCACTGTGAGGCTACATGTGGAGTACTGTGTCCAGTTCTGCCCTCACAGGTACAAGAGAGACATGGACATACGGGAGGAAGTCCAGTGAAGGGCCACAGAAGTGATGATGGGACTGGAGTATCAATCCTGTGAGTAAAGGCTGAGAGAGCTGGGACTGTTCAGCCTGGAGAAAAGAAGGCTCAAGGGGATCTCATCAGTGTGTACAGTGGGTGCAAAGAGGATGGAGCCAAGCTCTTCTCAGTGGTACCCAGTGATGGGACCGGAGGAAATGGGCACAACCTCAAACACTGGAGGTTCCCTCTGAACATCAGGGAAGAGTTTTTCATTGTGAGGGTGACTGAGTGCTGTCACAGGTTGCTCAGAGAGGTTGTGGAGACCTTAGATATCTACAAAAGCTGTCTGGACATGGCCCTGGACCACTGGCTCTGGACTGTCCTCCTTGAGCAGGGGGTTTCCACCACATGAGCTCCAGTGGCCCCTTCTAACCAACCTCAACTATCCTGTGATTCTGAGACTGCAGAGAAATAACAGCATAGTAGAGACTCACCTCTGACAGTTATTTTATTTTATGGAGATTAATAGTTCTTTGGTTACTTCAGATATACGCCCCGCACTCCTATTTTCTTAGGTCTCTCGCAGTTTACTCCTTTTGGTCACACTGCCCATGGCAGGCCACGGTGACAGTACTGGAGTATGGTGGTCACTTGCTGAACTTTTGACAATTTCTGTGATAGATTCAAGGATTTTTGCGATGCATCATCTCCCAGAATTAAATACTTCACATCACGAAATTCTCCTAAACGTTGTTAAACAACGAGGAGTCTATTTGGTACTTTTAATAGAAGCACCTATAACATCTGCGAGCCTTTCTGGGGGTGTTTGGTCACATCAAGCTAGACTCGTGACGCGTTTTCGTGCCCGAAAAAGCCGGTGCAGCGTGGGCTGAGGAGACACACGCTTTCCATCAGCAAGGGGCAGACACCAGCGAGAAGCCGGAGGGAGACGAGCAGAGCACCCGGCAGCCCACCCCGCCGCCCTGAGGTGACCGACAGCAAGCCCCTCGGAGCGGGTCAGCCCTGCTTTCCCCCGACCCCGGGGCACCGGTCAGCGCCGCGGGGCGGCCCCGCTCCCGGGACAGGCGTGGCTCCCGGCCCGGCCCCCGGGTCTGCCCGGCGCCT